>OZ020267.1:34675988-35115988 GCA_963971225.1 Melieria omissa | reverse complement strand
AATAAATGATTTTAATTAATTTTGTTTGTTAGCCCATTGCCATAAAATTCAACAGAAGCTTGAAGTTTGTTCAAATGGGCCTCGAAGTGAGGCATTAACAACTCGATTTAATGTTGTTGTTGCAGTGTCACTTTCATGGCAAATTCATATTCAAATTGTTTGAAACTCCACGAAAAAGTTATCGAACATTTTCGTTTAATACGTAAAAATGCAAATTTTCTACCTTTCCTTCCCAACAAAACAGCGAACAATACAAACATTGGCAAATTATATAAAAACACAGTGTGCCGCGGCAGAAATAAAAAAACAAAATAAAGGCATGCAACTAAAACTAAATCCGGGATAATCTTATGGAAATTGAACGATTCTCGGCTAAATCAAACCCTTTACGGAATAACCAGCACATCGAGTAGTGCTTTGTGTATGGAAGCGGCGCGTGAAACCGAAACTGAATGGAAATGATGGGGAAAAGTTCCAAATTCCCGAAACAATTTAACAGCAACACCGATAGCAACAACAACAATGAGCATAACAACAGCAACAGCGCATATAATCCCATCAAAGAAAGAAGAAGCAGCAGCAACAGCAGCAGCGAAACATCGAAATAAATCCCGACTCGCTGGGCGCGAGGAACGTTTGGGGAGCGAGACGAGAGCGCTTAAAGTGAGAAAATTAAATTTTTCTATTCAGCGACGTCCTCATCGCTGGCTGACTGGCTGACGGGCATTACCATATTGTCGCCGCCCCTTGAATAGGAACACTTTTCAATAAGCGCTAAAATCGTTTCCACGCAATTGCGCCGACTGAATAAAAAAGTATCGCACGGATGATGGCAGCTGGCGGTGGAGCGTGCACACGGGGCACAGTGGCGCAATGGCGCTGGCGGCAGCAGTAAAAGTACAAGTGACAGCGGCAATGACGAGCGAAAAAATCAGTGCGATGAAGGGCCATCGGGACGGGGCGGCGAAGAATGGCGGTAACAAACGGCGAAATTTCAGGGGTAAACCAAACACAAAAAAAATTAATCCGTTCACAGTCAACACAGCAGCGAAAGCAACAGAAGTGCGCATAACAACAACAACAACAACATTGGATACAACAAATACAAACATAAATATAATGGAATATTTTACGTAGCGCTAAATGCGCTCACTGGCTGAGCAAATGAATGGATGATTGAATAAATGAATGACGGTGACGAATGATGCTACAATAACAATAGCAACAACATCAACAACAACAACAACAACAACGACGACTACAGCTGCAAGAACAACAGTAGAAACGGCAGCAGCAACAATGAAATCAACGCAAATAGCAGCAACAATGGGAGCAACAATAGCAAAGTGTCAAGTGATACAAAGTAAATACACCCACACACACACACCACACACACATACACATTGCGTGTGTGGCAACTTTATGAATATGCATGAGGCAACAAACGAGTGGGGGAGTGTGGGGCGGGGTCGGTTACGCGGCACATGTACACGAAACATAGAAATCTGTGATCTGTGTGGTAGAGTTTTAATGCGGCCATGGCGCTCAGCTGAGAGCTTTTGAATATTTGCCAAATTAAATTTGTTCAATTTTGCAAATTGAATTTGCCAAATTCGGAACAGCTTCGCGTCGATTTCACGGTGGTTGGCCTGAAGCCGGTAATGGGTTTGTGATGAGCCCAATTGAGACGGGTTAACCCCAAGTGGGGGGGCGCACAAAACTTGTGCGGATGGCAGTGATTTTTTTATATCATTCAAGTAGGTCGCGGGGATTGAAAATGTTTGCTAAAGTAAATAGTAGCTGTGCTAAAAATGGATTTGAAAAATGCTTTATGCTAATTAGATGATTGAAAGTTTTTGTTACTAAAGTTTGGGTAGATTTCGGTGGCAATTTCGAGGTGGCAGCTTTCACTGTGCGACAAAAATAAAATAAAAATTTCATACCGGAAAAAATCTATATGGGCGTGAAACTAGAGACCAAATATAGTAATACTGCGTACTCAGTTTTTCATTTCTATATCCGTTGTCCTTTCAAAAGGACTTCAAACAAATTTTAAAGGGAAAGAAATATAAAAAATACTTAACCTCGTTAGAATATAGCGATATGTATATAAAATGAAAGAGGAAAAGGCTCAAGAATTGAAATAAAATTGACTTTTTATCCATTTGTAAAAAAGGAAGGTAAGGTCCTTTGAAAAAAATTTTAATCCTTTATATCCTTGAAAATTTATATATGATAGAATTTTTTTAAAAGTATGTTAAAACTTAAAATCTCCTTGATCACGTGTAAAAATTTAGGTTAGGTTGAGAAAAAATTAAGTTGAGAAGAGACGCTTGTGAAGCTTTTTTGTTTTTTTTTTATTAACGATTCATGAAGACATAACAGAAACATTTTAATATTGCAACTAGTATGTACAACAATTTATACTAACAAGCAATTTTGATCTATCAATTATGTTATTAAGTTTAAGAAAAAAGCAAAGATAAAATATCTGCTATATCTGCTTCTTGGTCGAGCTTTGTGAATTCCTTACATGATCTGATAAATCACTGAGAAGAGATCAATTTGGCCGAAACAGAAAATTTAAATTTATTCTGAGAATATGTGAAATTGCAAATTTCAATATAAATATGTTTCAATGGCATCTTATTTAAAATACAAATTATAAACTAAGGTAGTAGAAGTCATAAACTACTACTCGGAGATTTAAATGACCACTTGTGAAGGTATGAAGAGGCACAGAAGAACCATCAGATTATTTCGCGGCCTACAAGTTCGAGTGTTTGATGATTGCTTTGTCAAACTCATTTTCGAATAAAAATGATTTCTTTCCATTTGAAGAATTGTAATGTTTCTCTGTTTCTATAAATATTTCATAAGGAGATCAAACATAAACGGAACAGTAACAGCAACAGCTTATTTAGTTTAAAAAACTACCATAGACTTGTTGCTGTTGTTTAGTACACATTTCCCCTTTCAAATCTGCTGTTGCAATCAAAAAAATTGCTAAATTGTGTGTCAAGTAATCAGTTTCTATTCTTGCCGAATCAACAAAGTGGAAACGGAGGTTTAAACGGAATAAAGTAGGATTAGATAACAGGAGAGCTTTGAGCTCTTCCACTTTCAGTCGGAGACCCTGTTGGTTTTCATCCCTTTTCCCAACCCTCCCTACCTTCCCTCCTTCACGACCGTAAACTTGCAAATTATTAAAATTTCATTCATTCCATTCATTTCATTTCATGCCATTTCCTTCATTTTGGATCGGATGTTCTTCTCTCTCTCTATTGGGTTTCCTCTACTTTCAAACGAAATCTTCTGGGAACCATTGGACATAAGCTGACCAGCAAAAGCTGACATAAACAAAAACATTCATAACACAGAGAGACATCGATTGTTGGAAATTCTATCCTTTTTTTATATTTGTTTGATTGTTTGACACTAAAACTAAAAAACTAGAGTACCGATTGAGGTGAATCTTTCACGGAATGTCCACCTTGACTAAATCTTGGTAAAGCATATAGTGCGAATACGATCCAATAGCTGGGCGTGGCATGGAATGGAATGTTTTGAATAACTTTGGAACTACAGGTCACATATCTGAGCATAAAAGGGGCGTGCTACCACCCATACAACTCATATCAATATACATAAAATTGATTGCCCTGACTAAATGACTGATTGACCGACTGATTGATCACGGCTCAGCCTAAACCGCTAAAGTTACAAACATAAAATTTGAACTGTGGGTAAATTTAAGAAAATTAACCTCCACTTGGATGGAAGTTTTTGAAATTAAGTCAAAGTCTATAAGTCTAAAGGGCCAAAACATGGGTTAAAGTTCTGTATGAAGAAACTTGATTCATTGGACTGATTGCCTTGAAACTTGGGTGCAAAGCTACAGGGCCCTGTTAGTACTTTAATAAAGTTTTGTACGCATGTTTCTTTAGATAATTTTTTTAGATATTCTTGACAAACCAAGACCTTGGGAAACGTTTAAATTCCTCTAAATCTTCGGATGAAATTATCGATTTAGCAATCTCAGACTCATTGGGAACCTTGAGCCCAGAGTGCAAATTGTTCCGTTTCCTTAACCCTTTGGAACCCAAAGAGAGCAATTCACTTATTTGTCATCTTATAGTAAATGCTACGATTGATTTATCGGTTTAATTTGAGTAGGCAACAACAAAATTAATATTTTTAGAAGTGAATTCAAAACAAATTCCAAAAATGTTACTACTATCCACACAATAATTTCCAATCATTTGCAGCGATATCAGGGAAAGTTTGTGTTCTAATTGAAGTCTACGAATTGAGCGTGTTTGGTCAAAACCCAGTTTCTTTAATAAGTGTTAAATAAAATCAAAAAGTGAAAATTTTGTATTCTTCCATAAATATTAAATAATTTTTCTGTAACTTAAAAATATTGATCCAAAATGCATTTAACCCGTTTTAAGCTAAAATTGTTCAAAAGTAAACTAGCTCTAGAACAAAACAACAACAACAACAAAAGTACTATTTAAGTACCAAAAAAAGTACTACTAAGAACAAAAGTAATATTGAGACACAGGGAAAATTTGGGGTCGAAAGGGTTAAATGAGAATCTTGTGGAAAATATTTTGTGAAACAAATTGTGAGGATATTCAAAAGTATTTTTGTGAATAAAATCTTCCAGACATTTGTATCTACTTTATGTATTTTTCCAGTATGTATAGGGTTTTCCAACAAGAGGTGTTATTTTGAATCACCTGGTATTTCGGTAGCTGTCACTTTTGAAGCTTTTATTCTTTGACATTTGACAAGTAGAAACTACGGCATTACTAAAAATGGAACGATACACGCTTCAACAATGCATTGAAATTATTAAAATTCACTACAAAAATGGTGAAAATCTTGCAGTCACAGTTCGCAAAACTCTTCATCCTCAACGTGTGACTGTTTGGTGCGGTTTATGGTCCGGCGGGGTCATTGGACCTTACTTTTTCGAAAATGGGGTTGGATCAACAGTTACGGTGAATGGATTGCGCTATCGAGAGATGATTAATGATTTTTTATGGTCGGAGTTGGATGGTAGTGATCTGGACAACGTTTACTTTCAACAAGAAGGCGCTACTTGCCACACAAGCAACGAAACCGTTGGTCTTTTACGGGAAAAGTTTCCGGACCGTGTTATCTCTGGAAGAGGTGATCACAATTGGCCACCGAGATCTTGTGATTTAACACCTTGCGACTTCTTCTTTGGGGCCACGTGAAAGATAAGGTGTACGCCAACAGCCCAACGTCGATTCAAGACCTCAAAGATAGAATTCGTGAGGTATTCTTTGAATACCAAAATAACACCTCTTGTTGGAAACCCCTGTAAATCAGTATGAAAGGATATCTTTAACGATTTCGTACTGTGTGAGCCAAAGTGAAGCTATTGTTCGATCGTAGTGAGATATAGATTTGTGATGGTAAATTTTAAGGAGCGAGAACAAAGGCGAAAGAAAAAGCACTAAAAAACATTACCTTCGTTAAGGGTAAATTAAAAGGCCACTGGGCATTGTATGAAAATATTGATATTTATTCTATTAAGAATGGATATTTAAACACATTGAATTGCACTCTTTGTTGATACTTTTTTACTTTATTCAGTTTGCAGAATTTGATGAAAACATTTTGTATGGAAATTTCGAAGGTTTTTCCGTCAGAAAGAACATGGTGCAAAGACTTTAGTGTAGCAATTCAAAATAAGAATTAGAGAACTTTTTGTGAAGAATTTATAAATTGTTATCTCTTTTTTAACCTGTGGCGCACAAAGAATTTCATTTTGGGAGAAGTTTTGAGTACAATTTTTGAGTTCAATATCATTTGAAATCTTATTTTGTATCAGCAATATTTGTATGTGGTGGGTTTGAATCCACTGTGCGCGCCACTGTATATAAGTTTCCGAAAAAATAGCACACATACACATTATTAATGATCAATTGAATAGAATAGATGGAATAGAAACTTTCCATCCACCCTGTATAATAGGAACATTGAGGATTCTGCGTAAACAGTATTCTTGCTCTTATAATCGTGAAATACTAAGCAAATCTTTTGACAATTCTCTATTCCATTCATCATGTCAGATTAATTATGAAGCATACGTTTCAGTACTTCTTCGACATTCAGCGCACGATTCGCCTTGAAATAAACATTTAAATTTTTGCAACCTGAATGAATGCAAGAAAAGCCCACATTGCATAATGTGGGCTTTTCTCACTTATTTTAGTACACAAACAATCCGCCAGATAGGCAGCGAGTTAAATCGGGCACAAACGGAGCCAGCAACATCTTGACTACTGTTGCTGCGTCAGTTGCTGCCACCAACGCGCTCAAAGTCGTTCACCGTTGCCGCATGATGTGCGCTACGTGCTTTTACGTACGTTTATCTCTATGTTTGTGTATATATGTGTGTATGTATGTATGAACACACGTATGTTGATACATAAGCCGGCAGCACTGCGTGTACGCGGTGTCATGACGTGCCGCGCTGATGTCGCTGATGAAGTGATATTTACGCAATAAATGGCGATACACCAACAATTCAAGCGACGAGCCTCATCTCTCTTCGTTCGTTCGCCAAGCAGCCGGTCGGGCCATCAATCCGTGACGGCGACACCAGTAGCAGCGCCAATGCCAACGCCACTGCCATCGCTCATGTCGATGTTGACGATATGAATGAGTTATGATATGATGTGCTGTGACATTCGTTAAACTTGCAGCAATTCTGTAACATGATGGAAGCACAAAAAAAAACAACAACAACAACCGCAATAACAACCATGGCAACAAGCAGAACAAGCAAAAAAAAAAGAATGCCCAAAAAAATTGGCGCAAAAACCACATGAATGAACAACAACAACACCGCAATTGTGTTGATGTCGCGCCGCGTCAGCAACACACACGTCGTCGTCGGCGGCGTTGCCACCGTGCAGCGACGCGCGTTACGTTTGCGGTGCGCTTTTGCGGCATTGTTCATGCGGCATAATTTAAATAATTGAAAGTTTTACACTTTGCGTCGTTGACGTTGCCGTTGTCGTCTCGCTTCAGCGCCCGTCGGCCGTTGCGTTGTGTTGCATTGTCTGCGTGTGTCGCCACTGCTGGCCGGCAAAAATGAACGATTTGTGCAATGCCACGAATGTGTGAGTGTCGCTGACTTTGTATGTGTGTGTGTGTGTGCATTTAAATGTTTCAATTTTAACCCTAAAGTGTGGCTGCCACAAGTATCATTCCATGTTGCACAAATGCACACACACACATACAGCACGTCTGTCCGCCACTCATCCATCCGCACCGACGTGCAACTGACGGAATGTTGCGCGCGACATCTGCACACCAGCACATGCAGCATGTACGCACCATTGTTGTTGTTGTTGTTGTTGCTGTTGCGCCTGCTGCAACATCGTGTTGCAGCATTTTAATTTTATTTTTATGATTGCCCGCGCCGCAAGTGTCGATGGATACTTGGCGCACAATGGCAGCGGCGCTCGTTGCATGTTGCTCGCGCTGTTGCCGCTGCTGTTGCATGCAACAACGCGTGTGCAGTGCCGTTGCTGCTGCTGCTGCATCAAAAAACATTTAAATGAAAAATTACGCTTACAAATGAAATGAAATTTTGGGGCGGCCCGCACACAGCCCGCAGAGTCGCGAAGCGGCGGAGTGGCGAAGCGCACACGTAATGAAATGGAACGAAATGAAATTGCAGCGATGCTGCTGGAGTTTTTCTCGCTTTTCCACACTTTTCTGTTGCTGTGCGGCATTGAATCTGCGTCGCAGTCGCCGGCGGCGCTCGCTGTCAATACACGAGAATTAAATTTACCCGTTTTAAGGCGGCCGCCGCAGCAGCAGTTGCCGGTGTATTGCCAATGTTGTTGTTGTGCTGGTGTAAATATTTGCGCAACTTGGCTCGCTTGGAGCAATTCTATGCTGCATGCAGCATTGAAGCGAATGCGCTGTAGCAGGTTTTGGTGGCGCTGAATTTCGCCACAAGTTTGGTTGGATTGGGCAGCGGAAATGCGCGCTGCGGCAATATTTTCACCAAGTTCAGTTAGAATTTGAAGGAGCTATTGCAGAGTTACTTGAAGCAGAAATTGCCGAATTTTTTTTCATGGTACACTGAAGCTTCCGGGCTGTAAATTTATATTAACTTTGGCACAAAATTTGGTAGCCACAAAGAAAATTTATATCTAAGAGAAGACTATAGAAAGGTTTAATGTGACTGAAAAAGACAATATAGCTTGGTTAATATGACCATTTGTTGGTTTTCTAGTTGGAGTTTTTTTATGATTACACGAAGCAAATTTGGGATGGCACCTAGAACAGACTTGCGTCAATATGCAAATAAACTGAATCTACTGCACAATGACTTCTTCAGAGACAGGAACTGAAACCAATGTTGCAATGGTTGACAGACTTATCCACACAATTTTTTTTGTTTTTTTGAGAGAGCATTTACTTTGTGAGAGTGTTTGAGCGGTCGGCTCAGTAAGCCAGTGTTCGGACCAGGGTTACCGTTGAGAATTTTGAGAAAGTCGCACAAAGGGTCGTTTAAAAAAAAAAAAGTCGCACAAAAAAGTCGTTTTTTCAAAAAAAAAGGGCACACTTTTTTACTACGGAAAAACACAACTAACAATTCAAATTAACATTTCAACGATATAAATAACTTAGAAATAATGATTGAAAAAGTGTTTATATACACTTTTGTGTAATTATTTTACATTTTCAATTTTATTTTTTGTAACTCTGTACTTTTGCAAAAGTTAATCCAGTCTTCTATTTCGGTATCGAGCAAATTTACATTTTAAATTTAATTTTTTTAACTTCTCTGTATTTTCGCACAAGTTCATCACTTGGCATCCAGTCTTCTATTTCGGTATCTAACAAATTTAGTGCTGATAGCATTGAGTCACAAGTTTCTACTTTTAACCTATTAGTTAATTTATTTTTCATTAATCCTAATTTTGAAAAAATTCTTTCCGCACACGCACTACTGTGAGGTAGAGTTAATACATGCGCTGCTAACTTATATAAATTAAGGTACAAAGGTTCATTTAAAATATTCTTTAAGCTTCCTACTGTATGCAAAAAAGGGGGAAAAAAGTCGCTCAAAGATGGAAAAAGTTGCAAAATTAGATAATTATGAAAAAGTCGTACAAAAAGTCTCAGAGCGTCAAAAAGGTTGCAAAATGCAACTAAAGTCGCACAACGGTAACCCTGGTTCGGACCTATTCGGCAAATAACAAATCGTATCGTGCAAAAAAGCGCAGCAAAACAAAAATTTGCGTAGTAAATTTTTGAATTGGGACAAAACCGATGAAGTTGACATCATCTGTCGTTGACAATTCTGCGTTGATTTGATTTAATTTTTTCTTTAGAAATTAAATCAAGCACTTAGACAAGGATTTTTCTCGAACAAATTTATTTAGTTTTTATCTTAGAAAACCAATTAGAGAGTTGAGCACTCAAATCAAGACTCATTTAATTCCATTGATCATCATTCATTCATTCATTTATGATGATTTACAGTATAAAGTCATTGCCTGAATGACACCATGTTAGTTGGAAGAAGAAATGCTGTCAGACTTTAGTCTTAGCCAATCAAAGATTCGGGAAGTTAGGCTGACACTTGTCGTCCAGTCCATCAACAACATTTGAAAAAGTTTGTCACTTGCCACAATAAAATCATGTGGTCAGACAGTGGTTTGTCTCGAAATGAGACAAATCAAACAAAATCAAATTCAAACTTGATACATTGCAGTTTATAAATTAGATAACCAGTCAGAAGGTCAAAAAGGAAGACAAATAAAAACTCATTTATGTTAACATCCATTGATAACACTGCACAACAGCATGTCTGTTGCATGGAGTTTTTTGCATGAATCTGGATCGTTTTTCCACGCTGTTTTCCATACTCCGTTTTTATGTAACAGCTCTAGTTTTCGCAAAAAATGGGCGTGTCACTTTTTCGAATTTTCCTCGTTTTTTTTCTTGTTTTCGATTGTAATTTCTGAACCAATAACCCTATCGACATTTTTATATCGTTTCACTGACAACATTTCACGCCATCTTTTCTGATATTAATCAATTTTATGCGTTCTAAATGGGCGTGGTAATAAGGTTTCAAAGTAGGAAAATATTGAATTTCAAGGAGTTTTTCTGATGGCGAAAATTGTACAGATGTTTCATAAATCAAGTTACGAAGTATATGAATATCTTAAAAAGAAACATCAAGTAATACAACGCAGCAAAATTATTTGGTGGAATACACATTCGCATCGAAATAATATCATAGCAAAACTGTATCACAGCCATTTTTATCACTTTTCATACTTTTTCCTTAAAAATGGTTTTTTGGTTTAGAAATTACGATCAAAAATATGGAAAAAGTAGAGGAAAAACTGAAAAAATGACACGGTACCTACATATATTTCACTAACTAGAGCTGCTAGAAAAAATCTGAGGATGGATTCGAAATCAGCGCACCCAAATTAGTAAGAAACAGTAGAAAAACTCCATGCAACAGAAAACAAGTGTTTTTGTTGTGCTGTGTAATCATTAATTTATTCATTTATCCAACTAAAATAAATGGATCATCATTCATTGACTTGAACCATTTACAGTAGAAAGTCAATACCTCAATGACACCGTATTAGGAAGAAGGAATGTTGTGAAACTTCAGCTTTAGCCAACCAATGTTTCGAGACGTCACGGAATATGGCCAATACTTGTCGACTAACCGATAAGCGGCACTTAAGAAAGTTTCTCACTCACAAAGCTACCGACCACATAAGGTTTCAAATCATGTTTATCCCAAAAGTTGTGTACGGAAGTCTTGCAAAATAAAATCCTCTGTATGCCTTTGAAGGTAACCGACTGAGTGGTTTTTTAGTTGCTCATCTATATACATAAAATTGTTTGTCCTGACTGACTGACTTTCTGATTCATTATAACATAGCTCAACTAAGACTTCAAACACGAAATTTTGACTATTGATCCACTTCAGACAAAAAAAATCTTCGCTAAGATGCAATTTTTTCGAG
Organism: Melieria omissa; assembly: GCA_963971225.1. NCBI lineage: Eukaryota > Metazoa > Arthropoda > Insecta > Diptera > Ulidiidae > Melieria > Melieria omissa. The sequence goes on along the minus strand of OZ020267.1, from coordinate 35,104,925 downwards.
CACTAAAGGAGCAAAAATTTAGTTAAGTTGCTATATGATGGGACGTGATTTAACCATTTACACGATACAGTTGCATATCTGCAACCAACCGTAAAATTGCCCGTAATTTCGGAAGTAATTATCAAAACGACTCTTTCTTGCGATTTTACAACCATGCAAGGTTCCTTTTTTAAAAGTGGGAAAAAGTACCTAAATTTTACTTGACAGCACTTATTTGACCGTTTTTGCGAAAAGTTGCACACATTTATTTTAGTGAAACAAAAGTGATTAAAACTTATTAATAAAAAACACACAAACACTTTGCGAAAAATGCGGAGTAGGACTATGCTACAACAAACGCATTAATTACTTTAAAAATTTTTATTTAAAATTAAACATATAAAAATAAAAAAAAAGTTTTAATGATTTTTGTTTTTTTCTTGTTTTTAATGTTTTTTACAAAAAAACCTTACAAAATTAAAGTATATTAAAAAATAAAAAAATACGTGTTTTTGTAAATTTAGGTTTATATCTAAAAAATGATGAAAAAATTCGCATATCTGTGGCATTTTTACAAAACAACTTAAGTCGAAATAGCTCAAATTTCCAGATTTTTAATCATAAAGAAACAATTTCCAGACGCTTTTTTTTGGCGTAATCGGTTTGTTTCTGTGACATTTAGTTACAGAGATATGGCGTGTATAGCTTCAACTTTTCTCAGGTTTTGTATGAGATTTGGTCTGCACCTTATCAGTATTTTCGCTCTCCTGAAGATTTTGAAAATTACACTTAGGTTGTTTTGTCAAAATGCCACAGATATTCCTTTAAAACTTGGTACACGCATTGTGCAATTTTTTTTTTATTTCGAAGTGTTCGAAAATCAACATCGAACGAGGTAAACAAGAAGTTTATGTGCAGAAACATAACTTAACTTTAGATAAAATCATTAACTGAGTAAAGATTATTTCAATTAAATCATAAAAATCGTGTGTGCAAAGCCGCTGGGTCTATTTGGACTATTTTTCTTGGGCCTTTGGGACCCTTTTGTGTATTTGGAATTTTTTTATTCAAAAGTAAAAAAAAAATTCGTGCGTGCAAAGCTGCTGGACCCACGGTTGCCACCTTTTTTATAGTATGTGAGAAAGAAAAACTGAGGGCCATCAAATAAACTGCGATATGAAAGTTATGTTTTATTTTTGTGTTTAAAACAATTGTTCAAAAATAAAAAATTATATTTTCATTACTATTTTGGGACTTTTTTACGAACATTTTGTCTTTTCGACTGAAAATTGGTCAGAATTTTTTTATTTTGGTCCGCTGGTCTGCATACACGAATTTCGATCCATTTTGTGATGTGAATATTTTTTCATTAGTACAAAACAATTATTCACCCTTTCAGTCACAATGTCTAATATGTTGGACTACAGCCCATACAATTCATACAGCTCGGTTTATTTTCATGTCGGAAAGGGTTAAAAAAATAAAATTGTAATTTAAAAATGAATGAATTGACAATGAAAATTGTAATTTAAAGATAACGCACCTTTTTAATTCGGTCGGTTGAGGTCGAATTTGGTCAGAAACAAATTTTTCAAGTGGCAACACTGGAGGCGACCGTGGCTGGCAATTTGCTAGTAATAATACGCCAAAAATTCTGATGCGAGACCAGATATTTAAAAAACAAAAATTAAAACCAAAAAACAATAAACCGCTTCTGTTCTTTCTGCCTCTTGTATGTTGTTAATTTTTTATTAATTTTTTATAAATTTTTTTATATTTTTTTATATTTTTTTTTGTAATGATAAAAATTAATAGGTACAGAAAAAATGAATTCTACTGGAAATATTTAATTTTTATTCTTTGAAATGTGTTTAATACGTTTCGAAGTTTAAACAGTCCTCAAACCACACTGCAATGACTAAGAAATTGTCTAAATCTGTTTTGGTTATCTGTGCAAAAGTATCTATAATTTATACCAAGAACTATGCACTTTGTCTAACATGGTAGAAGTTCGAGCTTTGGGAACTTGGCAAAAACATCGAAACACACACACACACACACACACACAGAGGAGAGTCCCTGGCCGAGGGACATCATATATTCATCCCCACGTACTTATGCGAGACATCTGAAAAATATTGTATCCAATAATTCACACAGCTGCACTGCTGCTGCGCGTATAAAATGCGAATACGAACAGTGTCAAGTGAGCGAGCGGGCGGATCAGGCCGAGCGGGTGGAAGGAGAAATTGAAAGTAATTTCAAAGCATGGCCCCGAGCGTACAACTATTTGTCCAGCGCTGGCTTTGCGCCGGCGAGCTCATATTTTAGTTCTGCGCTGCGTTATTATGTTGTCGATGTTGTTGTTGTTGTTGTCGGTACTGTGGCGTCTGTTGGTGTATTTTTGGCATGAGAGAGTAACTCGAAAATCACACTTCATACTTAAAGTACACACGGATTAAAATTAAATGATCACTTTCCGGTATGCAGTCGACTGCGGCCGAGCAGAGCATTGCTTGGTGAAGAGACAACTGGTAGAAGGGGCGGGCGGGGCTGGGTAGGAAAATCGGTGTGCAAGGTATGCAGCGACACAAATCACATGCGGCGAATTGTGTGTATCACTACAATGTTTGTGTATGTGTGTGTGTAGGCAGATGGTGAATCAACGAGTAGGTGGTGGAGGAGGAGGAACGAGGAGCGATGCGCAACGAGACTTGAACATTTTCAAATTTCACACAAATCATTGTGCTGCCATAAATTCTAAATTGCCGAGCACTTGCCGTCGCCACCGCCGCCGCTGCTGCTGCTGCCAACGCTGCTTGGTGCTATGCAATGAACAAGCGGACAGACGACTGGGCGCTGCGCGCTGGACAGTGACGACGGTCAGCGGTGGTCGACGGTTCTCCGCGGCCGATGCTCTGAATGGTGGTAACTCGATGATGAGCTTGGCAATGGGCACTACTGCGTTAACCATGTTGTTGTTGTTGTTATTAAAATTTATATTGTTGTTGTTGTTGTTGTTGCTGCTGCTGCTGCTGTACTATGCGGGGGCGCACTATAATGAAACATGACATGTTATTTGCACAATGTCGACGATGAGGTTGCAGCCGCACAGGATAGCGAATTGCGGATGGCAAATACAACAAATCGACAAATAACAACAACGGCAGCAGTGCACAATTGGCGGCGAGCGTAGCGATGGGCGCAAAGTGAGTGACTGTGCGGGCGATTGGTGTTGGTGTTGAAGTGCAACACATACATACATACAAACATACATAGCAGCGTTCAGTGGAAAGTAAATATGGCACTAGTAACAACAACAACAATGACAACAACAGTGACAACAACAACAGTGACAACAACGAAAGCAAGCAACATGACAGTTACACCGACATGGATACTGACAGCGCTAAGGGCTGCAACAACAACAACAACAACAGCTGCACAAATGATGCACTAAGAATGAACGGATGGATGGACGAACGAACAAACGTATGGACGGACATACGGATGAACGAATCAAGGCAGAGCCGCGTCGGGGCGCATAAAGCTGACTTGGGCGCTGGTGCTGCCGCGGTGCTGTCGGAAGGGGTTTTGGCGGGGAAATTGCGCAGAGTGTAAATAAATTGAGTGCCACGATAAATAAACCATTTTCGATCATACACACACATACACACACACCTACAGAACTGCATTAACACGCTGACACATGCATGAATACAAACATGCAATTCTGCATGTGTGTGTATGTGTTTTTGTGTGTGCATGTGTGTTTGTGTGTGTGAGTGTAGCTGTGCTTTATGCAAAGTCTATTTATTTTAGATTTTGTTCGCTGGCAGCCGGTGGCAGTGGCGCATTCGCCTCCATTAGCTGCTTTTTTAATGCAATTTTTTTTCGTCATTGCAATTTTTTTTTTCTTTTTTTATTTTTCTTTTACGCTTCATTGTAATTTACTCCGCCTGCTTCTTTGTTGTTGTTGTTATGGCCTTTCATGCCGCTTCGCTTTTCTACATTGCTTTAGATTTTAATTTTTATTATCTGCTGCGTTATTTTGCTTCTATTATATTTGTTGTTGTTTTTGTTGTTGTTGTGTTGCTTTTTCGTTTACGTTTTGAAATTAAGCCGCTGGCATTTTCCGGCAACTGCGAAGGCGCGTCTAATGTTGTGTTGTTGGATTTCATGCTGCCACATGCTGCGGCTTAAAGTCCACACGCCGCCAACTCGATGCCATGGAGGCAAATATGCGCGCGCGGCAAATTTAATGAGGCGCGTATTGAAGTTAAATTTAAATATGCGTTAAATTGAGAATTTCCAGAGTTCGTTTATGAGTTTAATTATTTGCAGAGTGCGGTGGCAATGGTAGTGGGTTCCTATGTCGATTGCAAGCAACGTGCTGTGGGCTGGGATTATTTTGAGCTGAAAATTTTGCCATAGGCTGCTGACTGAAGGACACATGGCAAAAGCAACGCCTTGAGCATTCAAACCAATCACCACAATCCTCTGACCTCACTACCACTCAGCCGCTATGCTGTTGAGTGTACTTTCATTTCATCACTGGTTCAGTTTTTGTATGTGTGGCAATGAAATTCGAGTTGATTTTTTAAACTAAATCCCCAGTCAAACCTAACTCAAATATTGCAGCATATTTTGGCTCCAGTGTCAACCACCTATGGCCTTGCGTTGTGGCGGCCAGGATGAATAGCACTAATAGAATTCCGACTTATCTGCAGGATACGCATTTACATAGGCAACACCACAACACAGCGGACGGAAAGCATCAGTGGCGCTTTGCCTCACTTTGCCATACATTAACTGTTACACAATGCCTACGTCGACATCGACACGACACACTGGCAACGGCAGTGGCAACATTGGCTGACTGACTTAGGCTCGGATTTATAATTTATTACGATTTTGAGGTAGCAAACTAGAGCCAAGCCGCTGCATGCCGCGTGCTTGGCTCGAGTGTTACAGGGTCATTAAGCTGAAGTGGCAATTCATTAATTATACGCACACACACACACACACACGTACAGCGGCTGACTAACGCACCCACATACAACACAGACTGCCATATCCGCATCCGCAGCCACAGCCACAGCCACATCCATATCCGTCGAGTGGCTGCTGTGCTGTGCGGCGCTCGTTGTTGTTGGCCGTTGGCTGGTGTCATCCCTTCTTTGCTGCGCATAATTCGCTGCGCTGGCATAACAATGTGTCTCATTTGCAGCGGCAACAATTGTCAATTATGCACTTTTATGCCATCCTGCGGCATCCTGTTGCACTGCGGTGCAACCTCAGCAGCATCAGCTTGATGCTTTTGCTGCTGACTTGGCGCCGGCGTTTGTGTGTGTGTGTGTGTGTGTGCAATAAAAAATAGCAATAAAATTTCGCAAATTAAGTGGCAACGCTGCTGCTGCGGCTGCCTGGTGACACAATTGCCGGCCGGCAGTCTGGCAGCCGTATGAATTTTTAGTTAGCACTTGAACTTTAATAAATTGCTGCTGCTGTTGCTGCTAAAGTTGTTGCAGTTGTTGTTGCCAAGTTTGCTGCCACAAGTTGCGCAAGCAGCTTCCGCTGTCGCTTAAGTGCGAATTGCATCCAAAAACCCAGCTATCTGTCTCTTTCTCTTGTGCTCTTTTTCTGTCAGCTTGTTGTTGTTTGTTTTGTTGTTGCATGTTGCTTATAAATTTCATAATCCTGCAAGTCTATGCCATGGAGCGTAACATTTTCTCAACGCATTTTCCCAGCTTAAGCATTAAACGTCGTCGTGGAGCAAAGGAAACGAGCAACTGGCAGCAAAATAAGTAGATGTCGGAGCAGAAGAAGAAGAAGAAGCAGCTACACTTGCAAATTTCTTAAGCAGCAGCCAAAAGCCATAACCAAATTGCAACGCGCGCACATGTTGCACGCGGCAACAGTTGCTATATGTGTGTGTGTTTGTGTCTTCTATCCAAGCTAAATATTTGGATTTAAAAATTTTTCAGTGCTGTTGAAATCTTGCTGGCGTTAAGCCCAAACAATCTGCCAGTTGAGTTGCGCGTCTTTTTTTCGTCATTGTACTCACGCAACGAAGTGAAAATTCATTATTAACTTCTAAGTGCGCACTTGTGGCACTCACAAGTGGCTCGAGTCCTTCGCCGACAGGCCCTGGAATGTGCTACGCTCGAGTGCGACGGTATGATTGGTGCAATGGTCAAGTGGACGGAACCGAGCACGAGTGAAGATGCCCGAGAAAGAGTTGAAGAGCAATGACCAAAAAGGACAACAAATGAATGAAAGGAGGATATTTGTTTTAGAGAAAAATGAAAAACGGTGGCACAATTCGTAAGAACTCAAACTAATGAATATTTTAGAATAAGCAGCAGTCGTCTTCAGTGGTTTGAGAGTTAATTTACACGTCAGAGGATCATTGGGTAATGGCAAAGCTGTGAGAGTTAACTACCTTTATCGGCATAAAACCGATAGATGTCGAAGGAGAATAAGAATGTATGGACAATTTAGGGAAGAAGACTTTATGCATGTAATACGTAAATACTTATAATATATATATAAATATAAAATGTAAGTACGAGGGTAGACTAAAAAGTGTCCTACAGCCATGTAAAGATGGCAGTATTCGTCAATAAAAAGTAAGGAATCGGTTTGCAGCTTTTTTGGAAGGTGTTTTTTGAATACCTTTGTTGTTTTTTGACAATAGTTTGAGTCGGTCGATGTGAGTGTTTTTGTAGAGTAGAGTAGAGTAGAGTAGATTAGATTAGATTAGATTAGATTAGATTAGATTAGATTAGATTAGATTAGATTAGATTAGATTAGATTAGATTAGATTAGATTAGATTAGATTAGATTAGATTAGATTAGATTAGATTAGATTAGATTAGATTAGATTAGATTAGATTAGATTAGATTAGATTAGATTAGATTAGATTAGATTAGAGTAGGAGTAGGGAGTAGGAGTAGGAGTAAGAGTATGAGGAGTAAGAGTATGAGTATGAGTATGAGTAGGAATAGGAGTAGGAGTAGGAGTAGGAGTAAGAGTAGGAGTAGGAGTAGGAGTAGGACCAGGAGTAGGAGTAGGAGTAGGAGTAGGAGTAGGAGTAGGAGTAGGAGTAGGAGTAGGAGTAGGAGTAGGAGTAGGAGTAGGAGTAGGAGTAGGAGTAGGAGTAGAAGTAGGAGTAGGAGTAGGAGTAGGAGTAGGAGTAGGAGTAGGAGTACGAGTACGAGTAGGAATAGGAGTAGGAGTAGGAGTAGGAGTAGGAGTATGAGTAGGAGTACGAGTACGAGTACGAGTACGAGTAGGAGTAGGAGTAGGAGTAGGAGTAGGAGTAGGAGTAGGAGTACGAGTAGGAGTAGGAGTAGGAGTAGGAGTAGGAGTAGGAGTAGGAGTAGGAGTAGGAGTAGGAGTAGGAGTAGGAGTAGGAGTAGGACCAGGAGTAGGAGTAGGAGTAGGAGTAGGAGTAGGAGTAGGAGTAGGAGTAGGAGTAGGAGTAGGACTAGGAGTAGGAGTAGGAGTAGGAGTAGGAGTAGGAGTAGGAGTAGGAGTACGAGTACGAGTAGGAATAGGAGTAGGAGTAGGAGTAGGAGTAGGACTAGGAGTAGGAGTAGGAGTAGGAGTAGGAGTAGGAGTAGGAGTAGGAGTAGGAGTAGGAGTAGGAGTAGGAGTAGGAGTAGGAGTAGGAGTAGGAGTAGGAGTAGGAGTAGGAGTAGGAGTAGGAGTAGGAGTAGGAGTAGGAGTAGGAGTAGGAGTAGGAGTAGGAGTAGGAGTAGGAGTAGGAGTAGGAGTAGGAGTAGGAGTAGGAGTAGGAGTAGGAGTAGGAGTATGAGTAGGAGTACGAGTACGAGTACGAGTAGGAATAGGAGTAGGAGTAGGAGTAGGAGTAGGAGTAGGAGTAGGAGTAGGAGTAGGAGTAGGAGTAGGAGTAGGAGTAGGAGTAGGAGTAGGAGTAGGAGTAGGAGAAGGAGTAGGAGTAGTAGTAGGAGTAGGAGTAGGAGTAGGAGTAGGAGTAGGAGTAGGAGTAGGAGTAGGAGTAGGAGTAGGAGTAGGAGTAGGAGTAGGAGTAGGAGTAGGAGTAGGAGTAGGAGTAGGAGTAGGAGTAGGAGTAGGAGTAGGAGTAGGAGTAGGAGTAGGAGTAGGAGTAGGAGTAGGAGTAGGAGTAGGAGTAGGAGTAGGAGTAGGAGTAGGAGTAGGAGTAGGAGTAGGAGTAGGAGTAGGAGTAGGAATAGAATAGAGTAGAGTAGAGTAGAGTAGTTAAAACGCCTCTGCAATTCAATGACGATTTGGACCCTTTGTAAAGGGACTCTGCGCCAACATTTTGTGCCCTAAAATTTTGGTCAATTGCACTTAAACGTGGTACCAGGTAGCCTGTGAGACTATGAACGTTCGAGACGTTCAAAAACTGCAATCACTGACCAGAACATCACTCAAGTTCTCCAAATGGTCCCAAATAACTGTCGCATTTTAGTCAGAGAGACAGCAAAGGCCAGGACCGCCCAAAGATGGTCTTTGTCACATATGGAATCAAAATTTAGGCATGGAAAAGCTGTCCACATCACTTTGGAAGACCAGGAACGGTCGGGACGTTCAAAAACTGCAATCACTGACCAGAACATCACTCAAGTTCACCAAATAGTGCTAGACAACCGTCGAATTATAGTCAAGGGTAACAAAGGCTGTGAATGAATGATGAACATGTCCAAAGAACGAGTTTGTCACATACTAATTCAAGATTTAGGTATAAGAAAGCTGTTTCTTCAAACTCAAAAAAGAGTTCGAAAGAACATTTCCAACGCTCTCTTTGGGCAGATATAAGAGATGGGAGCATTGCAGAGAGAAGTGTATATACTATACTCTATATTAAACTATATAGAAAACTTAATTTTAAAAAAGAAAAGACTTCTATCTTTGTTAGGTAGGAAATTTTTCAGACAACCGTCTTAAACGTTGCAAGATAAGGTGAATAAAAACATTAGATTAGCCAATTAAACTACTTGATTGTCTGTCTTTTCGATTTATAGTAGTAATCCAAGGATCTGTCGTAGACGATGACCTTTCAGCTTATACCTGGACATCACAGGCAACGTTTTTTAATTAATGGTTTATAACTTATATGTTGAGTCGTCTACAAATATAATAGTTGTACCCCTTCTGAGCGCCAAAACTAGACATAGAGTCACTAAGTGTTTAATTATTCGATCGATTGCAATACAGCTTATGCCAACTGAAGCCCTAAAGTTAGACTGTCACCTCATTTATAGTCCACCAATATTTTTAACCTTAAAACAAGTATTCATTAGATGCTTTCTTAACACTAGAAAGACCGCGAGTTTTCCATACCTACAAAGACTACATTTTATATTCGCTGATTTCTCTAAAAGTGCACATCGGATTTGACTAATTGATGGCTAAATTGAAGAACCCGAACTGTAGAACTAATTGTAGAACCCAATACAAAAATTGCAGTCATCAGAGTAAAAGATAGAATTCCAACAAAAAAAAAAATTATTTAAAACTGAAAAACCATCAAAATGACCGAACGGTCTTTCCAGTGTTAAACTTTCCCCATCTTTTCCGGTATCCCACTACTCCAATGCAGTGCAATCTGTCTAAAGATTGGTTGCATGTATTCAGTTATGTTTACTTTACTGCTGTACTTTACTTGTATTTGTTAAAAAATATTTCAAGGTCACTTAATGTCGCATAGAATAACTTACTTCTCTTTGGAGTGTTTTCATCAACAGTAGCGCCCAACAAAAATCAGCGAACTGTGTTGCAAGCTGCACTGCACTGCGAGTCGCGTTTATTAGTTTTTTCCGCTGCTACGCATTTGCAACAACACATTTTGCAACTTTTCTACATAAAACGGGGCGTTATGAACTTTTGCCGACTGCTTTTGGAACTCACATAAAATTGTGTATGCTTTTTTTGTGTATGTGTGTGAGTGTGAGTGTATGTGAATTTGCAAATTGTTTATGTGTGTGTGTCGGGCCAAGTGTCTATTAACAATAAAGTTGGCTTTCAGCACGCGGCGCTTCATCATCATTATCGTCTGGCTGGAAGCATATAAAATCAGCAGCTGCAACAACAACAGCAATAATACTAATAATATTAGAATAAAAAGCAGACAGCACATTAGCCAAAAATATGGCAGCGGACGGCAACGCGAGCGATGAGCAACAACAAACTGAAAACGACGGACGGATGGCGGCGCATTCGACAGTCAGTAAAAACACTTTAATGCTGCAGCGGCGGCAAATCGTCAGCCAGCCAGCCAGCCAGGCTGGCAGCTAATTCAACTTGTAGCGCCAGCAGCTGTGCCAACAGTAACAACAACAACAATGGCAATAACAACTTTCTGTATGTTGCATGTGGCAAGGAGACGTGCTGCCCGTGGGGCAAAGGCGACCCGCGTAGGCGAAGCTGTGCGCATTAATTCAAAAATAACAACAATCAACACAGCGCCAACAACATCCACAACAAAAACAACAATAACAACAATAGCAGCTATAGCCAAATTTATTTGAGGCTCGCGTATCCTGCGCGCAGAATCGTTGTGGCTGCTGTGTTGCTGTTGGCGTTTCATTTTAGCAGTTGTTGTTGTTGCTATTGTTACTTTTTGTTATTGTTGTTGGCCCTTTAATGCTTTTATTTTTCAATTTCTTGTGCGCTTTGTGGCCGTTTTTGGGGCATTATAACATTTAGTATTTATTTGTTATTATTGTTGTTAGTGTTGTTGTTGTTTTGCTGCCGTGTTACAAATGCCGGCTGCGGCAATTGAAAATGTTGCCAAGAAATTGAAATTGAGATAAATGTGAGGCTGACTGGCGCTTAGGCGCGCTGGCGCTGGCGTTGCCACTGCGCCGGTCGTGAAGCGTGCCGCGTTGCCACCACTGTGCAGTCGTTTTTTTTAACGTGTTGATTATTGTTCGTGTCGACGGCCGCTGGCGCTGCATGTGTAGGTGGCTGTAAGTAATTGTTGTTGTTGTTGTTGCGGTAATTATTTTCATTTTTGCCGCTATGCTTATGGTTGTTGTTGTTGTTGTTGCTGCCACTTCAAACGCAACCTCAACTTGCCTTGGGCGCGCTGCAATTGTTGCCGCGCTGGCTGCATCGGCCGAAGTTGTTGGCCTCAGCGAGTGCTTCTTCTTCTTCGTTGCTTTTCTATTTCTTTTCATGCTTCACACTCTCTCGTTTGTTGTTCTTGTTGCTTTTGAGTGCATTTAATTCGATTGCCTTTTAATTTATTTTCACTCTCAAATGTATTCAACAATTGCTGCTCTTCACATTGTTTCTATTGCTATTGTTGTTGTTGTTGTTACCGCTTTCGCAGTATCCATGCCGCCACATGCAACATTTTGTTGCACTTCAAGTTGCCTGATATTTATGGTTGTTATTGTTGTTGCTTGTATGTTGTCTGATTTCCATTAGCACACAATAACAAATGCCAACAAACCGGCGATGCTTATTGTTGTTGTTGAACGCTTTGTTATTATTATTTTTGTAGCTTTATTTGCTTCTTCGCTCGACGCTCAACGCGGTTTGTTGTTTTTAATGCAACATCCACTTCCCTTGGCTGCTCGTTTATTTACTCGCCGATTGTGCAATTCACGTCTAATGCGCTGGTGTACGTGCCGCTCAGTGTCTGTCTGGCTGTGTGTGTGTGTGTGTGTGTATGTGTCTGGCTTAGAAATTCATTCATCTTCCAGCGCGCTTACACGTAGACTTCTGCAGCCGCTTACTACCATTTCAACTACTGCTTCTTCTTCTTCTTCTTCTTGTTCTACTTGAACTGCATCGTCTTCTTCTTCTTCTCCTCCACAGTCGTCAGCTGCTACTTACTTATCCCGCTAAGTATCTCATAAGTAGATCAGTGCGGCGTATCTAATGCCATGCAGTTTATCATGTTTTTGTTGCTGTAATTGATGCAATTGCTGCAGTTGTTTCTATTTATTTTTAAGTTACGCTGCGTTGCCTTTAGCATTTCTTGGGTTTTCATGAAATTTCTTGGCATTCGTGCAACTTAGCTGCTTTGCTATCGTTATCGTTGACTTTCAAGTTGCGGCAACAACTTAAGTGCGTTGGCGGTATTCACGATATGTGGCTGGCAGAGGTGCAAAGCAATTTTTAAATGGCCAGTTTAAAGCTGTGACATCACGTTTATTAAAGAAGCTACAAAATCAGGTGATATTTGTATTTAAATTTACAGACGAGGGTTGCATTTAGGTTTAGAATCAGGTTTGTTTCCACAAATTATTACAAATTTTTACTGAATGGTGTTTTGTGCGATCAAACTCTTGCAACGAGAAAGAAAATGAGAGCCTAACAGTGACAGTTCACTGAACTGTCAGTGAGAGATTTGGGAGATATTGAAGAATTTCACTGAAGAAATGTTTGACAACAACCTTAAGTCAGCAAGAAAAATAACAGTGACAGTTCACTGAACTGTCAGTGAGAGATTTGGGAGATTTTGCAGAATTGCACTGAAGAAATGTTTGGCAACAATCTTAACCCTAATTCCCAGAAGTGAGCCTCACAGTCTCACTAAAGATTTCAAATGGTGACAGGCGCGAATTCAGAAAAATATTTCGGGGGGAGGGGGGTTTCAAAAAGTAATTCTTTAATAATTGCAAAATGTCTTTTAATTTGTATGTAGTTTTATAGGCGATCCAAATATTTGGGGGGGTTTACACCCCCAAAACACCCCCCTGAATCCGCCACTGAATGGTGATGAATCCAAAAGATTTTCGATTCCATTATTTTATGTAATCCTCTAATGGAACTTAAGAATTATATTGAATTTTTAAATAAATTTAAATTTAACATTTTGGATAGTTTCTGTATTTTTTAAACAAATGTTTTCAGTAATTTAGCTCATATAAGCCTGACAGTCTGACTTCTGGGCTTATGTTACTTTCAAAATTTTGAGAATTAGGGTTAAGTCAGCAAGAAAAATGGATTGGCTCCATTTCAGCCAAATTATCGAATGCAAAACCAAATAACTTTTGCTGAGGCTTGTCCAGAGGCGCACATAGGATTTCATTTTAGGATCTCATTTCATTTATAAAACCACACGTTTTCGTACAACTTTTGAGACCAACTTTCATTTAAAACCCATATTTTGCATCCGACATTTGTATATTTGGGAGGTTTGAAGCCCCAAACCCCCCTGTGTGCGCCACTAGTCTTTTTATTTGTCCGTCTTGCTCAGGTTTGCCTATTGCAGCTGATAGAAAAGACTCGCAATTGTCGTTGCTGGTGAATACCTCAGCTCAGCTTAAATGGAGCCAAGAACCGCAAATACATCGATATGACATATTAGCAACAACATATCAAATTTTGGCTGCGACGTTTGCCGCATTTCGCATTCGTTTATTTAATTTCCGACATTTGCACAACACCTCGAATTTGGAATAAGCTTGACTCGAATGAATGAATGACACACATTGACAGGCGCGTCAGCTTCTTGGTTGACTATCTGAAATTGTATCTGCTTTGCTTAATTGATATCCATGTACAACATCAATCATTATTCGATTTGGCGAATGATGATTTATAGATCGGCCATAAAATATCAAATAGCAAATATAAAATACTGATTCCAATGTCTTAATTGTGTTTACTTAGTGTTTCTGTTCGCCTATCTGGAATTAACGCTTCAAGGCAGCATTTGAAAGTCCATTCATTATTCACATTAGGAAGTCAGCAACAACAAAAACCACCTGCGCCCTAAGTCGCCATTCCACGCAGCCACTATTCGATTACACATTTGACACGCTCATATTTTATATTAAATTTATTTGTTTTGTTTTTCATAAATCAGTTGTAATTTTCTTTGTGACACGAGTGTTAACTCCATTGTTCGGATTGGCTGTTCTGTGTGTATTATCTGCTACTACGAGTATCTACCTACACACAAACAAACATATTTCATAACACATTCTACAAATGTCAGAATTTCTGCTCGCAGTAATGTAGCTCTGTAATGTGATACAACAGTTGCAACAGCATTAAATATTCACTAGAAAATAAAACATAAATATTCCACACACGTCTCGTGAATTTATTATTCATGCGATAATTTAATTTTTAGATAAACATCGAAATTAAATTTCATATGGAAATATGAAATGTGTAGCGAATGTCAGAGATTTTATGTGTAATTTCAATATAATCAAAGATACACATACGTATGTATATTTATGTATGTAAATATACATATATATTGGACAAATGTATGTATATATTTCATTAATAAATCAAAATAATTATACTGTTTTGAAAGTCAACTAAAACGACAAACAGTTGGAATTTGTTTATGATTTGCAAAAATATGTTTATTGATTAAAAAACTAATTAAAACAAACTTAAAGCTCGATTTGTGGAACAATAATCCAAGTCAAGGTTAGGCTAGGTTAGGTTTCGTCGGGTGAGGACAAATTGTGTCAGGTTAGGTGCTGTCGCTAATGCTTTTCTTGTAATCAAGTAGTCCACTACCTGGCAACGCCTGCAGTGGAGGTCATATTGAGTTTTTGTGGTCCCATCGCTGCTGCCTTCAATGTGTTTGGACCATTAGTTTGGGCCCCTTAGACCTACCAAGTGCACACAAACTGCACTACAAACTGTAAAAAGCACTTATAAACTAACTGAAGATCAAATTTGCTCGTTTTTGCAGTAACGCAGGTTTTGTGTTGCCTACTTTTTTGCAATCTCTGTCTTCTAAAGTTCTCTTCAGCTTTCTTAAGTTCTCTTAAGTTGATGAATGCTCTCAAATTTATATCCCAAAATTTTTTAGAGAATTGTTAATATCGAACTGTGCAACAAATATGTATATAGTTACCTAATATATATGTTTGTTCGAACAACTTGTCGGGTAGTTTCACTCGAAATAATTCTCACGGCTGCTATTTTTTTGACGTTCATATTGTTTACAAACATTTAATGAAATGGTGTCCAGTTTTGGCATTAGTAAATTAATTTTTTAATCAATTAATTAATTGTATCATTGTTTGCAAACATTTTATGAAATTGAAATTAAATGAATGCAATTGAAATTTTGTAGCAGGTGTACAACTTTGCTTCCGCCGTTTTTTTCCAAAATTAAAAGCTTTATTGCGAAAAAGTGCTTACAGATGTATTATTCAAAGTATTGTCCGTCGCTAGCGACAATTTTCTCCCATCTTTCCGGCAATTTTCGGATCCCGGCTCGAAAAAAGGAGTCCTCTTTTGACGCTATCCATGAAGCAATCCATTTTTCCAATTCTTCGAAGGATTGAAAATGTTGATCTGCCAGGCCGTGTGCCATCGAATGGAATAGGTGGAAGTCAGAAGGGGCGACATCTGGGGAACACGGCGGGTGGGGCAAGACTTCCCATTTCAGCGTTTCCAGGTACTTTTTGACCACTTTTGCGACGTGAGGCCGAGCATTGTCGTGTTGGAGGATGACTTTGTCATGTCGCTCTTGATATTGTGGCCGCTTGAGACGTTTTGAAATGGCTTGCTGACTCACTCCCAACGATTCGGCAAGCTCTTCTTGGGTTTGGCACGAATCTTCATCAAGCAATGCTTCTAGTTGTTCGTCTTTGAAGGTTTTTTCTCTTCCACCACCATGTTTGTCTTCGACATCGAAATCACCATTTTTAAAACGTTGAAACCACTCCCGACACGTTCTTTCACTCAGAGCAGCATCACCGTAAGTTTCTGAGAGCATTCGATGCGCTTCAGCTGCATTTTTTTTCGAATTGTAACAGAAAAGTAAAACTTCCCGCAAATGGCGAGAATTGGGCACATAAACGGACATTTTCGAGCGTGAATAATACGAAAACAAGAACAACTGTCACTGAAACGGCGATGACAATTCGTTAGGCACTGTCCACACTCACGTTAAAGGCATTACCATCTATGTATTTCAACCAGCCTCAGTCGGTACAGCCACCTATCGAAAAACGGCGGAAGCAAAGTTGTACACCTGATATATTTATAATTTTTTCTGAGAAGTTTGTTTGTTTGTGAGAAGTTACATTAAAAGAAATGTTTAGAATATTTTTAAAGTTTTATGAGCAAATGTTAGCATTTTTTAGGAGAATTATAAAATCAAAGATTTAGAAGAGTCATTTCAGGTATCTGGCAACACTACATAAAAGTAGATTCTGTGAAATAAGCTTAAGAAATTTTTACTTTTGGTTGCGTTGTATTATGAAACAGTTTAATTTATTTATTTATTTGACATTGATTCAGCATACAAGATTACTCTTTGAACAAAGTTAATGCTTAACTAAATGATCAAATTAACTATTTATGATTATGATTAATAATCCAAATTATTTCAAATTTGATTTTAATTGATTAGGCTTAATCAATTTTTTTATTATGATTTTTAATTATGCATTTTTAATCGTTAATCAGATTAAATTTAGGCCAACACTGTTGTTACCACATGGGTTGCTAATAAGTGTTCCTGAATTTTACTTCAGATCCTTCAAACTTCTTAAAAGTGCACATTTTTTATTGCAGACAGTGAAGCGCCACACAAAAGACAGAAATTGAAATCGTATCTCCTCAGCATTCATCATTCTTATCCAATGTTGCGCTTACAGATTATCACTGATTCCAATTTTTGCAAAATAGTTTCAATGGTAAAAATCTTAATTCTGCCTGAGATGTGAATACATTTTATTTCATACAACTTTTCACTATTGAAATTTATTTCCAAAACTTTTGCAACAATGAATATGAGATTTTTTTTTACAAATCTGGTAGAGCGATTTTCCTGAAAAAGTCAGCATGAAATACATCAAATGGTTTATATGGTCGACTAAAACTATAAGTGAAACTTTTATCCCTTTTCTTTTGTATCATGCAACTTGTTGTTACTACTTCGTGGAACAAAAAAATGCTTGCAATTTCCGCCAAACAAATGACGAATAATTGAATTTCCTTTCATAAGAACAAAACATTTTTTCCCCCAAACGGTTTTTGTGCCAACAACAGAGAGGAATTATGATTATCGAAATGAAATTCATGGCGAATTTGAGTAAAATCAATTTTGTATTTGCTGCGCGCGCCGATTTGTGGCACAATTGCTGGCGAGTAACAATTGTCGAGTGAAAATTGCACAGCTCAGCAAATATTGTGCGCGGCAAGTCGAAAGCTGCAGCAGTGCATTGCAAAGTTTTTAATTTAAAACGAGGACTTTACGGTTTGGTGTTCTTTGCAATATTTTTCGCCAACAGCAACGGCAACGGCAACAGCAAGAAAGTTCCTGCGATAACGCGACGAACGCTGGCGGCAACGTTGCAATTCCTTCGATTTATACAATCGAATAAAAAGCACACGAAATGTTGTTGCTGTGGAAGTTTGGTTGCAGCCATTGGTGCTGTCGTTGTTGTTGCAAATAAATCCGTTGTTTTATGTCCTTATCGAGTCCAAACAACGCCAACGAATATTTTTATGTTTTGTTTCTTTATTTTGTTGCTGAAATTCGATACTGCAGCAGCAGCAACAGCAGCAGCAACAGCCACAGCGACAATAGCAATGGTCATGGCAATGACAGCAACAACAAAAAAACCATATGCAGGGATTGCGTGCACTTGCAGCGCCAGCGAAAATGCGAATGAAACCTAACGAATGCAATAAAAGTGCACACTGCTGACAACAACAACAATAACCAACCATAAGTGGCCCCAACAGTCGACGACGCATTAGCAACAGCCGCACCAACGACAACGGCAACAGTAGCCAACGTCAGTGGCATTCACAGTAGCAGCAGCAATAAAAATTACAACAACAAACATAATAAGACGAAGAAAATCGCCAGCAATAGCAGACAGCATTAAAATTGAAATTGCAAATAAAACCAACGCACGCTGCACAAATGAAGAAAATAAGAAGAAGCAACCAAGAGAAGAGAGTGAACGAGACAGCAAATGCAATGCAGCACGTAGAACGTGCAACATTTGCGACGAAATCAATTAAACTTGTGCAATGTGCGGTAATTGCAGTCAAACACTTGACCATTGGCCACGTTTCAGCAACTGCTGCCACCTTTCCACCCGCCCACCACCCGCCCACCATTCGCTTCTCACAGGAGTCAGGGAGCTGTTGGCTGTTGTAATTGACGCACGTTCTGGCACTGTTCGGTCTTTCGAGTGTCTTTGCTGCGAATGCAAGTACCAGGCAACAAAAGCAACAACAATAAGAACAACAACAACAACAACAAGAACGGCAATCACTTTACACAAACAAGACGCACAAATACAACGCACAAATTCATCATTGGCCCCGCGTCTCTGCGCTGCAGCCACAAGCCAATGTAAACAAGGCACCCAACACGTACAGTACAACAACAACAACAATAACAATTACAGCCTCGCACTGTAACTGCGAGCGCGCTAAGTAGCAGCAACGAAAGCAAAAGAAAGGGAAAGTGTTGCCAGGCAAATTCAATTGATTGGAAACTGTGCTGCAACAACACAGCCGTTTGATGCCGGCAACACATGTCGAGCACGGGCAATAACAAGCACAACAACAACAGCAACAAATGGGGAGTGTATAATCAACACAAAGAATATCGGCGCACAGCAAAAGGGTTAAAAGCATTTCAAAGTGTGTCTGCACTTATGTCGACGCCAACGCCAACGTCGACGCCGACAGCAACGCCAGCGCAGCCGCGACCTTTGATGATTGCTGTCGAAGTTGTGTGTTTCATTGCGTTTGGACGGTTCTCAATCATTTGCATCCATTAATCAATTTATTCTGCCTGCCACACAACAAGCTCCGCACGCCCCGCTGCGGTCGACGCACAATCATTCATCTGCCCGACTGGCTGAATGGCTGACGGAGTCTATGTTTGGTGTTTTGATGCCCTGCTCGACTGCCCCTCGGCCACTTATGCGCCCCAAGATATAAGTTTTTTTCAGTCGTTCATTCTTCTACACTCATTCTACACTTGCTTCTTCTTGGCATGTTCTCTAGTTTTCTTTGACGTTATTGCTTTTCTTTGCGTTGTTGTGTTTTGCTTTTTGTTCGTTTCGATTTGTTGGCGCGTTTTGTGCAGTCGAACGCGCAGCAGCGTTGAGCAATTTGCTCTTCTTGTCTGCGCCCGCACTCGGCGTCAGGTGCGCGGGTTGCCGCTGGCTGGTCATAAAGTCGGCCGACCATTGCACGGACCCTTTCGCTTCAGTTCAACTTGGCCTTTACTCCTCGGCTATGTTTCGGCCTGTGCGGTGCGGTTCAGCAGACGCCTAATGCGCAACACTTTGCGCCCCTTTGGACGGTGACCTGAGCGAAAATTGTTGCAGTTGACTGAGTTGCCATTGCACTGGCAAATATTTTCGCAGAGAAAGTATGACCAAAGTCTTAGATTCGATGTAAATGGCTCTGGGATTTATGTTGTTTTGGAGGATTCTGGCTGGCAACAAGTTCAGAACAGTTGAAAACATTATAACTAAAAAAATCTGGAAGTACCGGAAGTGAAGAATAGGTTAATACAGACCCTTCAACGTTCCAAAAGAACTCATTGTGATATCCCAAGAATTAATAGTTGTCTATTTAGACTTCATGCCCACCGATTAGACGTCAACAGTTGGGACTTCTGCCGTGGCTGCCATAATGAAGAAGAGGAGGAGACTATTAGTCATCTTCCTTGCCCCTGCCCGGTTCTTCTAGATAAAGATGAAAATCCCTAAGCATCGCTTCTTCGATACTTGACCTAACCTCATGTAACATCAAAACCTTGCTTGAGCTCATCCACAATTTAAAATGGTTTGAATAGGCTTCTTAGTTTGCAGTAAGACAGACCCTCAACTTATGGTATCACAAGGGGCCTAAGTGCGTCTTCCGGCCAAGTCCCATATTCAGACAGCCTTCTTCTTCTTGACTGGCAAGACAGCCCGATTACGAGACTAAGGCCTAGCTACCCGCAACCAACCGTGTTGTGCGTGCGAATGTTTTTACAAGGTTGGAAGGGACCTACAGTTTTATGCTCATTCCGAACGTCGAGTCTCAGAGGTTTGCCATTTCCTGCTGAAAGGACAGCCACCGAAAAAAAATTGTTGTTTTTCTTTTTTTCGGTGTTAACGCAACGGAGTATTGAACTCGCGGAATCTTGACTCGCGGCCCAACGCACTAGCCAGCTGAGCTACGGCGGCTTCCGACAGCCACCTTTACCTAATCTAACTAACTAATTTAATTCATGGATGATTCTTAGCAAATCTCTAATGGTAACTGAACTGAGATTGTCCAAGTTGTCGAAGAAACGGAAGCCTAGAGCTTTCCATTTCCGCCTAAAAAGAAGCGAGCCATGGCAGAAAAAGTTTTCAGACTAAGAATATAGTGAAGTTTTAACGTTTTTCAATGAAAGTTATGAGCAAAACAACAAATGCTCCAAAGAGTAAAGAAGTTAGTTCAAAATATTTTGTTTTCGTCGCTGAAAAAACCTAAATTTCATTCAACAATTGCAGGAAAAGCCATACAAACTGAAGTTAATAAAATTTTATGAAACCATGATAGCTTATCGTGAGTGCATTAGCCTATCATCCCAGAGAATCATCTTATGGTCCCGTACTTATCCAACTTTTCCAATTTTCCCTGCGCCCTAAATATTCCCTAGTCAAGCAACATATCCTAGTTCAAAAATTTAGACCTTCAAATGATCCCTTCCCACCGCTCCTCCGTGGCAGTAAAAAAAAAAATAAACTAGTATACAACTACACGGTGCACCAGCGACGCCTGTAAGGGGAAGCAGGCATTAGCGAAAAACAGTGCTCCAAACCGATCTAAGCAAAGTCCCCAACCATTTTGCTGTCACCTCCATTACACAAGGTGGCGCCATGAGCTATAGCTCACAATAATGGAGGCGTTGTTTCTAAGCGGCGGTAGATGGCAGCCCCATCACTTAGGACTACTTGTCTACCCTGGCAGAAAAACACAACCGACACAAGGCAATGGTTTCTGTGGAAGCCTTATGCTCCCGAGAGGAGTGAATAAAGAAATGAAAACCATGAATACTGAACAATTATTTAGCCAAGTATTCATGAAATCTCTCGAAGATGAAACCGCGGCTAAAACGGAATTCGATGCTCTAGTTGGAGGTCGACGAAGAAGAGAGGGACCGTGTCGCCGATGGAAGGATCAAGTTGAGGACATCTTATCATCTCTTGACCTCTCGTGACCAACTGAAGAAGGCGCGTACAAAGCCGAGGTGCCTGGAGAGAACTTTTGTGGCAGACGGTAACCTCACTCTGTGATTAAAACCAGTTAAGTAACTAAAAAAAAACCATTGTAGTATCAAAAAGATGCTTTATATCTTTGGTTGATATGTCTTGGACAAGCTATGGTATGAAATATCAGTGAAATTCGTTTAACCCTCAATCACCCCTTTAAAATCAAGTATCTACCCACCCTGAGTCCCCGAGACTCACATATTTTGTTTACAAAATAATGCAACAGCCATTAAGTTTTTATGGTTTCTTATTTATCTACAGGCCACATTAAGTCCTCTTGTTATAGATCTCATTCCATATCTTTACATAACTCTAGCTGTACGCCGTCAAGCTGGACGCCAAAGCACAAAAACTAAACCTGTACCAAATTATTTCGTAGTGAGTCCCCTAGACTCAGGGTGGGCCATTGAGGGTTAAAAATGTGTCCAAAAATCTTTCAGGATTTGTGTAAAGTTGGGTTAGGTTAGGCTATAGTGGTTGTCTCTGTAAGAAACACATTCGGAGGCCTATTCTATGGCCCAATGTGATATCACTAAATCCACCCAGTTTTTAAATGTATATAGTATGCAACACTGGAGAGGAAGCTTCTCCCTTTCTCGTCAGGTTTATACCTGACGAAATTGTCTCTGCATATCAATGACTTTTTCCATTTATTACGTCTTAGTCTTTTAGTCTTCTGTTTCTTTTTACTTTATCTTTCTTTCATTTTCGTTATTCGAGGCTCATTAGATAAATAAGTATATAAGGAGAAAGAGAAGGGATTGAATGGATGTTCAATGGGAAAGTTTGTAGAGACTGATATAGGGTGTTTTTTTTAGAGGTTTGTTTTTCGAATAGAGATAAAACTGGCATTTTGTGGTCAAATCTGGCAAATCTAATGTCATTTATGTTCAGTTTGGTTTGCCATTTCATCATGAACAGGTTGACAAAAGAACAACGCTTGCAAATCTTGCAAATTTATTTCGAAAATAATGGTTCAGTTCGCGAAGTTTACCGCAAGCTCCGTCCATTTTATGGTCGACATAATCGTCCATCAGAGCAAAATCGGTCCATCCATCGGTTAACCATGGGTCTTTTTCGCACTACGTTTACTCTATGTGATAATACGCATCCGCAGAGACGTCGAACAGTGCGCACCGAAGAAACAATTGCCGCTGTAGAGCAAAATGTTGAAGAGGACCCGAATGAATCGATTCGCCACCGTGCACAGCAATTGGAGCTTTGTCCATCAACTGAAAATTGGACCTGTAGAATTGGCTTTATTCGAGCCAGCCGCGGCGGCCACATGCCCGAAATCATATTTAAACATTAATGGCATAAAATTATCCTTCCAATAAAGCCAAATTGATGGACATTAAAACGATTTTCTTGTGTTTTATTTCAATTCGAAGTTCTATACCTCTAAAAAAAACACCCTATACTATTTGAAAGATCGGGTTTTTGGTAACATAGCCAAGTCGGACAGTTACTCAAATCATAAGAATCTTGCTTCATTGGTTCGGTAGAGATCGAGCAAGGCAGAGGTCATAGAGCTATCCAATGCTATATGTCATAAGATGTGATCATAAGGCTAGTTAACTGACTCGAGAAAAAAGTGGAAGAAGGGAGAAACAGAGTTCTACTTTTACCTTTTATGGCAATAAGGTTGTGTCGATAGTCTGAAATGCTACGAATGTTCTAGGCCCAATCATTATAAAAAAGAACTGTACATTCGAATACCCAATAAGTCTTCTGCATAACAAAATACGAGAATGCAAGATGAAAAATTACGTTTTTCTCAAGCGTTGTTTTAATTTTCAAGTATTCAAGGTCAAGTTTTAAGGTCAGTGAGTATCACCACAGTCATTGTCTTTTGCGGTTAAAGCCATTAAATTTTTTTCATGCCAATTGTGTGTGCACAAGTGTGCATAGCCGATTGTTAAGCGCCTCGGTTGCACTTCTTTCATGAAGTATCCATTCAAATTGAAGTTGAAGTGCAAGCAGTCATCATTGACTTTACTCACTTTGATTGTATTCGTGTCTTAAAATTGCAATATTCCGCAATATTTTTGTCAAGTGTAATTTTTTACACTTGTACAATGCTACTTCGAACAACAACAACAACAAAACAAACCTAACAATTTTAACAACAAGAACGGCAACAACGGTTGTGGAAACGAAAACGAGTAGAAAAATGCAAAGAAACCAACGCATCAACCATAAACATGAGTTTCGATTCCATTCATATTGTGTTATAGAACAAGCAGAGGCAACCGCAACAACAACAACAATAACAACAACAACAACAGAACACCAGCAATGAAGGCCACAACAACCAAAACAATTTAGAGTGTTTTAGAAATGTGTTGTTGGTGGGTTTTCCTTGGCTGCTGCCGCTGCTGTTTTTTCATTATTTCTTCTGCTGACTTTTATGTTTCTTTTTGTTGTTGTTCAAAAAGAAGAAGAAGAAGCAGCAGAAGGAGAGGCAGCAGCAGCAGCAGCACGAGATGAAATGAAATTCTTTTGCTAAAATGGTAATTAAACTTTTGAACTCTGAATGGCGCTGCGGATGCGCGGACGGACAGACAATAATAAAAGCAACAGCAGCAACAACAACAATAACAACAATAACAACAACAATAGCAGCGGTAACAACACAATGACTTGTGTATCGAGTTTTAAGTAAGTGAACTGAAGTGAACACTTAGAAGAACGCCACAACAACAACAACAACAAAATACAAAAAATCCTAATGTGTATGAAAACAGCGTAATCGGATAATGCGTCAGCCACACCTTTTTGTTTCGTGTTGTTTTCTTTTTTGGTTGCTTACCAAAACTCATCGACAAACAATACGAAAAACCCAAATTTTCTAAACGAGGTGGAAAAAAAACGAAAAAGGGAAATAAATTGGGCCACTGTTTCGGCTGCTCCTGAAGGTGGCGGTCGGTCGGTTGGTTGGTCTATTGTGCGCCAGTGACACCGTGGCGTCACGGGCGGTGCGCGGACACGACCCCAAAGGTTGTTGGCGTTAATTACAATTTTATTATTTTCGTTTCACTTCATGTCAATTTTTTCGCTTCACTTTTTTTCAGTTGGGCCGCTGTTGACCCATCAATTTGACTTGTGGGACTCATTGCCAGTCTTTGTGCGAGTAGTCGATTGTGTTGTTGGTGCGGCGAAATAGGTTGAGGCGCTCTTCGGTCGCTGTAATTAATGCGCGGCACGAGGGTGCGGCACACAATCAGTGCCGAACACCGATTGCAAAGGCGGCCGCGGCCAATAACTGCTGCCGCAAGGACAAAGGACGAGCTGGGCCGAAGGATGCTGCATTATCGAATGCAGTCATTTTTCAATTTCCAGCTTAGTCCCCAGCTGGCAGCGCGAACAATGACAACAAATCGCACGCCGAAGTGTGGGCGCGGGACGGTGTCGCTGTCGCTGGCGAAGATTGTTGAAAAGTGATAGCGACAAACACAACAACTGCCAACTGCGGCGCCGACGACAACAACTAAGACCAGGTTTTCAGGTCACGTGATGCTAATAACATTAGGTAATAGAAAATTTCGACGAATTTTCTGCGCGCTTTTTTCATTCACGTTTCGGCTGATGCTTTGTAATTGAAACCCGAGTCGAGCGAGCGACTGACTGACTGAATGATGGCTGCCGCCGAAAATTCAGTGAGCCATGCGCGCGCGCTAATTGAGTTTGGAGCAGTTTCATGGCACCGGGCAGGACTGAAGTGGGCAGGAAGTTTCTTAAATTCACGAAATAAAGTGGCGCTTATAAATTGCTCGCATATTAATTGCACAGTGGCGGGACTGTGTTGTAAAATGAGCGAATTACTGAAGAAAACCTAAAGTGAGCAAAACGAATTTGAATGAAGGACGATTAGGATCCAGTAGTTTTTTGTGTTTTTCTTGAAATTTGTCTGAAAAAAATATTACAAAATTGATACTAATTTATATACTTTTTGATATCATATCTTGTTTTCATTTAAGGTTACAATTGATGACTCAAGTGATGTGTTGTTTGTGCTCACGTTTCAAAAGTGCAATCGTAGAACGGTAGATGGCGTTAGAAAGATACGAGTCAGTACTTAAAAAACTTTTCAGACAGGTTTTTCAAGGTCTGATTCAGTTTTGATTGAGCGCGCCTCAAAGATGGACGCCAGAAAAGAGAATATATGGCATATTTGACATTTTTCCTCGATCAAGATAAAAACGCCAGCTAGGCGGCTGAAAAAGTGAATAGTATTTATGGTAATGTAATTTAATGTAATGAATGTAATTTAAAATTTACTGTAATGTAATCATTTGTTACTTTGATGTTTTCAATTCCGCTTCTGTGATTTTGATGTCAAAAATTCACCGTGGCCAATTGTCGAGAGTGTTCAAAGATGGACACCAACAAAGGGAAAATATGTCGTATTTTAAAATTTGTCTTCGATAAAGGGAGAAACACAGTAAAAAGTGTTAAGGGATCTGATACTGGACTATACAATCACGCATATTTAGTTTTGGTCGATTCCGTTCCGGTAATTTTGATGTCAAGCATGAACCAATTTGCGAAAATACCAATAAAATCATTAAATTCATCTGACCATCATGTAAGCACTGTTTCGATTGTTCAGCAACTAAATATTGAAAACAAAGCCGTTTGGAACCACTTGAATAAGGCTGGATACAAAAAGAAGCTCCATGTATGGGCGCCAGAGGACTTGAAGCAAAAAATAAGCCAAATGGACCGATCTCCTATGTACGAATTGCTACTGAATCGCTTATTTTTGAAGAAAATGGTAGTTAATGATGAGAAGTGAATCACCTACAACAACGTTAAGCGAAAGGGGTCGTGATTGAGACGCGATGATCCGGTGCGGACACTGACCAAGCCACGATTGACGATGTCATCTACTATGAGCTGCTCCCCTACGGAGTCAAACTCTTAATTCGCACCTCTACTGTCGATATTCGGACCTATACTGTCCAAAGGAAAAAATCAGCCAAAAACAGCCAACTTTGACCAATAGAAGAGGAATTGCGTTCCTTCAAGACAACTGGTCTCTACTGATGCTACAAAGTACTTAGCGTCTTTTTTATGGTTCCCAACACGCAGGAGATATTTAAATATCATTTTACTTACTTATCCAAATAGAAGCATATTTATTTCGCATTTAAATCTAAAATCAATTATATAAATTTTATTATTAAAAATTAAAAATACAAACATGATTATTTATTTAAATTTAAAATGAAAAAGGCTCAAGTCTTCTTCTTTTTCTTGACTAGCACGACAGCCCGATTACGAGACTAAGGCCTAGCTACCCGCAACCAACCGTGTTTTGCGTGCGAATGTTTTTACAAGGTTGGAAGGGACCTATAGTTTTTATGCCGATTCCGAACGGCGAGTTGGGAGCTTTTCCATAGGCAATTTTACTCTCAGAGGTTTGCCATTTCCTGCTGAGAGGACAGCCGCATCTTTTTTTTCGATGTTAACGCAACGGAGTATTGAACTCGTGGAGTGTTGACTCGCGCACCAACGCACTAGCCAGCTGAGCTACGGCGGCAATCTAGGAATGATTGGAACATGAAGCCTTAGTGAAAGTCATGAAAGCAGTGGTGCGCACAGAATTTCATTTGGAAGGGAAAAGGGAGTTTTCTTACAACTTTTGAACCATATTATACATCAGCAATTTTTGTATTTGGGGGAAGTTTGAACCCCATAAACCCCCTGGTCATAAGTAATTCGTATTATGAAAATGGAAACTCTGACTTCATTTAAAGTTAAAAGGACTTCATCATCTTGTATGTTGAACCGTTGAAAAAATTCGTACGAAAAACAGACGTCGGAAAGACGAGCTTATATTTCATGTCAAAATTCTTAAACGACTTATCATTGCACAGTACCACATGACCGAGATTATCCAGGAGAAAGACAAAGTAACATTATTGTCAGTTGTGCTTTTTACAGATTGTTTATTGCGGTCATCACAGGACACCATGCTGTAGGATTTATAAATTGGCATATTTAATTCAGTGAGATGCATAACAACTCTAATGATGAGGAAGCAACCGAGGCAATAGAACACGTTTTAGTCCTATGAAAACCCCTTATCCGCTTTTTGTGGTCTTGGTTTCTGTGAAGTCTGAGAAACACAACAGAATTGAACTTTTGCATTTTCCTGACCATTAACAGAAAAGTTGAGTTTATTTATTGACATAAATTCGAGACTGAGTTAGAGACTGTTAGATATTCTGCCAACTGTACGAAGGCATCTTTTTAGAGGCCATTTTCAGGCTCACAAGTGCGATTTTTTTATCCAGTAAAGTGACTGAAACTGTGATGATGAAGAAGCATTAGTGACAGTAGAATACTTTCTATGCCACCGCTCGCCTTTATGGGAACCCCGTATCTGCTTTTTGTTGTCTTAGATTCTGTTTTCTAGTCTGAGGAATGCAACAGAATCCGATTTTTTGGATTTGGTAAAGTGCATCAAGAAGTCTAATTGATTTATTGACTGAAGTTCAGGCCAGCGACAGTTGTATACTCTGTCTGAAGGAAACTTTTTAGAAAGGGCCTTTTTCAGTCCCATTATTACACACAAACACACTCACTTCGCCTCCTAACCTGAACAATCTATCATGAACAAACGTTAAGAAGTAATTTTGAATTATTGCATTAGGATTACTTCCACTGGCACTGTCTGGAATTCGCTAAGCGGACATTGAAAGCTCTAGGGGCATAATTTTCCAACCGCTTGAGTGACTTCAGATCAGCCAATCAGTCCATTTTGTACCGATATTTTGAGAAAGGTTTTATTCTAAAATTCTTGTAGGTAATAGGAGGCGGTTTGGGTGAAAAAAGGCACAGAAAATTAGATTCAAAAAGAACAATGGTGGCATTTGTCGGTAAGTCGGTAATAAAGATTAAACTTTGAATTTTTAACACTTTCGCGCCCTATGTGGCACATCTATGATCAGATGTAAACATATTTTATTGTAATAGAAATTTACAAATTTTGTTTTTTCAATGATTGTGTTTGGGTTTTGTTATTTTTAGTACTTTTACAAAATTAAAAAAAATGTGGATTTTTTTTCAATGATTGCCTATCTTTATGATAATTTTATTATAATACAAAATTAGTGTAGCATTTTTCCAATTATTCTGTGTCGGTTTTATACAAATTTGTTATTTTTGGTATTTTTTAAAAATTTAAGAAATAAATTCTGTATATGAGGTTTGTTTCAATGCCCGTCCAGATTTAATTGGGAAGGCGTGGCATGGCAAGCAAATATTTTATTGGAAAGCCAATAAATCCAATTAACATTTAATATAAAAAACAACTTTAGATTACACAGGTTTGCCGATATTAAAAAACAAACTGCAAACATTATTAATTTTTATGATTCGTTAAAGGATCACAGATACAAAATGGGTTAACAGATCTAAACGAATTTTATTAAAATACAAAATTAGTGTGACATTTTTCCAATCATTCTGTGTTGGTTTTGTAAAAATTTGTTTTTTGTATTTTTAAAGAATTAAAGAAAATAAAGTCTGTATATGCGGTTTTTTTCAATGCCCGCTCATCTTTAAAAGGGAAAGCGTAGCATGGTAAACAAATATTTCATTAGGAAGCCAATAGATCTAAGTATAATATAAAAACATAAACTTAAGATTACACAAGTTTATCGGAATAGAAAAAAAATCTGCAAATATTAGTAATTTCTAATATTCGCTAAAGAATCAAAGGTACGAAATGGATTAACAGATTTAAACCATTTTTATTATAATACAAAATTAGTGTGGCATTTTTTCAATCATTCTGTGTTGGTTTTGTAGAAATCTGGTTATTTTAGTAATTTTAAATAATTACAAAAACAAGTCTCTATATATGAGTTTTTTTTCAATGCTCAGCCAGGTTTAATTTTATTATAATACAAAATTAGTGTAGCATTTTTTCAATAATTCTGAGTTGGTTTTGTACAATCTGGTGCTTTTTAATATTTTAAATAATTTAATTAATAATTAATTAAAGAAACGAGTATGTATATGCGGTTTCTTCAATTCCCGTCCATCTTTAATAGGGAAGACATGACATTGCAAACAAATATCTCATGAGAAAGCCAATAGATCTAAGTACAATATATAAAAATATAAACTTTAGATTAAACAAGTTTATCGTAGTAAAAAAAACTTCAAGTATTAGTCATTTCTATGATTCGTACGAAATGGGTTAAAGCGATTTGCCAGATTCAGATTTGTCAGGTATAACTTGCAGTATAAACACCACACCACTTGCCTTCTTGTGCCACAATAGCCCTAAGTGTGTTTTTTTATAAGGTCCCGTGACCAGCGAGGACCCTAACCTAACTCACCAACACACTAACAAACACATTTCCCATACGCGAAGTAATTGGCCAGTTTAAAGTTAACCAAATGGCAACTTACTCAATTTAATGTCCAACATTAAAATGTTACTCAAAGTGCTAAATTTGTTTGCTTGTTTGTGCCATAACTGGGCCACAAGCCATGCACACACACACACACACACACATTCGACCTCCGATGTCAAACGAAGCTGTCAAAACATAAAACCAAACAGACGGCACAGCTTTCCAATGGTCGGCACCGTTGCCCGCCGGCCACAATGTTTCGTGTCCTCTGGCGTTGCTTTAGTTTGAATTAATTAAAGCAAAAAGTGCAAAATTTGCTTATGCAAATCTGTCTTTCTCTCTCATCCTCGTGCTCTTTCGTTCTCATTCTCGTTCTCTTTGTCTTTTTCGCTGCATTTTAGTGCAAATGCATGCAACTGTTTGTTTGAAGCTCGAAATTTGCTGTTGGCCACTAACTGTTCACTCCCCCCGCCCCACGCGGCTGCACTTTCCCTTTCCTCGAAAACTTTTCAAAAATCCTGTCGAAAATTCCAAAATATGTACGCCGAAAAATTACACAAATAAAATTGAACACAAGTCCAAACCGAAAGACCAAAGCTGGGCCATGCTCCGACTGTGGGCTTTTTGGGGTTTTTGCGCCAATTCGCCGAATATTTGCACACATTGTGAATATTTTTACTCTTCGCACCTAAATGCCGCTTTTTGGAGTTTTTGTTATTTCCCCCACCCACTCTCTCCCCACCCTTTCCACTTTTTCTATGGAACTTTGTGTGTTTTTGTGCTTCGACGCTGTTTGGCGTAAAATCAATAAAGTTCACAGTTTTTTTCCCTGTTTTGTTTGTTTTCTTTACGGATTTTTGTTTTTGGCAAATTTCTCTAGTTTTCCGAATTTAGGTCTCTCAACTGTTGGGCAAAAGTTCAATTTGCCAGAACAACCAAACCGATGACGACGCCAACACCGACGCTGAGGACGAGGCTGTACGATGCGTTAATACAACAACACATCGAACGAACGACGGCAGATGGCAGACAGCGAACAACGGGCGGCAGCTGAGCAGTTAAAGTCTGCTTTTCACTTTTTTGCAGCGTGTCGGACTCGGCTGCGGTCCAAACTTTTTCAGCTATTTGCAAGTTTTTTATTTGTTGTCGATAGTTAAACGCCTTTTAAATATTGGCTGCGTCGCTTTGCCAAGTATCGTTTTACGCTTAATGCCATTTACGACATGGAAAAAACACAGCCACACACACACACACACCAACACACATGTGTAAAGCAAATATTTGCTTCGTTCGGCGAAACAACATTTGCCATGTTGTTTTAATAAACAAAATTTGACAACACAAAAACAACACTAACAAACGTTAATGCAAAAAATTAAAAGAACAAAATTTTAAAGTCAACATGTACCACTGTACACGACGAAATTTCTACGAAAAAACAACAATAACCAAAAAAAAAAGAATTTAGAAACCAACGAAGAAATTTAAAGAAAACACGTCTGACCAGCGACATGTCGCTCGACGTTTGGAGGATTATGCGCCGGTCAGTTGCCGGTGTCCGGTTACGGTCGGCTTAATTGAGTTCTTTGCTGCGTGCCGGAAAAGCGCCGCAATTTATGACAACAACTCGCACACCAATTTTCGGCCAGTTATGCATTCTTTGGTGGCTTCGGCTTTACGGCCCAGTGCGACAACTATCGAATTACGGGCCGACCAGCGCCGAAGGCCATAATGGCCGATAATGATGCGTTGCCGGCTAAGTGCACTCGAACGTGCGGCAAGTCGATTGCCACTGACACCGGGTCGACACTATCAGCGTCGGTGACGCCAAAAATTGGTCGGCGACGGTCAGTTGATGGCGACGCAATCGAATAAAATAAATGTGTGTCAGGCTAATGCAAACGTGGGTGTTTGTAAATGTATATTGGAATCGACATATCTAATTAGTGAATACCCCTAATAAAAGTGAAACAGCATTGATGATAAAGTTGGAAAGATGTACGTGTGAATTTTATGGTTGTGACGCAGCTCTAAGATTTAATTATTTATTTTTTGATTTTTTTTGGAACATGAAGCTAAGTAAAGCAGTGGTGCCAGATGAGGAGATTTCCTACAAGTTTTGCGTGAACCTCAGAATCTTGCAGTGATTTCCAGGAAAAATTATTATTTACGAAATGGTTTAGAAAATGTTAAGTTTTAGTTGGTGATTTTTCAGTTTTTTAGAAGATTTTTAGAAGATTTTTTGATCACGTATTAACATCGATTGAACTGAGGAAGTTATCGATTGACTTCATTAGCTTTGAATGTTTAAATTTTAATATATAATTACATTGCATTGTTTTATATTATTTACGAAATTATTATTTACGAAATATTTAGTTCAAAAGATTTTAAGTTTTTTTGTTCGTGATTTTTCAGTTTTTTAAGAGATTTTTAGGAGATTTTTTAATCACGTATTAACATCGATTAAAACGAGGAAGATCAACGAGTGACCTCATTAGTTCTGAATATTAAAATTTTAACTTATAATTACATTGAATGGTTTTATATTATTTACGAAATTATTATTTTCGAAATAATTCAGAAGGTTTTAATTTTTTGTTGATGATTTTTTCAGCTTTTTAAGGGATTTTTAAGAAATTTTTGATCACGTATTAACATCGATTGAAACGAGGATCAACGATTGACCTCATTAGTTTTGAATATTAACATTTTAGTTCATAATTACATTGAATTGTTTTACATTATTTACGAAATAGTTTATAAGATTTTAAGTATTTTTATTGGAGATTTTTTCAGCTTTTTAGGGGATTTTTAGGATATTTTTGAATCACGTGTCAACATCGATTGAAACGAGGAAGTTCAGCGATTGACCTCATTTTTTTAATATTTAAATTTTAATACATAATTTTATTGAATTGTTTTATATTCATTTTGCTTTTTAGTTTATTTAACCCTTATTCTCATACCCGGGTACCCGGGTGCCCACCGCGATGTATTTTCGTGAAAAAAACTGACAAATAATGAAAATTTTTTTTTTACCTTCCGGATCCTCGTTATTTAGGTGAAAAGCGAACAAATCATATCAAAATTTTATAAACACTTTTTAATTAACAAAATATTGAAAACTTAAAAATGTCATGAAATGGGTACCCGGGTATCCCGGGTGCCAAACGACGTTAGTAAGTTTGGGTATGAGAATAAGGGTTAAGTTCAAATAGTTCAAAGCGAAATATCAGGTGTACAACTTTGCTTCCGCCGTTTTTTTCCAAAATTAAAAGCTTTATTGCGAAAAAGTGCTTACAGATGTATTATTCAAAGTATTGTCCGTCGTTAGCGACAACTTTCTCCCATCTTTCCGGCAATTTTCGGATCCCGGCTCGAAAAAAGGAGTCCTCTTTTGACACTATCCATGAAGCAATCCATTTTTCCAATTCTTCGAAGGATTGAAAATGTTGATCTGCCAGGCCGTGTGCCATCGAACGGAATAGGTGGAAGTCAGAAGGGGCGATATCTGGGGAATACGGCGGGTGGGGCAAGACTTCCCATTTCAGCGTTTCCAGGTACTTTTTGACCACTTTTGCTCGATGTCCCTCGGTTTCAACTCGTACGGCACCCAGTTTCCTTCTTTCTGAATCATGCCCAGGGCCTTGAGACGTTTTGAAATGGCTTGCTGACTCACTCCCAACGATTCGGCAAGCTCTTCTTGGGTTTGGCACGAATCTTCATCAAGCAATGCTTCTAGTTGTTCATCTTTGAAGGTTTTTTTCTCTTCCACCACCATGTTTGTCTTCGACATCGAAATCGCCATTTTTAAAACGTTGAAACCACTCCCGACACGTTCTTTCACTCAGAGCAGCATCACCGTAAGTTTCTGAGAGCATT
Source organism: Melieria omissa (assembly GCA_963971225.1). Taxonomy (NCBI): domain Eukaryota; kingdom Metazoa; phylum Arthropoda; class Insecta; order Diptera; family Ulidiidae; genus Melieria; species Melieria omissa. Next base: position 35,071,470 of record OZ020267.1, on the reverse strand, counting down.
CGATACGCTTCAGCTGCATTTTTTTTCGAATTGTAACAGAAAAGTAAAACTTCCCGCAAATGGCGAGAATTGGGCACATAAACGGACATTTTCGAGCGTGAATAATACGAAAACAAGAACAACTGTCACTGAAACGGCGATGACAATTCGTTAGGCACTGTCCACACTCACTTTAAAGGCATTACCATCTATGTATTTCAACCAGCCTCAGCCGGTACAGCCACCTATCGGAAAACGGCGGAAGCAAAGTTGTACACCTGATATTTTTTTTCAGCGTCTGCTTAAAAAGAACTTAACTCAAGCAAAACAAATAAAAAATGATATCGGTATGAAATTCGCTCTTGTAAACTATCTTCATTCATTGAATAAGGCATACAATTAAGGCACTTTAAGGCATACAATTTAATTTAATTAAATTAGCTACTTTCAATGCTTTTAATGATGTCAAATGTGTCTCCATCAAAATCTCCTAAACTTTCTCTAAAACAATTTTTTCTCCCAAAAATCCTTCTGAAAGACTAAGAATCTACTAAATACAGAAGGAAATCTCCTGATCTGGTCACACTGCTCTCACTGCTTCTTATGACATCAATGTTAAAGATCTGATTTGAACTGGATTCGAGTGAAAGCAAGTTAGACACGTGAAAAGTGGTCCGCTGAGTCATGATCCACCCACAGGTTAGACAGATTTCATGGCCTAATGTACTCGTATTTAACTAATGAAAATTGGATCATTACCAAGTCACCTCCTATCTCCACTGCCCAGAACTATCCATCAGCTATGACAGATGGCATTGAGTTTGTTTGTCCGTGTCTTTCGACCTGCTATTCTCTTAAAAGAGTTGAGCTCACTAAACTGTGAACAAGTTAGCCACACGAAACATAGTTCCCACGGCTTAAGATTCACCCTCCCAGTCTAAATAGAATTTATTGTCTAATGTAATTTAATCTAATAATAAAAACTGGATGCTTTCCAAGTCGCCCAGTGTCTGCTTTGCCAAGCTGTAATGTAATCTAATCATCTATCCAATGAAATTTGAACCTTTATCAAACCTTTATCAAGTGCCTCCATTGCCTGGTATAATCCATCAGATATGACAGATGACATTAAGTAGGTTCAAGAGCTATTTTCTTTTTAAAGTTGAGGTCAGTCACTAAGTTGTGTGTGTGTGCTGAGTTTTAGATTTAGTACTGGTCTCTAGAATTCATGTTTCCAGTACCTCTACTGTTGGTTGAGGAAGTTAATCAGTTGAGTTTATAAGTGGCTAAAGGTCCAAGGCCAATCATATTGAACGTAATCTGCAAGTTGTTGTTCTATAAAAGTCCAACTACATAACATACAAACTGTCACTGATGATTAGTATTCAGCATAGATGAATTTGTTGCTATTATATTTAAAAATTTCACTGTGCAGTTTGTAGCTTGGAACAGTTTTTGATGTTAAGAAACCACTTCACAGAATCTGTTTCTATATTCTTGCCTGATATGAACTTCGGAACAAGTGTAGTAAAGCGAACCCCCATAAAAAAACGAAAATTGAGCTATATAGAGATTATTTTTGTGAATCTAACAAACTAAAAATTGTGCCAGGGAAATGTCTAAAAAAGGTGTGGCTCGGAGTCAAAGTTCAAAGTTTTTATAGAAAAAAAATTAATAAATTTCCAATTCATTTGCACGATATGGGTATCAATCGAAAGGCATTTTTCATACCTTTCTATTGATGTATATATATTGGTGTTTCCTACCTTTCTATTGATGTACTTAGTAACGTAATATGTACTAATAATAAGTTTTAAGCAAAACATGCTTTTTATACTAATTTTTCAACAACGGATTTTTCTTGAATTTCTACTTGAATGAAATTGTTCTCATCTCAAAGATATTTAAAAGGTTTTTCGAGTCTGTCTCGTAGTTCAGAGCCATCAGTCGCATGTCGGAATGGACTTTGATTAGCGTCAAAGTCAGCTGACACAACACTGATGAAGCAAAATTTATAAATCTTAATACAGATTTTGAAGAACCAGCAAGAGCTCGAAGCTTTGCACGCAAGTTCAAAGTCAATGGCACCAATAAATCAAGTTTTTCTTAACCCTTTGTTAATTCCATCAGATTTTTAAGAAAAAATAAAATAAAAAAATTAAAAAAATAAATAATATTATACAAAATTCATATTTTATAAGAACTTATAAGTTTATTTTAAAACTAATATCCTTAAAACGTGGCTGAAGTCTTCAGCTTCCTTCCTCAACTGTCTTTCCCCTTTCCTCCTGGACGTTTTCCCCGACCATTCTTCCCACCTCGGACCTTACAAATTATTAAAATTAATTTGTGTTCTTATTTTTCATTTGAAGTGCTTTCACCAGATTTGAAGTCAGTTAGCGCATTAAGTCATATTTCCCCATATAAACTCCCATAGTTAAACCCAAAATAGTAAAACCCATAGTTGACCCTGCTAGATTTTGATTTTCGAAAAAATTAAAAAAATAAAAAAAATTATTGATTATTTCTCACTAAAAGTTGGTGAAAGTACACTGAAGTTAAAAGGCTCAAAAAACATATTTCTTGATACAAACTTTTAACCCTTGGGTGAAGCCTTGAAGTTTTGATTTAAAAAAAAATTATTTTTGATTTCAAGTGTTTTCACTAATTTTGAGGTCAAAAGGCCAATCGGTTTAGTCTTTCCGTATGCGAACCTTAACCCTTGGTTCAACCCGTTAAATATTGATTTTTTGTAAAAATAAAAAATAAGTGTGGAATTATTTTTAATGTGGAGTATTTTCACCAAATTTGAGGTTCAGTTTTCAATATGTATTGTAACGATGAGGCACTCTGTTGCTGTGCTATGCATGAATGCTTTTATGAGCATACTTTTAGGCACACACTTTGAAGTACGGCCGGCATGCTATAATTCCGATATGGAAAGAATGATACGCGAATGATAATGGAATGTGCAAGAACCATCGGCGCGATATATCAAAAAAGTATAAAAGGCAGCAGTGTGCAGCGCAGAGGGACGATTCTGATTGGAGCAAGAAAAGGGGAAACATGCAATAGTAGTAGTGTAAAGTAGTAACAACCCTGCAAGGACAGTGACCATCATTTGATCAATCATATGACAATCACATGTGATGAAATTTCGATCACAATCTCCATCATTTTTCCACTAGCAGTGTGAAAAATGTGATGGGTATTTTTGTGTCCATGTGATTCTGCATCACCTTCGTACACATGCGATTTAAAACGTGGTCCAACATATAGTTGTCTCGCTCACTCTAATCAGCAATGATCAAATCCCAATCACGTGTGATTAATCACTGCTGATAAAATTTCTCTCATCAGTGATATCAAAAGGCATCACACTTGACGCATAAACCTATCACAGCTGATTGAAAATAAAAAAGCCTTGGCATTTTATTATTTCATATGCCTATTTTTATAAAAAAGGTTTTTATTATTCAAAAATCATTAATTTACACATTTATAGTGCGAACCAAAGTAATTAAATTATTAAAAATTTGGCAAATGTAATGAAATGAAATTGACCCTCAGTCCATGACATTTTTGAGGTTAGGAGCGCTAGCGCTGAACACAATCTGCAAAGATTAAATGAAAAGAATGCTAGCATTAGGCAAACAATTCTTTTGATACGCTTTTCATCTATTTTAAATAAAATTTAATTAACATATTTTTTACAAAATTAATAAACAATTGTACTTATCTTTTTTTAACTTTTCCACCGCTGACCTGCTTTTGACACACTTTTATTACACTTTTCACAATTTGACAATTGCGTCATGGGCGCAAGCGTCATAACGGCACGTGCCGTATGTACATATAGTGCCATCTCGTTTTCTCATACAGGGAAATTTGGCGTACTGAAACTTCTTTTTCCCGCTTGCATGGAACATACTTAAAAATTTCCTTTGTAAATGTTTATGTGTTAGTTTCAGCGAGAATTTTTGTAAATGTGTTGGAGTTTCGATCACACGTGTCTGGCAGGGAAGTGTAAATTTGTAAATAAAGTGATTGTTGGTTTCTGACTGCGTTTTGCGCTGAATAATGAAAGTGGTTTTATTTTCAAGCACAATCCAGATACGAACTTAGAGAAGTCATTTTCGTAGCAGTATGTACACTTGAAAATTCATGTGTGTAGTTTCAGCCGTTTTGGGTTCGGCGATGATGAATCTATGAGTCACTCAGTCAGTCAGGACAAATAATTATATGTACAGAGATTAAACGTTTAAATTACAGTTTTTTTTTTGGCATTTTCTCTCTGCAAAAATATTTATTTAAACATTTGCAAAGTAAAATATTTTCTACAAATTGAAAAGCAAACTCGTAGACGAAATCTCAGAGGGCCAAAAGAGCTATTGATCACACATAACAACAAATTAAATTGAGTGTTTAATCAAGTAGACGAGTTGGACGTCTGCAACTGACTGTTGTCTGTTTTTATTTATATGTAAACGCATACAAATACAGACACAAACCAACACAAACAGAGCATCTCGAGGGTATTAAGGAATTGTTAAATGAGGCTGGTAGGAGGTCAGCAAACATATTTGCAAAATATATATTTATGTTTAAGTTAATATGTATGTATGTGGGTAGCTATGTGTGTGTGTGTGTGCGGCAGTCCCAAACAGTCTGTGGGCAGAAAAGCATTGCACACGCATTAAAAAGTTAAGCCGAGAATATTTTATATTTTAATAAATGTCCTTTTTTTTGAACGCCGTCACCGAACCTTTGCAAGTGACTGTGAAAATGTGAGTAATTTTTTGAGTGGGTGTTGTGACACTTAAAAAATGCTGTAAAGTTCCAACCCGTAAAGCGAGCAAATATCAAAATGACGCTTAGGATTTGATATAGAAAAATAGCATAAAAATTTAGTAAAAGCGAGGCTTAGGAATGGAGAAGCTGTAATTTTATTTAAAGGGATTAAAAATTTGCCTGCGTACAAGTATTTATGAGCAGAGGGGGAACAGGCAGAGTCTCCGATTGAGGATTCTTTTGCCAGTCCACTTCAAGTTGACACAAGGCCGAGTTTGTGGTACTCTTGGAAAACGATTTGACACCCATGGGATGGTGAACCGATATACTCCGAGTATCCTCGCCATGTAAAACTCAGATACCAGTGAAAGCTAAAAGAGCCTCAGAAGGATTCCACTATGTTATGGTCCACGATTTGTTAAAAAACCAAAAAACTAAAACAAATCAACTGATAACGTCGTAAAAAAAAACAAGTTGAAGTAAGCGATTTGCACAGATCCACAATAAGTATTCCTATTTGCCTCACAATTCTACTTAACGCATTCTTAATAAAGTAATTTTATTATTATTATTTTTTGGTTGCAACACAACTTACGTAATCGATTCCAGGGAACTCGCATGCAACAAGACTTATGGCCCCAATTACTAATCCAATTTTTATGGCACACAACTCGCAGCCAGAGCAGCCACAGTTGCCAATGTTGCGCCGGAGCTCACACCTCAGTGCAGCGCCCATAAAATCAAACACTGTTAACTGCATATATGGTATGAATGTGTGTGTGTGTCGGTGTGTGTGTGTGTATGCAGACATATACAACGCTCAACAATCCTCAACCAATTTCAAGTGGCAATTGTGCCAGACAAACAACAAAAGAGGCGCAACCGAGTCAATATGGAGAGGAAAAAGAACGCCGGCGAGACGACCTACGCGCAGTGGTCGCCATTGGAATCGGGGTAATGGGGCGAGCGGGCAGCAAATGCATAACGTGACACCTCGCACAACAAAAGACGCTAACATGAAAAATTGTGGAAATAGTAAAAGGCGCAACAATAAACCTTAATAGCGCACACAATAACTAATCAAAATGACAATAAAACATGCAACAGCAGCAGACAGCAGACAGCACACAGCATTCGCTGCGAGCGACAACAATGCAACGCAGGCCCAGAGGAAATACGAGCCACACACACACACACACACAGACAGATACAGTCGCACATTGGCTGGACGAGTGCGTAAGGGTAATTTGTGGCATTTAAGCCGTGCGGCCGCCGCAACGGAATGCAATGGTGCACGATGAGAATAATGTGTCAGGAGAGCAGTTATGGAGAAAATCCCCCCAGTGCGCGAGATCGACACCGGTTGCAGTGCAGCTGAACCGAATTATGCATAACGCTACGACGAAGCAAAAGAGCCGATGGCATTTTTCGTTTGTTTTCAAAACACAAAAGGAAGATCGAATTTGTGAGAAACAGATCGAAGGGATTTGTGTGAAGGAATGTGCAATCGTAGATAAAAAACATAGATTTGGATAGGAGTGTAGGTACCACCTTCAAGAAGACAGTTGCTACTCAAACTCTTAGGCTGATTAGCTCTTAGATGAGGTTTAGAAAAAGGAAATTTGAACCAGGAACTGAAAAATGAAAAAATAAAAGGATCAAGATTACAACTGTGCAAATTTCTTTGAGTTCTTTTTACAAATTTTAGGAGATTGCACAGAAACAGGGAATGGATTTTATCTACTCCCATAACATAAAATCTAAGAATCTACTAATCTCGTATGAGATAACCTCAGGGTTGGCGCTGGAATACACAAAAGCATTAAACAAACTGAGTATACATAAGCAAGTAAAAATCCTCTGGGTTCCAGGACACAGAGGAATTGATGAAAATAAAGAGGCGAAAAGCCTTGCTAAAACTGCGGGCAGCCACGATCCCCCTTGGATCCTCCTGGAACCATTCTTTGAGCTGGGCACAAAACACTCTAGCAGAGTCACTAAGACTTGAGGAAAGAACAAGGAATTCAGAACACTGGTCTAAACACTGGTCAGTGTTGCCAGATCAGGAGATTTCCTCCCAGATTTAGGAGATTTTGTTTAGAAGAAAGTTTAGGAGATTTATATTTGATGTAAGGGGATTTTTCGGATCCTTAGTAGACTTCTGGGAGATTTTTAGGTAAAGAAGTATGGGAACAATCATTACCATATACTTGTTTCATCAAATCAAATGTTTCGATAAAAATTTTTCCAAGTTTAGAACAGAACTTAATATTGGGTCTTTGTTGAAGACTAATTTTGCGACCAAAGCTATAGGCAGAAAACTTGGCTTGTACTGAACCAAATTTCACAAAATTTTGACAGCATGTCAATGAAGGATAGACCTTTCAAATCTATGTACCCAGCAACAGATTGCACCAGCAGAATATGCAACTTTTGAGCAGTCTTCTTTTTCTTGGGACTGACCTCATAAATTAAACTACACTAAACTTAGGCAAAAATCATTCATAAAACAACTGTCTGAGATACAAGAAATACAAATCGATGGGATACAATCCTTATCGCACATTGACGTCCCCCTTGCATAGGTTCAACTTCAAGGAGCATTGTGTTGGGGACGTCAACAAACTCTAAACAGAAGGACACATCTGCAACATGGCCAAACAAACCCGACCAACTACTAAAATGGCAATTCTGGCAGCTTCCACATATAGAGCGAAAGTCCATCAGCAGAATTATTGCTGTGCTCACGGGACACTGATAAATAGGTGGACATACTAAAAGACTGGGATTCTCATACAACGATGTATATGGTTCTTCTGAAGACGAAACCGTCTAACACTTCATATGCCAATGTTTGTGTCTGACCAGGAGAGGACTAACACTTCTAGTCTTCCCTATTTCTTACTAACCAAACAATTGAATCCAAAGCAATTGAATCCACCGTAGTGAAATCAAAGGTAGTACTAGACTGTCGGAAAGCACTGGGTGGCATAAGACAGTGCAGGGTCCATCTGTGCTGGGTTCCCGGGCATAGCAATATCGAAGGGAACGAGCAGGCGGACGAATTAGCCTGTGCAGGGTCAGCGATGCCAGCCAGCGAGGCGGTCAACACGGTGCTACCACCGATCTCTGCTACGATGGGTTCAATAGGGGAGTGGCTCACACGAGTTACAAATAGAGCCTGGACAACTAGGTGCGACTGCAGGATTGCACGTAACGTGTGGCCGGCGTTCAACGCGAGAAAAACTAAGAGCCTTCTGCTCCTCGACAAGCATGGTCACGGGGGTAATCACAGGTCACTGCGCCATTGGTGTCATGCTATGCAAATGGCGTTTGGCGACCGATGATTTATGCAGGATGCAGTAGAATCAGTCGAGCATCTGCTATGCCATTGCCCATCACTACAAAGACGACGACTCCAGACTCTTGGGGCAAGGTTCTTTGATGGGCTCGCGGAAGTAGCAGACGCACAGTTTACCGATTTACACAATTTTCTCGCCAAGACCAAATGGTTCCCAAAAGATCCCGCCTGGATCTACAGGGATCCCAACAGATAGAAGAAGGCACCGGTTTCTCCGAAAATGAAGGGATTCACAATGAACCCAACAGGGTCTCCGAGTGGAAGTGCTTGCCGCACACACCCCTTCCGTAACCTAACCTATTCTAACCTAACTTACTAACCAAACTATGCTTTCTACTGTAATTATCGGGGAGATACTTAGCAAGCATTGGTGTAGTATTGGAATTCTCTCAATCCCAATGTGCGATTAAACAAGAATAGCCATCTCTTTGTTCTTAGTTGAACTTTTTAAGAAAAAGACTGCCACTAAATTTAACCCAACCTAAAAAAATTGAAGAGCTTCCAGTACTTGTCTTTTTAAGGATAACCTAGACATGACCATGGACGTACAACGGCGAATTAACATCCAGCAGCTACGCTGGCTTGGGCATGTCTCTCGTATAAATGATGAAGCTCTGCCAAAAAAGATGTTGCTAATGATGCTTAAGACGCGATAGTTGGAAATAGATGGCGGAGAGGAAGTCCTAGTCTCTGGTGGAAAGACGAAGTAGAGGACGCCCTCTCATTTCTTAATGTGACCAAAGGGAGAAGGGCGCGCAAAGCAAAGGTGTCTGGAGAGAACTTAACAGAAGGCCGTAGCTCGGTAAGGGGTTGTTATGGCCAGTTGAGTAAGTAAATAGGTTAGGTTAGTTTATGATGATTGTCTCTGTTTGAGACACACTTCGACCTCAAATCCACAATTACACCCGTCTGGAATGTGTATGTAGCATTGTCCCCACCCTTCTCTTAGACCAATAAACTTTGGGCAAATATCAAACTGAATAAATCTTCTAGTATTTTTGTTTATTGGTTACTTTAGTAAAGACAAATCGATGCTTAAGTTCTCTGAAACCACACACAAAAAATCCAAATCCATAGAAGCTTTGTTTTCATTGATGTTAAGTGACTAGAAATCAGTCTTTAACCCCTTTGGGCCATTATTAGTTGCGGTAAATGAGTTTAAATTGTGTCTAATGTAATAATTTTCCATAAAACATTGCACCAAAAAGTAGTTCACGACGGTTTGTGAGCCACGTCTAAAAAGCCAACGAGTTGCGCAAATATTTTGCAAGAGCTCAACGCTTAACACCGAAGTGCATTCGAAAAGCAGCCAATGTTGCTTGCCTGTGGTAACAGCAAATCACAGCAATTTCTAACAAATTTAAATATTTATGCATTAGGCCAATCACACCTATATTTTTTTTTACCTCTGAATATGGCAACAAAAAAAGCGAGAACACCCACAGCAGCAGCACACCGGAGGGCAAACACACACACACAAACAAACACAGAAACATAGTTGTGCACAAAAAAACAACAAGAACGAATAATCATAAAAGGAAATCCTACGGCAACGAGTGATTTTTATCTCGCAGATTATGCATGCGCATTGCTTGGCATACCGCACCAGCTGCACATGCGTCGCGCCACAAGCAGCAACAACAACAATGCCAGCTAGAAGCACCAAATGGCTTGAAATGGCTGAAAATGAACATAAGCTATGTTGGCATTTTGTGCATCTTGCGCGCTGCTCGCTGTATCGCCAAGATCTGACTGTCCCTATATATATATGTGTGTGTGTGTGTCAAGACAACAACAACAAAAGCAACAAGAAATGAAACCAGCTTTAAACGGTTGACGCTTGCAGTTTTGCCACTTTCAACACGTTCAACGCCAAGTTGACGCGTCGAGTTGCGCTTTGTAGCGCTTCCTCGTAAGCGCGTTGTTGTTGTTGTTGTTAGCTATCTGTCTGTATGTGTTTCTATCTGCTGTTGTGTATTCTGTGCCGGTTCGGCTGCATTTCTAACAAAGTGTTAAAGCGCAGCTTTGCATTTTAACGTGAATGCAGCGAGAATATTTGGAAAATATAATTTGTGGGGCTGCCCGCAAGGCAGGCGTGACATTTTCAAAGGCCGCATGCTTGTGGCATAACAACACCAACAGCAACACTATCAACAACCGCAAGTCCAACAGCTGGAGTTGTGGCACAGAACAGTCACCTAAACACCAGCCGCACAATGTCAATGGTATTATTGTTGTAGTTGTTGTTGTTGTTGGTGTCTTTGTTGTCGATTAGCCAAAGATGCTTGTTGTACAGCAACGCCTGACAGGCAGACGGGCCACTAATTTAATGGCTTTCCCCCACTGTTGCTGCTGTCATCGTTAACAAACTCGAAACTTGCACCCGACCCTCTCTCCCCCTTCTTAGTTCGCCTGTCTTCTTCGCCCAACTGGTCATTCTACTACGTCTCGCTGGCATTATTTCATTCTCGCTCAGCAGGCGACAGAAGCGTTCTCAAGTCGCCATAATCAAATGTTTCAATTTCTCCGCATCGATGTTGCACTTCTTGTCGCCTAACCCTACGCGCGACCCGGTCTGACTAGGTTTTCCCTATTTTATTCGTTTTATCGCTAAAAAGGTGTCAGCATTGTCACCATTTCCATTGGTTAAACATAATAAATGTTGCCGCCGTCGTCTAAGTGCCTGAAAGTGCTTGAATGGAGCCGTACGCCGCCACACGCCGCACTGCATATGGCTGTCGTTGGTGTTGCCATTGCTTCGCCGATTGATGCTGACGATGACGTTATTTCCAGTTTTTATTCCTTTATGCTTTTCGTGTTGCTTCGCGGTCGTTTTTCTGGCGTTTTGTGGCGCTGATTTGGATTTAGTGCGACGATCGGCGCGTACACACTCGAAGCGTAGTTAATTGAGTTCGCTTGGAGTTTTGTCGGTCGAGAGGTGGGGGAGAGCGATATTTGACGCAATCAAATGCTTACAACTGATTTTTATTATATGACAATAATGAACAGTGGCGGCACTGTGAATGCTGATACTTTTTACAATCATGGGTAGAGTTGGGAATGATTGTTCGAGATGTGAAGCTGTTTTTGTAAACTTAGGTGAGAAGTATTAAAAAAAAAAATACATAAAACTATAAAATCTAAGCCTTTCTGGGTGCGGCTAAAAACGTTTCCCAGCCCCTTTAATGGTCATAAGAGAAGTTTGGGTTCCAAACTTTTGAAGACACCTGCATTTTGTTTCGTTTATTTACACCACTTACTCACTTTTATGCCCCAAACACATAGACGACGGCAGCGACACCGCTGCAGCTGTCAAAATATAAATCACAACATTCGTAAGGGGATGATTATTTTGACGGCTGCACTGCTACACGAACACCGAACACTGTTGTAGCTGTCGCGAAACATTGAACTATTCTCTCTTTTGAAGGCAACAAACCCTTACGATTGCCATCAATGTTTCAAAACAAATATTTTTAATGGAATTTATCTTACTTTTTTGGTGTACTTTGAACAATTAAACATTTTTTACTATTTCAATTAAAATTAAATAAATTATAATAATAAAAAAATTCAATTTAAAAACTAAAGAAAAAAATCAAATTAAATTTAAATTAAAAAATTTAAAAATCTATTTTATTACTTATTATTAAAATTAAATTTCAAAATTTTTTAATTTATTTTAATAAAATTAAAGTTATTGTACAACAACAAAATAAATATAGACGAATGCGGTAGTTCCGAAGCACTTTAAAATTTGCCTTAGGTGCTCAAAAATATGAATGCGAAAACGTGCGAAACTTTTATTGTAATCACATAGTTGACTACACGGCGACGGTCGAAGTTGGCATCATTTTGAAGTTGTGTGCCCGTGTCGCTGCCGTCTTGAATGCTTGAATCTGTTTGGGCCATTACTGTTTAATTTGACCAGAATGGGATCTCATTCATTTAAGGAAAAAGTATGAAAAGTGATGAAAATGACTGTGGTAGATTTTTGCATTATTTCGATGCGAATGTGTATTCCGCCAAATAATTTGGCTGTGTTGTATTGCTTGATGTGTCGGCTTTCATTATACACCAAATCGTTAATTGATTTACAAAATATGTGTATGTTTTTGACCATCAAAGAAAACGCCTTGAAATTCCATATTTTCCGACTTTGAGGTCCAATTACCGAGGCATTTTAAAACTTATAAAAATAAGTTGCATCGGAAAAGAAGCCGTGTGGTGTTTTTAATGCGATAAGGTGAAAATCATGTCAATCGGTTGTTTGGTTTAGAAATTACGATCAAAAATATGGAACAAGTATAGGAAAAACTGAAAAAATGCCACGGTACCTATATCTCACAAACTAGAGCCGCTAGAAAAAATCTGAGGATAGATTCGAAATCAGCGCACCCAAATTAGTAAGAAACAGTAGAAAAACTCCATGCAACAGAAAAAAAGTGTTTTTTGGTGTCCTGTGTTTCAAATTTTCCCAATTATCAGGTGTACAACTTTGCTTCCGCCGTTTTCCGATAGGTGGCTGTACCGGCTGAGGCTGGTTGAAATACATAGATGGTAATGCCTTTAAAGTGAGTGTGGACAGTGCCTAACGAATTGTCATCGCCGTTTCAGTGACAGTTGTTCTTGTTTTCGTATTATTCACGCTCGAAAATGTCCGTTTATGTGCCCAATTCTCGCCATTTGCGGGAAGTTTTACTTTTCTGTTACAATTCGAAAAAAAATGCAGCTGAAGCGCATCGAATGCTCTCAGAAACTTACGGTGATGCTGCTCTGAGTGAAAGAACGTGTCGGGAGTGGTTTCAACGTTTTAAAAATGGTGATTTCGATGTCCAAGACAAACATGGTGTATTTGGTGGGATCAGCTCGGTGTGATTTACTACGAGCTCTTAAAACCGAGTGAAACCATCACAGGAGATCGCTACCGAACGCAACTGATGCGCCTTAGTCGCGCGCTAAAAGAACAGCGGCCACAATATCAAGAGCGACATGACAAAGTCATCCTCCAACACGACAATGCTCGGCCTCACGTCGCAAAAGTGGTCAAAAAGTATCTGGAAACGCTGAAATGGGAAGTCTTGCCCCACCCGCCGTATTCCCCAAATGTCGCCCCTTCTGACTTCCACCTATTCCGTTCGATGGCACACGGCCTGGCAGATCAACATTTTCAATCCTTCGAAGAATTGGAAAAATGGATTGCTTCATGGATAGCGTCAAAAGAGGACTCCTTTTTTCGAGCCGGGATCCGAAAATTGCCGGAAAGATGGGAGAAAGTTGTCGCTAGCGACCGACAATACTTTGAATAATACATCTGTAAGCACTTTTTCGCAATAAAGCTTTTAATTTTGGAAAAAAACGGCGGAAGCAAAGTTGTACACCTGATAGAAATATAAAAATATGAATAACTTTTGAGAAGGAGCACGTAGGATTTCAATTCGAACGGATTTTGCACCTATAATCATCAACAAATACAACCCATATTGTAGTTTTTGTCGACATTTTTGTGCTACCTATCGATGCTTCCTGCCTACCGTATTCGGGACTCTTTCCATCTTTTACAATTTATTTATTTAAGGGTGACCACATCTCTATTGGAAAAACTATCACTGCTATGGTTTTTAGTGTGTGATAGTGTGCCATTTCATTATATATCGTTTTAAGTTTGCCGAAAGTGTGAACATTATTAAAAATTTTTATTAAAATTTTGGCTGGTTTCATTTCGCAGGTTTTTTTCAATTCATGCATTGTTGAAAAGTTTGGGAGTGAGTACACTTCTTTAGATCTTAAACCACCAGCCAGATATAGATTGGTGCAATGTAAAGCATGCATCACTCACTCGGTTGATAAAGCTAATTTGTTGGCTAAAATTTTCGCAGAGAATTCCTCTCTGCCTCCCAGCGATCAACCACTACCCGTAGTCGAGAACGTATCTTGTTCTATGCCAGAAATTCATTTTCGGACACGGGCAGTTAAAAGAGTGCTTGCAAATCTCGATGTAAATAAGGCTTCAGGGCCGGACGGCATTCCAGCCCTTGTTTTGAAAAAATGCGCTACTTCGCTGGCTTGTCCATTACGCAATTTTTTCAACATGTCATACACCACAGGTGTATTTCCGACATGCTGGAAGGTAGCAAATGTTCAACCAGTTCCTAAAAAAGGCAATACTACTGACCCTGCGAACTACCGACCTATAGCAATCTGTTCGGTGCTTTCCAAAGTAATGGAAAGCATTGTCCAATTCAACCTTGTGAAGTATCTGGAGCACAATAGACTGCTAAGTGACCGCCAATACGGCTTTCGAAGACAGCGATCGACGGGAGACCTTATGGCGGTCCTCACCGAGAAATGGAACTATAGTATTCTAAACCTCGGTGAAAGCAAAGTTGTTGCATTGGATATTTCCAAGGCCTTTGACCGAGTGTGGCATAAAGCACTCGTGTCAAAATTGATTGCCTATGGCGTCGGTAGTATCTTCTCTCGTTGGATAACGAGTTTCCTCTATGATCGCTCTATTCGTGTTGTAATAGACGGCATAGCCTCGGAAAAGCATTCCCTTAGCGCGGGAGTGCCGCAGGGTTCGGTCCTTTCTCCAACCCTTTTCCTTATCTTCATCAACGACCTATTGTCGTCTACGAAGAATCCCATCTACTCGTTTGCGGATGACAGCACCATTTGTCATTCATACTCCTTCACAAAGCGCCCCAGCTCTGTGGAGATTGAGAGAGAACGGCGCCGTATGAATGACACACTTAATAGCGACCTACGAACAATCTCCAAGTGGGGTCAAGCGAACAGGGTCGATTTTAATCCTCGCAAGACCCAATGTTGCCTGTTATCCCACAAGCGAGTCTCCCAACATCCCAACACATCCCTGGTTATGGATGGTGTGAGTATTGCGGAATCGACAGCTCTTGATGTTCTGGGCATGTCCATTAAGAACGATCTTCGTTGGAACGATCATATTTTTGGCGTGTCGAAAGAAGCAGCCAAGTGCCTAGGCTTCCTAAAGCGGTGCAAAAAATATTTCACTCCGTCTGATCTCCGCATTATCTATACCACCTATATCCGACCTAAAATGGAGTTTAACTCGCACCTGTGGGCGGGGGCTTCAAAAACTCATTTGGAGCTCATGGACCGGGTGCAAAACCGTGCGATTAAACTTATAGGGGACAGTAGGGCATCCAGCTCTATTGACTCCTTGGAGCATCGTAGAAACGTGGCATGTGTGATTTTATTTTACCGTTACTTTTTCGGCAATTGCTCAGTGGAAATGAGCAGCTTGCTGCCATCACTCCGGGTATTCCCCCGGGCAACCCGTTTGAACACTGGCGCCCATGCATTCCACGTTGAAACGATGTTCCAGCGCACTACGCACTACAGAAAAAGTTCGTTCCTGGCCCGAACAGCGCGAGTGCGGAATGGTCTCCCTGCAGATATTTTCCCCAGCACTTACGATCTTGATGGATTCAAGGCAAGAGTCCATAATTTCTTCACCCAACATCCTTTCTCCCAACCTATATATCCTTCCGGAACCAGCGCAATGCCTCGCATTGATAGGGGTATCCCCTGCGCGTTGGCTCGTTTATATATTATATATTGTATTTACAACAAAATGTTATTGAGTTAGAAATTTGATACAAACTCCAAATTAGTTTCATATATTTCTTATCTAATGTTTAACAATATATATTTTTCCGATATATTTTTTTCACATCTGGTCACATTTTACATTCTTCTGCTCAGGGGCGGATTCAAAATATATTGGGTGGTCCCAAAAAAAATGCTTTAAATGCCTTTTAATTTGTATGTAGTTTTGAAGTCAATTCTAATATTTTGGGAGGTTTCAAGCCCCAAATCCCTCCCACTGAATCCGCCACTGCTTCTGTTCAATCTATTTGTTCGTAGTGTTCACATTGCACCGCTAAAGTGAAATCGATCTTCCAAAAAGGTATCGAGCTTCTCTTCCCAAATTTCTCACTTCTTTTCCTTGTTCATTTATTTCTTTCTTTAAAAAAAGAGGCATTTTATGGTTATTGTTTATTGTTTATTTTTTCCACCTAAATTAAGGAACTCACTTCTTTGAGCCTCCAAGGGAAAGTGCGGCTTCATAACAACTTCACAACCTAACCTAATCTTCTATTTATTCTTCAATACTAAGTCAATTCTAAAACTGTACAACTTTGCGTATTATGCAGCACAACATCCTATGAAACCCCTTTTTTTACAAAAACTTTTATTCCCATTCAGTTCAGAAAACCAGTTCAACCCAAATCCCTTTAATATTTTTAATTTCACATCAGGTTTGTTTAGTCAAAAACGACTCCAAGTCAGTCTGCAAAATCAGTCTTCAATTCTAAAGCTGCTTCGCTGTTTTGGCACCACTACAACAACACTCGCATGCACCGAAAGTCACCACTGTGCAGCGCTGCAACGACGCCATTAGAATTTGTCGTCTGTGCATAGCAAATGAAATAAACCGTAATTGAATGGAATAGAGGAACAAATGCGAATATGCCATAAACCAAACGAGGTGTCACAGCGGCGGCGGCAGCAACGACACCGACACCAACACCAACACCAACACTGACACCAACACCAACCCCAGCGCGAGAGTTACGAGCACAGCAACAAAGCCAACAGCGGCACAAAGTCGCAGACTGAGTGCCTCTGGTCGACTAATGCAAAATATGCAGCGCCATGGCGGCGACAATGGCGCATTGGAGATCGAGTGGAATGCGACTAATGTCGCCGAGTGGCAGACAAAAGCGCGTGTGCGCTCCCATTGCTCGCGTTGGTCACATGTGCAACTCGAGCGCTTCGCAGCTGAGCTGATGCGGTGGCGATGCCAAAATCGGTGGTGATGGTGTTAAGTTGATGTTGTGGTGCTTGGTGGCTGGTGATGGTGTTTTGTGATTATTAAATTTGCAGCAAGTGGATTCTGTTGCTCAATGGCAGCAAAAGGGTAACAGTGCAACGCTCAACAATTGCTCCGAACGCATCGCATTAAACGCTACCAGAGTGCTGCGAGTTTTCATTTAGCTTGCTGACTTGCGGCTCAAACTGTCGTCGATGTGAGCAACGACAACCAGTGGTCAATGCACTGGGCGCCGCTGATGGACAGCGTGTCGTATGCGTCGCGCAACAATTGGAATTCTTGTCGGGCGCAAGCAATGAGCCGGGTGAGAGCGCGCGCGGGTAAATGGCCGCTTTTGTTGGCATTGGGAAAATCCCATTGGCGGCCAAAATTGAAAGTCGCCAGCATTGACAAGTTGTACTGTGCTGTGCTGTGTGTGGGGCACGCCGCATGTGGCATATGGCGTGTGCAACGGTGATTAGACGCACACGTATGCAAGGCGGCTGCCAGCCAAATTGCGCCTTCGAACGTTTGTTTCGTTTCGTCTATGGACGGACGTCAGTCGTTGCCAAATTGACAACTGACAAAGCTGACCGACGCTGTCAAATCATGCGCTCGCGGCTGGGCGCGTCCATGCTGCACATAGCTAGACTTGGTTTTTTTTGTTGTCGCTTTTGTTGTTTGCGATTTTTTGCAGCCATTCGGCCATGTTTCGCTGGCCCTTTTACGCTAACGAAGCTGTCCGCGGTATGTTCGACGTTAAACGTCGCTTGTTAAGAAATCCAAATTGGTAACAATGCAATGCAAAAAGCATTGCAATTCGTTGCACATGCACAACTTGCACTAATAAGTGCGCTCATGTTGCACCAGCACAGTGGGACAAAGTGCTTCAGGGGGAGAGATTAACAGAAACTATGAGCTGAACTATGAGAAAAAACCAAAAGATTCTTAAGGTCTAAAGACAAACATTTGTTTGGACAAATATTACATTAAATTCCCATACGTTTTTATGGAATCCAACAACAATTGACAATACTCTTTCTTAACCTTTTCGACCCCGAATTTCACCCTGTGTCTCGATATTACTTTTTGGTATTTAAATCATGAAACATTTGCCTAAGAAGTGTACACACGACATTTGAAGTTGCCACGCCTCTTTGTTAGAGTTCAAGAGCTAGTTTACTTTTGAACAATTTAAGCTTAAAACGGATTAAATAAATTTTGCATCAATATGTTTTAATTGCAGAAAAATTATTTAATATTTATGGAAAAATACAAAATTATCACTTTTTGATTTTTTTTTAACCATTATTAAAGAAAAAGGGTTTTGAACAGATGCGCCAATTCGTAGACTTTAGAACACAAACTTTCCCTGATATCGCTGGAAATTGTTTTAATTTCAGACTTTTCATTCTGAATGTAGTAGTCTTCTGATGGATCGAGTTTGTTTACTTTTGACATCATTTCATAATAAAAAATGATTTCAACAGAGAAGATCAGAAAACATAAGTTAAAACAGATATCGTTCCTTCGCTGCAAGAACATCATAACTCAAAACTACATCATTCCGAGAAAATTCAATTTTAAAGTTTACCATTACAGGCATTTCAAGGTAACAAAAAATGTTTCATGTCGTCTTATGAGCAAAGTATTGAATATTTTGCAAAGTGGTTTTGACAGATAAAAGATCATATGCAGATACACACAGGGTTGCCATAAACTGAAAAAAATTTTTTTGGAGTTATGACGTTCTTGCAGCGAAGGAGCGAAATGTTGTCCCTCTTGGACACAGTTGTTCCTCATTCAAATTTCCTTTCACTTCATTCAAATTTGAGATATCCAGAGGTTATGTTATGGAATGTTCCAACATTCGTTTACTCGTTTCTTCGATTCTGAAAGAAATTCTGAAAGGAAATTCACAGATTCTAGGATTCTTTCGATTATTTACGAGAGACCTTTTTAAGGGCTACAGAATGTTTCGGCATTTTTTGACTCGATTCTTCGATTATGGCAGAACTTTTTAAAGGACTTTAGAATATTTGTGCATTCTTCAATTAGATATTTTCAATTATAAGAAATTTTAAAAGGACTATAGAATATTTCTGAATTGTTTGATTGGATTCCTTCGATTAGTTACGAGAGACTTTTTTAAGGACTACAGAATGTTTCGGTATTTTTTGATTCGATTCTTTGATTATGAAAGATATTTTGAATTGACTATAGAATATTTCTGCATTGCTTTGAATGGATTCTTTCGATTATTTCTGAGAGATATTTTGTAAGGACTTTTTTTCTGAGTTTTTTGATTCAATTCTTTGATTTTGACACTCATTTTAAAAGGACTATGGAATATTTCTGCATTCTTTAATTGAATTTTTTTTAATGAGACATTTTATAAGGGCTATAGAAAATTTCGACATTTTTTAACTGATTCTTCGAATAAGTATGAGAGACATTTTGAAAGGTCTATAGAATGTTTTTGCATTCTTTGATTGGATTCTTTGATCATTAGAGACATTTTGTAAGGACTAAAGAAAGTTTCTGAATTTTTTTTATTCGATCTTTTAGACTATTTTTGAGATATTTTGATAGAAGGTTTCGGAATTTTTGACTCGATTCTTTGATTGTGAAATACATTTTAAAAGGACTGTAGAATATTTCAGAAATTTTTAAAGAGATATTTTGTAAAGAGCATAGAATCTTTCGATGATTAAATTCTTTGAGATGGATCCTTCGATTATGAGAGACATTTTGAAAAACCGTAGATTGTTTGTGGATTCTTTAATTGGATTACTAGATTATGAGAGACATTTTGAAAGAACTATAGAATATTTCTGCATTTCTTTGATTCGATTTGGTCAATTATTTCTGAGAGATATTTTTTAAGGACTGAACAAAGTTTCGGTATTTTTTGACCTTATTCTTCAAATAAGTATGAGATAACCTTTGAAAGGTCTAAAAAATGTTTCTGCATTCTTTAAAAGTATTTTTTCGATTATTTATGAGAGGTCTTTAGAAAGGTCGTTTTTGGAAAGGAGACATTTTGGAAGATCTATAGAATATTTCTAAATCCTTTGATTGGATTCTTTTCATTATTCATGAGAGAAATTTTGAAAGGACTATAATACATTTCTGAATTTTTTATTGGATTCTTTCGATCATTTTTTAGTTATACTCTGTAAGGACTACAGAATGTTTTTGCACTCTTTAATTGGATTCTTCTGATATGAGAGAAATTTTAAAAGGACTACTTACAAAATAATTCTCAATTCCTTTGATTCGATTCTTTTGATTACTTCTGAGAGATATTTCATAAAAACAACAGAATCAAAGACATTTTGAAACCGCTGTAGATTATTAAAGTATTCTTTGATTGGATTTTTGTGATTATTTCTCAGAGATATTTTTTAAGGACATTAGAATGTTTCGGCATTTCCTTTTTCAACTGCAGTTTTTATCTAATTTCCTAAAAGAGTTAGAAGATTTTAATGATGTCATGAAATTTGTTACATGAAATTCATTCATTCATTCGATCATGAAATTTGTGACTACCGTTTCCAATCGCTAAATACACTAATTTAGGAGCTTCCGCGTTTTGAAAAGTTGTTAGAAGATTCATTTAAAATTTAAAGATTCTTTTCAGTTTTTATTTTCTTAGGTTTCTGTTAAGGTTTCGTGACTAAAATTAGAAATTTACTGTGATTTACTATTATTTAGCACTAGAAAGATCATTGCAGTCATTTTGACGGTTTTTAGTTTTTAAATATTTGTACTTTCTAGAGTCCGACCGATTAATCAGCATCGGCATCGGCTAGTATCGGCCAATAAAATTCTGTGGTCAAAAGCAATAACCGCTTAAGTCGACTTAAGAAGAAATTGAGTTATGGATGCCACAACGTTCCCTTGACTGTGCTCTACGTTTGTGTAAAATCGGGGAGTTTGTAACTTTAAAATAAAAAAAGTTATTAATAAAAACCTATTCGCATTCCCATAACGAACACACTACGCGCTACAACTTTAAAACGAGATTGCTCAAAACAGCAATTTTCGACTTAAGCGGTTATTGCTTTTGACCACAGAATTGGTATCGGCATCGGCTAGTATCGGTATCGGCCAAAAAAATAAGTATCGGCATCGGCCTTTTTTGGCCGATTCCACATCGGCCGTTGTTGGTCGATGATACATCGGCCTATTTTTCTGCTTTCATTTTTTTGTTTTCATTTTTTGTACCATCAGGTATAAAATAAATATAAAAATCTTAATTTTAAGTTGAATAAAAAACGAAATTTGTATGCAATATTCATTTTGTTGTTTTTGTTATTATATTGTGTTATTTTTTCTATGTAATCGGCATCGGCCGATTTTTGCCCTTCCGACTGATTAATCGGCATCGGCCAAACTCGCCCTTCCGACCGATTAATCGGCATCAGCCAAAACATTTGGTATCGGTCGGACTCTAGTACTTTCTTTAGTATTTTTATCAACTTTTAATTTGGTGACTTATTTTTTTTATCCTGAAAAATTTTATATTAAAAAAAATATTTTGTAAAAAATTAGCCAGATTCGATTTGTACTTTTCGAGATATCAGTGAATATGATATGTAGTCTTTGTAGGTTTGGGAAAACTTGCGGTCTTTTTAGTGTTAATATCTCTCGTGTTCTTCGTTGATAAACCTTTCGAAAAGCTGAAAAGCCGGTTGGACAGTTTTCATGCTCTTCTTTAACTTTTGGGTTTACCTTTAATTTTGGTTGTAGACCAATTTACAAGGTGGTAAAAAAAAACAAAATATAATCAATAGTGCAGTTCACACTTCATAGCATTTTAGATTAAAAGTAGTTGGCTCGACCGATTTAAAAAAAATTTTTGATTTCTTTTTATTAACTTATTTTTTACAAGAATCCACTATAATATTGAAGACAATTTTTCATTTAAAGTACTTTTTCTGAGAAAAAAAGGTGAAAAACGCAGTAAATTTTAGACACTTTTTTTCAAAAAGTTCCTTTGCTTTTATTTTTAGGGTTTTTTTATTTTTCTGGTGAATTCCTGTATCCGAAAGCTTAGTAGTTATGAATCCTTTTTGTGTTTTTGTTTCAGATGAGCCAATTTCTAACGTGTCATGATACCTTAAACCTAAAATGCTATGAAGAGTGAACTCTGTTACTGTATAAAATGTATTTTGTATCTGTTTACTTTGCAATTATCAATCGGACATTTGAAATTTACTACCATTTAAAAAAAATCATATAGCATCTTGCGATTAGTGGGTGAATTCTGTGCCACTCTGTGTTATTATATTATTTGACCATTTTGACAACGTTCCCTGTTTGAGTCAGAAAATGCTTAAAAATGTTTTTATTTACCATAAATTGCGAAGAAAACTGTTCACATTCAGACGGTTTATGAATACTGCACATGCTACATGCCACATTAACTCACTGTGCACCTTATTATATCCATTTAGCATAAGGCGAATCCCCAAAAGGATAGCAATTACAATGCCGAATGCAAATAAATCGCACACAAATAACTGGAATAAGTACTTTTATGATTGCTTTTTTTTTGCACATTTTTAGCATTTCAACTTGCACGCCACTCCACTGTATGCTGACGACTCCATCGCAACTCGACTATGTGTGTGTGTGTGTGTGTGACATTTATTTACTGGTCGAACGTGCGCACACGAACGCGCGCCACAACACGAATTTCAATTTCGAATTCAAAACGCCACAAATTTATTTATATTGCACACGTCTTTATGGGCCATGTACGAGTATAGATGTACATATGTACATATGTATGTATGTTTGTATGTATGTGTGCCACTGTCTGCTTATGTTTTTCTTTTGAACTTGACTTACGGGCGCGTCAGGCATCGCTTGCAACTGCGGAACCAATCACCCAGACGCCAACCATTTATTGACCATGTAGAGTAATTAATAAAAATAACAATAACAATAATAACGAAGCAACAATAAGGTGCAAGAACTGAAACAACAGTGAAAACACGCACAACAACTCAATTCCAGCGAAATCTTGCGCACTTGCTGCACGCCCGCGAAAAGTGGTTGATTTAAAAATTGGTTTTTCGTGCCCCGCTCCCCAGCGGCGACGCCATTACCGACCGCTGAGACCCGTCGGCAGCCGCTCATTTTCGTTATTGAAATGGGTTTTGGGCTCTTTTCCTGGCCACTTTCTGACAATGATCGATTGTGTGATTCGCTAAGAATGTCGCCGCCAACTTGTTTGTTTTCTTTACGGCTTCGATGCCGGCACTCGTGCAATTAATATCGAAGGCCGCGCTAAGCAGAAGAAAGCGCATTCCGCACCCAAACGAAATTGATATGGCATCACCGCACGAAGATTGATTTTTCGGATTTACTTAGCTTCGTTGAAGCTGAAGCTGCAGCTGGAAGCGGAGCTTCACTCGCACCTAAACATGTGTGTATGTGTGTGTGTGTGTGTGTGGGCAAGTAAATATTGTAGTTGGCAGCCATGCACCGTGTCGCCGCACACGCGCGTTTGGGTCATTATTTGCTGCTTGCGTTGCCCCAAGGAATGAGCACAAAAAATTTATATCGCATGCGAGCAACGGCAGCAATGTGAAGGGGAATGCATTTCCATGGCAATGAAGATGGCAAGCGTGACTTGTGTGCGTATGTGTGTGTGTGTGTGTAGTTGATGGAGTAGCCCGGGAACGGGCGAACATGTCAGACACATGTGACATTGATTGGCGGCTTCGGTTTTCATTGCATCGAATTAAATTGAAATTGAGTGCCATGAAAATTGTGTGTGAAAACCGTACAGAAAAAAGAAAACTAATGATTTCCATTTAATGTGCAGTCATAATCAAATAAATTGCGTACACATTGGCCTGTGTGATTTTTTCATTTGCATGCATCGATGGGCTCGAATTTGAATGGATGTTTTGTGAGGTTATGTGGCTCTGTTGGCTTTTGTAAATTAATGTTAATTTAATACTAATTTCCTCATAATTGCATTCATTTAAATACTTAAAATTTTTTTTTTTTTAACAAATTCGTAACTTAGTGGGCAGAGTTGGTTGCGGAGAAATGGAATTTGTGATAAATGCTGCTTTTATGCGTCGATTTACGAGTGAATGATTAATTTTGTTGCATTTTTCGGCATCAGGATAAATGTTTGATTGAATGCTTTGTACCAAATATATTGAAATTATTGAAATTTTTGCGTGTTGGTTGGGTTTCGAAGGGAAATGCTTTAATTTTAAATAATTTTAAAGTTAATTGCAAAAGTATAAAAGTAAAAAAAGTGTATCGAACATGCCGACTCGATGGGATGTCACTGATGTAGACTGAGTAAAACAATCCATTACACTAGAAATTGGTTCAAGTGGTTACTTTTGATTCGGAGACCATCACAATTCACTTAAGGCACCTAAGCACTTCAACCCAGTTTTTTATTGAAGTTTTTACTTCAACCCAAATAATTTTCCAAATGTTCAAAATTTAGTTAATTAGTTAATGTGTTAGTTAATTGAAAGCCGACTGGATACGCCAACAACAGTTAGCGTCATTTTGATACCACGAAAACCTGGTTCATCCTAAAAAGGGGAAGAAGAGGATTAGCTAGATGGAGTTATATCCAACTCGTTTGCATTAGAAAGAACTCTATTTTACGTATCTCATTGCTTAGGAGGTCACTTGGATTTGAAAAAATGTCAGGAGATTTGCTTTAACTACACAAGAAGAAGAAGACTTCCAGGTGCCTACCAGTCTCATTAGATGGATATCATCAATGCTCGAAAGCAGGATGATTCGGTCCAACTTAGGGGGTAGTTAGAGTTAGCGTAGAACTCTCTGCAAAAACAGCAAGAGGGTGTCCCCAAGGGGGAGCCTTATCTCCGCTGCTGTGGTCTGTGGTCGTCGACAGACTAATCCGCTCTCTTACAGAGCAGAAGCATAAAGTCATTGCATATGCAGACGACCTAGTAATCGCAGCCAGGGGCAGAGAAGGGACATACCGTCTCAGACTTGCTGCAGAACGCGTTGAACACGGTGGAGTGCTGGTGCGTCAGACAGAAACTGTCTGTGAATCAAGACAAGACCATTGTAGTGCCTTAAACTCTTAAAAGGAAACTAGACCTAAGCCAGGTTAGGATCTTTGGTAAAAAACTTAACTACTCGAAGGACATTAAGTACCTAAGGGTCACTCTAGACATTAAATTGAACTGAAGACTCCACGTATACCGCATGCTTACGAGCGCAGGCAATGCTCTCTGGAGCTGTAAGAGGAATCTGTGGGAAAAAATGGGGTCTGAGGCCGAAATGGCTTCAGAAGAATTATTACTTATGGAGCGATAGTTTGGTGGAAGAAGACCACAGAAGTAACAACTGCGACTAAGCTAGAAAAACTACAAAGACTAGCGAATACCTGCATAACAGGATGTCTCAGAACTACTTCAACTGCAGCCCTCAATGTTATATTGGGAATGCGACCGCTGGAACTGAATGTACAGATGGCACACACAGGCTGATGCATAATGGATTCATACCAAGGGATGCACCGATCTCTGCTGAGGGACAGGAGGCGGGGTGGAGGCTTTTGGATGCTTCTGGACCAGATGCCTCAGAAGCACCTCTTCAGAAGTTGCGCAACGTACATACCACACAGGTTGGACTGGGCTGATAAAAAGATCAATCAATCATCTCACGTGTGATGACATTGTCTGGTACACCGATGGATTCAAGACGAAAGAAGGAACTGGGACAGGTATCTTAAGCACCGGTTTCCGTGGTGTGGTTATGTGGTTAAGTGGCTGCCTCTGTATGAGACACACTTAGGCCTATTGGCCCGTTGTGATACCACAAATTCCACCCGTTTGAAATGTGTATGCAACACTGTTTTTTTTTCCAACATGTGATGCAACACACATTTCAAACGGATGGGGGAAAGGGAGGGAGGGGACCTACAGTTTAACGCTGAATCCGAACGGCGATTGGCAGTTTTTCGTTCACACTTGGAGGTTTTGCCATTGCCTGCCAAGAGCGCACTTGTGCGAATCTTGCAATTCTCATTCCCTTCATGTGGACAGCGATTGAAGTAGACGAGTTTTTCACCAGCCCGCCAGGAATTGAACCTGGAGCCTTTGGTATGAGAAGCCAGCGCGCTACCCGCTGGACTATCGAGGCCGGCAAGACGGAAGAAGAAACTGGGGCAGGAATCTTTAGCTCCGGTTTCCAGCCTTCAGTAAGTCTTGGTGATAAAGCCTCAATCTTTCAGGCTGAGGTCTTTGCCATAAATGTTTGTGCCAGGAAATGACTAACGCTCAATGAAGAAGGAAAAGGATAATCATAATTTCAGACAGCCAGGCGGCAATCAAGGCCCTGGGCTCGATGTTATTCGACTCCAAACTGGTCTGGGAGACAGCAAATATTCTCCAGGATCTCTTAAGGGAAAACCAAGTGATAGTACACTGGATCCCTGCGCACTATGGGCACCATGGTAATGAGGAAGCGGACAGATTGGCAAAGATTGGGGCTGCTAGCCGGCCCTACGGACCTGATCCAAACATAGGTGTAAGCAATTCCCATTACAGACATTGTGCTAAACAGGAATTCATTAATCGAGCAATCCATAAATGGTCGAACACAACGGGACAACGATGCTCCAAGCTTTTCTTTCCAGCTTACTCGTAAAGGAAATCTAAGTACCTAATTGACCTAAGCAGAAAGGAGCTCAAGGACATGACGTGAATGCTAAGTGGACACTGTCTGCTAAATATGCAAAGAACGCGCCTTTGTCTGAACTGAATCTGAGGAAACTAAAGGAGTTCCTAGATAACATTGGAGGACACGAACTGCTCCAGTAACGTAGAGGGACATTACACAATAGTTTACTACTTGGAAGTAGTGTATCGGACAGGAGTTTTCCGAATCCCATATCTAATCGAATCTAATCTAAACCCGATAATGTCAGAGTGATTCAATTAGTTTCAATTCCAATTTCCTGCAAAAATAAACACTGCATTCAAACTGTTTGCCGCGTCGAATTTAAACTTCTTTAAAAGTTTTCACTTTTCATTGCGGTCGATAATTTTGTCATCGTTCACTTCGTACTTTGTTTGTGCTCCGCTTTGTGTCGCCATAATAGAAACTTAAAGCGGCGAAATTCCATTTTTATCCATAATTACAAATCCCACCTGAAATCTTCATCTACCCACTTGCGTTGCCAACTATCGCCACAGATTTGCGCCGCGGCCATAATTCATCATTTTCTCGTTGCTTCTTCTTCTCGGTTGCATCTTTCTCGTCTTATCGCGCACTTATTGTTTGTGTATGAACGGAAAAAACGCAGACACAAAAAAAAATCAACAAGATCCACCGACCTTAAAGCACCAAACGACCGCAACAAATATGACACATGAAGGCAGCAAGAACAAATATTATGGCAAATATAAAAAATGGCAAAAACTAGAACAAAACGCAACAACAAAAACTAGCAAAAACAAACCGGACTATTTGTCACCGAGAATGAAGCCATTTATTATCCATCATAAAACTTGTATTTATCGCTAAATATGGCAGCGCGGCGGCCGGGCTGACGGTGCAGGCTGCGGCTGCGGCTGTGGCTGTGGCTGCACGAAATCCCACAACGCAGCCGTTGGAGACGACAAATCCTGCTGTCACACAGCCACCACGACTCGACGAGGATGAGTTGGAACGAATGGAGCTGCGCTTGCGGTGCCACGTAGCGGCAGCGGCAGCGGCTGGCTTGCACGCCGCCTGTGGCAGCCGTTGTGTGCACGCGCGGCCTGGGCTCGAGACTCGGAGTGCGGTGGGTGAGACTGGGTGGGTATTGATGTGATGTGATTGTGTTTGTGCCAATGATGATGATGGCTGGTGGCTTTGGCTTTGGCTTTTGCATGGGGCAACTTAAAAAGCTCGAAGGGAAGGAGATGCAGTGCGGGCAGCGGCACCACTGATGGTGACACATGCACAAACACCAATGTACACACACGCACGCACGCATAAACAGACGCTCAGCGTCTCACGGCACAACGTCATGGCAATAAATCATCAACACCACCAACAACAACAATAACAATAGCAACAACAATAACCGGCAACGTGTGACACACCGCAAGACGCATTGCAATGTAAAAACAAACAACAAATATTAACAAACAAAAAAAATTAAGTTGAGCTGCGCAAACAAAAACAAAGAACAGCAAAGGTAAGAACACAGAGGGATTAGTATCAAAACAAAAGCTGACGAACCAAAACAACAAAAACAACAACAACAAATTGCACACAACATTGGCAAACAAATCAGACACGCGAAAGCGCTGAAAAGAAGAAAATGAACTGGAATTTGCGATAAAAGCGCACAGCCGCCAACGCGCCAATACAACAACACCAACGCCAACGCCGGTGTCGTTGCCACTGTTGACATTGTTGCTGTTGCTATCGCTGATGCTAACAGCGCGCGGCGAAGGGCGATGAAGTGACAATAAAGCGCCGATATGCAAATCTGAAAGGTAAATACAGCAAAATTGCGCGCTTACACACACACACACCCACGCACACATATATAGTATGTACCTGGCTTACTGCAGCGGGCCTGAAACTAGCGGGAGAGAAAACCGAAGCTGTTCTGTTTAGCAGCAGGAAAGTGCTCGAGAGTCTGACGATCAGCGTTGGTGGCCATCGCATTCAATCGCGCCCTGCAATAAGGTACCTTGGCGTCCTACTCGACTGCCGATTAAACTTCAAAGCGCACCTATCCAACGTCGGAGACAAAGCACTCAATGTGACCACCAGGCTAGCACGGTTGATGCCAAACATGGGTGGACCGTCGACACGAGCTAGAACTTTACTGGCAACAGTTAACACTGCGGTAATAACGTACGCCTGCCCAGTGTGGCATAAGGCGGCCATGGTGAAAAACTATTGTAGAGGCATCAGGTCTGCTTACCGGCTCAACTCTCTGCGAGCATGCCGGGCCTTCAGAACGGTCTCCGGCGACGCAGCTGAAGTTATAGCAGGCAGGCCGCCTATCGAGCTTGTAATCACACGGCAAGCAAACGCTTACTGGGCCAAGCACGGTACGCACCTGGTACGTGAGGACATGGAGGTTGCCTGGCAGCGAAAATGGAGTATGTCTTCGAAAGGTTCCTGGACGCGGACACTCATTCCGATACTGGCACCTTGGCTCCGGCGGTCGCACGGAGAACTCAACTTTTATTTGACGCAGTTTCTCACTGGCCATGGTTGCTTCCGTGCATATTTGTGCAAATTTAAGCACGTCGAGAAGCCAGACTGCAACAAGTGCGATGGTGTGGCGGAAACAGCGCAACACACATTCTTTGAATGCGCAAAGTATGAGGACGAGAGGTCCGACTTTGAAAAGGACATCGGACACGCGGTGACACCAGGCACAGTTATGGCCTTCATGCTGGCATCTGCTGAGTCGTGGGAGCGCGTGTGCAGATTTATCGCACGCATCTTACTCCTTCAAAGGATTGACGTACGGGACAGTTCGCGGACAAACACATAAACTGACTTTCCGTCCGTCCGGTGACCATACATTTTCTTTTCGAGATGGGATATAGCTCCCAATCTCAGACGTAGCTATACGCTAATATCTTATCCGCTCTCCTCGTGAAGTAATACTTTACGGTGGTGCCATGAGGAGGGTTTCACGGACTGTGCACAGGGGTTTTAGCGTGTTGAAGTCTCGCACACGTAAGGCTTTTGATGCTTTCCCCTACTGAAAAAAAAAAAAAAAAAAAAAAAAAAAAAAAAAAAAAACACATATATAGTAGGCGGCAATTTTTAATAGCCTTGGCCAAGAGTGGGCGCGGCGGACCAAGTATTGCAAATGTTTGGCGAAAAGTTGTTCGAAAGTGACTGGCTGTAAAAAATTTAGGGGAAACTAACCAAAAAAAAACGTTGCCAAACGCAGAAACAAGCCAAATTAAAAGACAACAAGTACAACAATGGAACAAAGTGCGCGACAAGTGCACAGTGGATACATAACAACAAAACTGTTTGGCAGTTTAAATGGTTTTTCATTGAAAGTTGATCTTGGACGTTCGAATCCTTAAGAAGAAAGTAAATTTAGTGAAGCGAAGCGGTTTGAAGCATTTCGAGAGTGGAAACCGCATTTACTTATTATAAACCAGTCTTCATGCTACACAATTCAAATTAAGAGACGTCCGCTTGTTAGTCCTTGATTAAAAATCGAGGGAGGCCCTCGTAAAAAGCAAATATTTAGTCTAATTGGGTTAGACCATAAAACTTCCTCGTTATAACTCTGAACTTCGAGTATACTACGAGCCCCAATGGTTATGATGACTTACGAGGGCCGTTTGAGAAGTCAGTGACTTTTTTCATCCTCCGTGTAGTAACTTTAAATGCAACCCTGGTATAAAGAAGTACCATCTCTTAGTAGGGTTGATTGAAGTCACTTTCTGAAACACTTTCTGAAGTAACTTTCTGAAAACAGTGAATTTTGCGTGCTGATAAAACAATTTTTTTTGGGTACAAAAAACATCACCGAAACCAAGAAAAGGCTTGATAAATATTATGGGAACTCTGCATCATCAATTTCAATGGTTAAGAATTGGTTTACCGAATTCCGTTATGGTTGCACCAGCACAAGAGACGCCGAACGTTCAAGTGGTCCAAACGAGGTTTCTCTCACCAGAAATGGTTGATAAAGTTCATGAAATAAAATTGGACGAACGGAGAACGGCAAAGCGTGACAGTGTTGCCAGATCAGGAGATCTCCTCCTTGATTTAGCAGATTCTTGGCCTTTTAGGTGAATTTTCATGAGGAAAAATTGTTTAAGAAAAAGTTTAGGAGATTTATATTTTCTGTTTGGGGATTTTCCGGATCATTATTTATTGGATTTTTGGGAGATTTTTGGATAACAAAGTATGATGTATTAGGAACACTGGCAACAAAACATACTTGGGCAACTATTTTAATAGTCAAAACATCCTATTGTGTTAAAAATTTGTAAGCTTACAAAATGTAAGCTCGTTCTAACTCATTCTCACTTATTGCTGTCACAACGAAATGCCGCAAAAAATTGCACTTTTTGTTTAATTCATTTGTTATATGTTTTGTTTTGAAGTTTTTGTTGTTAAGCTCAATAAAAAAGGCTATTTTTATTTTTTATAAGAAGTTTATTTTTTTTAAATTACGCAAAATACAAATTTTAGGATATTTTTTTAACTTTTGGAAGGAAATTTCGGTATTTCTTTTTTAAGATTTAGGAGAAAATAATTTCAAGTATCTGGCAACACTGGTGCGTGAGGGGGCTGAAGTGGTCGGCCTCTAAACACGGGTAAAAATAATTCATAAAAATCTTATGAACGGTGTTCATAAACCCTTATTTTGAACTTTTTATGAAAAATTCATAGATTTTATTATTTTTTCATAAAATTAATGAAACAGTTCATACATGTTCGTTCGGTAGTCCTGAAGGTTTATGAATGCATTCGTAAACTTTTTATGAACGCGTTCACTGGTTCAAAGTTTATGAATATTCATAAATTTTTTGAACGTTTTTCGTTCTGTGAACTGTCCGGGTACACAACAAAACAGTGTTCGGCAATGTCCGAAATCCGAACGAGATTTCGCGTCGCTTCGTAATTGTGGATTAAGCATGGATCCATCACTGCACACCAGAGACCAAGCAACAGCCAAAGCAGTGGACTTCTCTGGGTGAACGTATACCAAAGAAGGCCAAGGTGGGTCTGTCGGCCAACAAGTGTCATTCACATCTATTATTTTCAAGAGGGTAAAACCAAAGACAATTAAACTATATATTAAACCATAGTTTAATTGTCTTTGGTAAAACGATTATTGATACATATTATGCAGAGATGTTGAATCCAACCTACACCGATTTGAAGCAAAAATGATCGCATTTGGCAAAGAAAAAAGTTCTCTTTCACCGGGACAACACACCAGCACACGTGTGTAGTTGCTATGGCGAAAATCCATCAATTGGGCCACGAATTACTATCCCACCCAGCATATTCTCCAGAATTAGCCCCCTGCCACCATTTTATATTTCCAAACCTGAAGAAACGATTTGGTGTTAAGAGATTTGGCTCGAATGAAACATTTGCTTATTTTGAGTAGAGAAAACCTATTTTTGGATATAACTATATATTCTAGCAGATTAAAGGTGCATTTCCCTCCTAAAATATTTAACTTTCTTTAAGATATTTCAACTGAAAATCTTTTAGATCTTTTCTTTGTTCTCCATTACATGCTTCATTCATCTTTCAGCAAAAACAGATTCGTCAAGTCTGAACCTTTCAAGCTTTTCGAACCATCCATTCACCAAGTACCATTCCTCTACACTAATACGCCAAACGTATGGTCACCTCGTTGGGCCAACTATGAAACAACACACGACAAATCTGACAAAAATCTGCTGCACAAATAAATTACTATGAACACATATACGAATTTTTATTTGCGATGATTTACGTCCAATGTGCGGCAGTCAGGCAGCCAGCGAGCCACGACATGCTCAGCCCGACGGCTCAAAGGCCGCAGAGGGCACGTTTACTTGACATTCCGGGAACGAAGACCATCGAGAGAGAGCCGTGTGCGCCCAGCAGCTGCGCTGTAACAAGTAGCTAATCCCCTGCGATGCGT
Source organism: Melieria omissa (assembly GCA_963971225.1). Lineage (NCBI taxonomy): Eukaryota > Metazoa > Arthropoda > Insecta > Diptera > Ulidiidae > Melieria > Melieria omissa. The sequence continues at coordinate 35,038,821 of OZ020267.1, read as the reverse complement.
TGCGCCGGCAGTTGTGGAACGCAGACGTGTGCGTTAAACCAACAAATCACACATACAACGAAATTAATGAAATTCTTGTAATAATTTTTGTGCTGCTAGATTTCTTGTAGCCGCGCCGACTTGGTGGTGGTGCGCTTTTTGTTTTTGCGGCAACGAGCAGAAATATGCAAGAAATTATTTTCACAAAATCAAATCGGAGTACAGCAACGGTGGCGATGGCGGTGGCGGTGCCAGTGTACCCGTGATGACAGAACGACCGACATAAATAAAACCATGCTGAATGTGTTTGTGCGTGTGTGTGTGTGAGTGTGTGTGTGAGTGCGCCCCCTAACGGCAGCATATAAATTTGTCATCAACGTGCGCGAGTCCGGGCGACAAGCATGGCATGTCCCGACGCGGAAAGGCCGCTTCGGGCGAGCAGTGGCTGGAATGTGTGTGGCACAAGCGTCGAGCTGGCATGCCGGGCGCCTCTGTTCAGTGGCAATGAAACCAAAGGAGCGGCTGCAATGTCTCGCCTTGTTTCGCAGAGCAGAGACTACAATACAGTCGGGCGGAATGGTGGAAAATCCAGCTAAATATGGATTCGACTTTGCGGTTAATTTAATAAAACTACATGAGGACAGAAAGGAAAGAAACTCGTAAGCTGCATGGATGTGAACTTACTTATTTAGAAATAAAATCCTACGGAGATTAGGAGTCTGAATTGTAGGAACTGAGACCAACTTGATCTTTGAATGTTGTGTGAGGTTTTAAAAAACGTTGGCACTTTCGATGCGATGTTTGGAGGTAGACGGCGTAGTGAGAGACTGTGTCTTCGGTGGAAGGATCAAGTTGAGGACGCCCCATCATGTCTTGGTGTGACCAACTGGAGAAGGCACAGAGGCATCTGGAGAGATCTTTTGTGAGAGGCCGCGACCCGGTAACGGGTTGTTATGAGCAGTTTGGTAGGAAGGTTGTAGTTGCTGCCTCTGTATGAGACACACTTAGGCCTCTTTATGGGCCTGTCGTGATACCACAAACTCCACCCGTTTGAAATGTGTATGCAACACAGAGTGTTTCAACAGCCCGAGCTAGGAATTGAACCTTGGGCCTCTGGCATGAGTAGACTAGACTTTCGACTAGACGCTGGACTATCGAGGACAGCTAAAAGTAGTGATCAGGAGAGCCAGATCAAGAGATTTCTCCCAGATTTAGGAGATTTTTGTCCTTTTAGTAGAATTTTTAGGAGGAAGAATTGTTTAGGAGAAAGTTTAGGAAACTTATATTTTATGTTAGGGGATTTTTCGGATCCTTAGTGGATTTTTTGGAGATTTTTGGATAACGAAGTGTAATGTATTGGAAACACTGGCAAAAAAACATATTTCAGCAGCTGTTTTAAAAGTCAAAGCACCTTATTGTGTTACAAATTTGTAAGCTTACAAAATGTAAGCTCGTTCTATCTCGTTCTTACTTATAGCTGTCACAATGAAATGCCGCCAAAAATTTTTGTTTAATTAAATTGTTATATGGTTTGTTTTTGTTAGGATCTTCTTGTTAAGCTGAAGATGAATAAAAAAGGCTACATTAAAGAAAATATATATTTTTTAATTTTTTAGGAGAAGTTAGAAGGAATTATCCTTTAAAATTACGTAAATTATAAAAACAAATTTTGAGATTTTTTTAACTTTTGGGTGGAATTTTCAGTATTGTTTTAAGATTTAGGAGAAAGTCATTTCAGGTATCTGGCAACACTGGCTAAAAGTAAGTACTTAAGAACTTTGGTGCGAAGTTAAAAATTAAAAAACCTTACGACTTTTGGAAGGAAATTTCAGTATTTTAAGATTTAGGAAACAGTAATTTCAGGTATCTGGCAACACTGGCTAAAAGTAAGTACTTAAGAACTTTGGTGCCAAGTTCAATCAAAAACCTTACGATTACAATGACCAAAAGCATGAAATTATGGACCTAGGATCATAAAGATCGGATCTGGAACTAAGACGAAGCGCCCACTTTGTAACTTTCGACAAAAACCTCATTGAACATATGTTGAGCTTTGCGTTATCGCTGTAATCAGGGTCTTTAAACTAAGATATTAGAAAGATATAAGAGACCTGAGCATTTTAAAGGTTTTACCTGTATTTTTAATACTAAAAAATTGGGAAGTTTCCGTACAAGAGCCCCAAATTGAACTCAGAACTAAACATAAGAAATACAGAGTTCTAAGTTTCTCAGACTCAAACCCACTGTACTCGCAACATAAAAAATTATAATTAGACAATTTCAAGTCATTGCAGAAAATATGTATAAATTGTTGCAACATGTTGCGGCATGTTTTGGGCCCATGGTAACCCATAACTTATGCCGCCTACATGTTTTGGCAACAAATGACGATGACAGTTGCACATTCATTCATTTGTCCTAATTAATAATTTCTTAATGTTATTATTGTTGTTGTTGTTGTCGGTGTTGCTACTATTGCTACCGCACTTGTTGTTGTTGTTTTTGTTGATGTTGTATTCTGTTGTTTTTATCGCTGAATGATGAATGCTTTATTGGCTATTAGCAAACATTTAAGAGACGAGGGCGTAACCCAAGCGACAAAAACATACCAACAAGTCACGCAACGGCACCACAACAACAACAATGACACATCAAACAAACAAACAACAACAACAATAAAGGCCAGAACAGCAAATGTTGCGGAATCAAATATAACAACAATCACAAAGAAAAAGGGGGAAACTGCCGAAAGACGCAACAGCCGACAAAAGGCAGCGGCAGCAAGGATTGTCGTGGAATTGTGAGCATGTGGGTTCGATGGCGAGCGGGCGCGGCCGATTGGGGTTGGCTGATATCTTTCAATTGATTTCGATAAAAGCAAACGAGAAGCAGCCACAAAAAAGCGACAACAAGACAACAAAGGAGTGTTGGCGCTATTCTGCCTGTTGTTGTTGTTGTTGTTTTCATTGTCGGTGGCGGCGACAATGTTTGACAGGCGATGCAAACAGCAAATAAAACAAGCAAACTGCAGGCACACAACGCACAACGACGACGCCGTGAGGCATTGGGCGCGCACATGTGGAGCACGCGACGTATTCGTGTGTGTGTGTGTGTGTGAGTGAGCGCGGGTGTGCGAAGGTGCCACGAGCAGCGCATGCCGCAAAGACACCGCAGCGCTGTTGTGGTGTGGTGCGGCGAAGATGCCCAGCCGGTGGCGCTGCGGCGGCGGCAGCAGTGAACTCACACGTAGCTCGACTGTATCAGCGGCGACGGCATCGGCATCATCATCATCAGCGGCAGCGGCGCGTACGTGTGGCTGCAGGTTAAATGCTGCAGCACGCGGCGCCGAGAGGAAGTGCGCATTTGCCACACGTTTCCGTTTGTGTTTGCTTCTTCCTTTTCCGCTGCTTGTTTGCTTTTTTACCTGCACCTGAAATTGTCGCCGTACAATTTGACATATTTTCGTGCGACGCGTGCAATATGGAAGTGTTTACGTGCGTGCTGACGGCATTGGGAGACGACGAGGGAAAAGGATGTCCCAGTGTGTGTTGAAGCTGCGCAAATATTGTAGCAAGACGTTTAAATGTCAAAACAAAAAATAAAAGCAACCGTTCGCTGCGGGCCGTTATGTAAAGGATGTTTATTGTTTTTGTTGTTTTAATGGAATTGTACGCTGAAATGCGTCAGTGAGCGGAGAAATACTTGAGCACATTAAACGATAATTGGGAATTTCCATGACTGTCAAATGCACACACGCCCACTCACAGGCCCCACACCCACAAATAAATGCCGGATGCACACACACGTTGACAACGATGCTACACGTGTCTGCGTGGCAACATCGATTGCCGCCTATGCGCTGACCAGCGCTGAACGCTCAATGACAAACCCCAATGGACAAACTCACCACCACCACCATCCAATTTATGGGTGGAGGGGTGGGGGAACGAAAATTTGGCATAGCATTCTTAATCACAGGCAAACTGATGTGGGTGTGTGTGTGTGAATGCTGACATATTTGCGCACTGGGCAATATTCACACTCACTCCCTGTGCCACACAGACACCTCGTGGGAAATTTGCACTGATTTGCTTAAAGCATCTAATAAAGTTTGGGCTATAATGATTTTACTAAATAAGCCTTTTTAGGTCAAATGACAGTACTGTATATCTATCTATCAATCTGCCTTCTTTCACGCACTAAGTCTAGTAAGAACTAACGAACTTAAGAGCGGAGATTTAAGGAAACACATGACCCCATAATGCGAATCTCCGACAACATTACACCTGAAGTGGAATTCTCCAAAGTATCCCTGCTCCAGGTTCTCGAATCTGGTACACGGATGGATCCAAGCTTGAAGACGGAAGCGTAGGGGCTGGAGTATATGGCCCAAGATTCTACAAATCCTTCCATAGCTAGCTTCCCCTAGCTACCATATTCCAGGCCGAAGTCTATGCCATTGAGGCATGCGCCAGAGAATGCCTACACAGGAAAACATCTGGTGCACAAGTACACATAATATCCGAATATCAAGCGGCCCTAAAGGCTTTAGAAGCCTACGCGGCCTCCTCAAGACTCGTCAAGTATTGCTGTACTCTCCTAAATGAACTGGGAGGTCGTAACTCAATAGAGCTACACTGGATCCCAGCACACCAGGGTCACGAAGGCAACGAAAAAACTGACCGCCTTGACAAAAGAGTTGCAATGCGCCCACTGATAGGACCTAAACCATTCTGTGGACCATCAAAAGGGCACACACAAGAATGGCTAAGGAAATGGGTAGACCAAAACTTTACCGAGCAATGGACCAACAGCACGGGAAAACGCCATGCAAAGTAATTTGTAACCCCAGCCAGCGGAGTATCCAGAAATTTTCTCATGCTAAAATGTAGGAGGACCTCCGCACCCTTACTGGGTACCTAACTGGTCACTGCTCACTAAGGTATAATCTCAACAAAATGGGAATTTCCTCTCGGACCAGAACTAAGGTGGGTAGCTAGGTTCGTAGGTAGATGGGGTGGCTCCCCAATGAGAGCGCATTTCGGTTAAATTGGGCCCATTGTGATGCTACTGGATCACTGTCCCATTCGCTTTATTAGGTCTCAAACCATCCTGTACAATTTCCTAACCTATTAACCCAACCAATTCGGCCTCGATAGCTCAGCGGGTAGCGCGCTGGCTTCTCATACCGAGCGCCCCAGGTTCGATTCCTGGCTTGGGCTGGAAAAAACACTCATTTACTTTTATCGCTATCCACATGTCCACATGAAGCAGATGAGAATTACAAGAATCGCACAAGTGCGCTCTTGGCAGGCAATGGCAAAACCTCCAAGTGTGAAAGAAAAAACTGCCAATCGCCGTTCGGATTCGGCGTTAAACTGTAGGTCCCCTCCCTCCCTTTCCCCATCCGTGTGAAATGTGTGTTGTATCACATGTTGGAAAAAACAGTGTTGCATACACATTTCAAACGGGTGGAATTTGTGGTAGCACAACGGGCCCATAGGCCTAAGTGTGTCTCATACAGAGGCAGCCACTTAACCAACCAACCAACCCAACCAATTTCCTAACCTATATACATGCTTCCTGAACCAGGAAGGAACCTGAACAAATAATTATGAAGCATGCAAAGATTATATAAATTTATTATAAATGTATTTATATCATCTTTGGTGCCAGGCTTTTGGTGTTAACGTCCAATAAGTCGGCGAGGCTGGCTGTTTGATAAAACTCCAAGTGTATTCTACGTGTCCTGCAAAAGCATATACAAATACGGCACAACCAGTCGATAGGCGACAAAGGCTTTCAGCAACTTTTCGTGTTTCTGGCTTCCTTCATGCCATTCTCAGCCGACGAAAGAACATTTTTATGTTATTTCCTGCTGGTCGAGGTATTGCAACCCAAGACCCTTTGAGTCTCGATACAATTCACTCATCACTAAGCCACGAGGAATGCCGTTAAATTCTCCAGATACTGAAATTGGACTATAAGTTTCTAGGTATCCACTTTTTGTTGTCGAAACCAGACTCAACTAGATTGCATCATATTGAGAGTACAAATTAGTTCCATCGGTCTTTTTTGTGTGCAATTATTTCAGAAATGAATGAATAGATTATAGATTCAAACATAGATTCATATCTCTCAGGCAATTTTCGAATTCCATCTGAAAAACAGGTTCCTTCTTTTAAGGCAATTTTCATTATCTGCCAAAAAAAAGTGAACCAGTCATCTACGAAATCGTCCTGCATCAATCGGAACAATCAGTAATCGTAAGCAGTAATGTCCAAGTCGAAATGTCTGCGAATCATCTGCAGAATATTCCGGCCCAACAGAATTAGTAACAATGCGCTGTGGAAGATCACCAATGCGGAACCCATTCTGAGGCAAATGAGCGTTTAGCGTTTCCCAATATTTCTTCACGACTTTTGAGACACGAGGCCGAGCGCTGTCTTGGTTTCAGTTCATTTGGCACCAAGTTACTTTGTTTTTGAATCATTCCCATGGATTTCTATTGTACGAAGATCGTTTGCTGTGTCCAGTGGCGCACACAGGATTTCATTTTGGAGGGGATTTGCGTACAATTTTTGAGCCGAATACTCGAACGGTATTTGTACCAGAATTTTTTGTGTTTGGGGGTAGGGGTGAATCCCCAAAACCCCCCTTGTGTACACCACAGCCTGTGTGACTTCCAATTCCGCAAACTTCCCTTGCGTGTGACTCGAATTTTCATTGAGTAAGAACTGCAATTCTTTGACTTTGAATTTGTTTACCTGTTGGCCGGGCGAGAGTTGTCTTTAACGCTGAAATAGTTGTTCTGGAAATGTCGAAACCATTATCTACATGATTTGTCAGTTGGAGCACTGCCACCAGAAACTTCAACAAGCGTTCGGTGTGGTTCAGCTGCATTTTTCTTCCAATTAAAGCAGCAAACTAAAATCTCCCGCAAATGCTGCTTAGTTAATACCAAGTTGGACATATTCATTAAGATTTTTCAATAAACTCAAACCCATACTAAATGAATATTTTTGACTGATGTCTAACCTCTCTGGAAACACCGCAATCGGCTGTCACTATGAACCATTCACAATAGCCAGAGGCATCTTTTGTAAACGTACCGAACTATTTTGTACCCCTCATGGAATCTTTTTATTCTTTTACTCCCAATAGAATCTAATCAAGTCTTCAAAATGTACTTCCAAATTCAGTTCACTTCAAATTCTGTTCTACAAAAAACCTCCAACACTTGCTGCAAATTTCCTACTGGGCATCTATCAAGTGTACATAGGTTCATACGTTTGGCCGATCCCACTATGTGACGTGTGTTTTTGAATTCAAATGCAAATACACGGCGCACTTTGTTCCAGCCATTCTCCGACCATCCCACGGTATACGTTTTCAGTGACGCCCACCGCCCATTGCCCAATGCCATTTGCGTAAAGCCAAAGTGGATTTTGGCAGCTTGGCAGCGTGTGTGGATATGATAAATGAAGAAGGACCATATGCAGTGCGTTTCGGACACCAACGCTTCAACATCAAATGCTGCTTTTTCATAATAATGCTGTTCTCGTTGTTGTTGTTGTAGTCTGGATTTGTTTTTTTTCGCTTCCTTCCGGGCGCTATAATTGAGTACTGCGACGTATTCAACTTAACGATGCGACGTTAACTAAGAACGTAAGTATTCACGTTTCTTTGTAGAGGAAAATCTGAGACTAACGTGGAACTTGGTACTTATGGGTCATAGTAGCACTTAATCTAGCTGCTCAATTTTCAGTGGCTTCATGGATGAATAATGAGAACATTTTTTAGACGTAAAATTCATGCAGCAACGAGCTGTTAAGGATTGATTTGCTACCGAAAATTAAGATTGAATGGAAACTTGATAAAAGCAAAGTTGGTCTCGTGGGCTCTACGCAGCTATTTTCAAATGAGTCATGGTTGGGGACAGGCCTTGGATGAGGGATTATAATTAAGGATTAGAACTGTTAATTGATTAATGTATTTTTAGGTACATAGTTGGCACTTAAAAAAAGCCATAATGATGACATCCAGCAGCTACGCTGGCAGCGATTAAGCGATGTGAAACTGGGAGAGTAAGCCGATTTTTGTGCGTTTTTTGCAATTCACGTACACAGTCCGTGTGTGTTGGCATTGATCAGCTCTTCACTGTGTCTGCTCTTTTCCCGATATTAGGGATTAGGGATTCCTTACAATTATTTGCTTTTTAAAGTATGTTCTCATTAATTTTCTGAATTAAATGCCAACACATGAACTTTTTTGGTTTAATTATGTAAATATTAATGAAAAATATACCAAAGAACACAAAGCTAAATGAATTGAATATCAATTGCCGTCCTTTGTATTTCGCATTTCTTCATTTAGCGAATCTCTAACGAACAGGTATGATTTTTTTGCGAAATGCTGTAGTTTGACCGCAGGGTTGTTTTTTTTTAACCCTTATTCTCATACCCGGGTACCCGGGTGCCCACTGCGATGTATTTTCGTGAAAAAAACTGACAAATAATGAAATTTTTTTTTTTACCTTCCGGATCCTCGTTATTTAGGTGAAAAGCGAACAAATCATATCAAAATTTTATAAACACTTTTTAATTAACAAAATATTGAAAACTTAAAAATTTCATGAAATGGGTACCCGGGTACCCCGGGTGCCAAACGACGTTAGTAAGTTTGGGTATGAGAATAAGGGTTAATGCAGCTTATAAAATCTTAATTTTATTGAATTAAAAGCGTACCCAAAGATAATTTTTACGCTTTTGGACAATAATATATTTTTCTAGTAAATTTTATACAAACGTATTACGAAATGACACTAAAAATATACAAAAAAAAAACAAATTTCGTTCAAATTTCTTCTTCAAATTTCACAAAAAATGACTCACACCAGCTACACTGGCAATTTGAAATGAACTAGAACAACAACCCCGTTTTAGAAATTTATATGGAGGAAAAAGTACGTTCCTGATCAAGCTTGGGGCCTACTAGTAGGCCCCAAGGTTGCAATTTTGCAATAATATTAGTGTAATTCTGTGCATGTATTTCTACCGGCTCTCCCAGTATCACATCGCTTAATCGCTGACGCTGGCTTGGTTATGTCTGCCGTATGGACAATGAAGCTCCGGCGAAAAAAGTGTTTGATGCTCAGGTTGGAGGTCGAGAGGGCACCGTGTAAAAGGTGTAAGGACCAAGTTGGGAAGACCTATTTTCTCTTGGTGTGACTAACTGTGGAAGGCCTGGAGAGAGTTTTTGCGGCAGCCGTAACTTGGTAACGGGTTGTTATGGCTAATTAAGTAAGTAAGTAAGATGACAGGGTGATGTGTTATTGAAATGTTCGAGGGTGGAAAATAAAAAGTAATGAAAAAGCTTTCAACGCGCCTTTGAGAACAAACACTATTGCATCCTTTCTTTGATAAAACTGTAGATGTAGAACAACAAATTCGTTAAAAAACCCCAAATGGTTACCGAAGCTTATGTCCTTATGATAGCCGCCGTGGCTCAGCTGGCTAGTGCGTTGGGACGCTCGAACCCAGGTTCAATACTCCATTTCGCTAACACCGAAAAAAGAAAAAACAAAAATTTTTCTTTCCGCGGCTTTCCTCTCAGCAGGAAATAGCAAACCTGTCTCAAAACTCGCCGTTCGGAATCGGCATAAAACTGTAGGTCCCTTCCAACCTTGTAAAAAAAAATTCGCACGCACAACACGGTTGGTTGCGGGTAACTAGGCCTTAGTCTCGTAATCGGGCTGTTCTGCCAGTCAGGAAGAAGAAGAAGAAGATGTCCTTACTTACATAACTGGCCATAAGAAACCGCTAGCAGGTTAAGCCTGCCGCAAAAGCTCTCTCCAGAAGGTGATACACATCAAGAGGTGATAGGGCCTTCTCAACTTGGTCCTTTCACCGCAGACACGGCCACCCTCTTTGCTGTCGATCTCCAACTAACGCATCGAACATCTTTTTCGTCGGAGCTTTATCGGAGGAACCTATGTCCTTAGACTGTCAAAATGAGTTCGGTTTTAAATGAAGGCAAGATTAGGGACAGACTAGGGCAGCGACGAGGTTCTTACTTTGAGGACGAGAGGTATACTTTTGAAATTGTCAAAGAATTATTCTACCTTGGCACCCCTGCAAATAGCAGCAATAACGTCAGCCTGCAGACAAGGCGAAAGATTAGTCCTGATAGTAGGTTCTACTACGGTCTCGGTAGGCAGTTGATTATAAGCCTCTCTTGCGACAAAAGCTTGCACTTTTTAGGATGCTTACTTCGGCTCCAGACTCTTGGGGCAAGGTTCTTTGATGGACTCGCGGAAGTAGCAGATGCACATATAACCGATCTACACAATTTCCTTGCGAAGACCAAATGGTTCCCAAAAGATCCCGTTTGGATCTACAGGGATCCAAACAGATAAGGGAAGGACACCGGTTTTCCGAAAAATGAAGGGATTTACAATGGACCCAACAGGGTTTCCGAGTGGAAGTGCTTGCCGCACACACCCCTTCCGTAACCTAACCTAACCTGGGATGCTTACTTATTTTTCCCGTACTCCTTTTTGCACCGACGCATGGACACTGCCGCAAGGGGAGGAAGGTACATTGGATAGTTTTCTGCCCTGTTCGACTATAGCATACGAACTAACAATGAGTTGTATGACACAGCGGCTCTTGGGGTATTCGAGAGGAAGGTACATTGAATAATTTTCTGCCCTTTTCGAGTATGGAATGCGAACCAACAACGAGCTGTATGAGCTGTTTAAAAACATGGACGTAGCACAGCGAATCTGACTTGGCCATGTCTTCCGTAGGAACCATGAAGCTCTGGCGAAAAAGGTGTTCGATGCAGTAGTCGATCTGGAATCGGTCCCCGGTGGCAGGACACAGTTGAGGACGCTCTATTATCTCATGGTCTGAATAACTGGAGAGGGCATCTACGCAGCTCTTTCGTGCTAAATGGTTCTGATTGCGTGTAAGAAGATAAGTATTTATGTACAATTTGAATTGAAAACTACTTCTAAATTGACTTTATTACAAGTTTCTGTTATCGATGCTGGCGTTTTTCATTCGGCAGCATTTCGGACTACGCACTGAGCGAATGACAACCTGGCATCAATGAATGCATGTGGCTGACAGAGCGGCCGATAGGAGCTAAATACGACCAGATGGACAGACTGATAAATGGGGAAAGGTGACAGCGAGTCATGCAGGCGTTTAAGTGTAGCACCGATGCGACAGACGTAGTCCGGTCAAGTGGGGAACATGTCATTTGCAGTGGTCGTGGCCGAGACCGAGGTTCTTCGACAATGCGGTTCGAGAGCTGCCGTATGATGTGCACACGCATACTTTAACCTGTACAAAAGTGCATATGTATGTGTGCTGATGTGTGCGTGTGTGTGGTTATCCACAAACCATACGCTACATGGTCGAACAAATTCGTAGATTTGTATTGATGTTAAATTTTGCATTTCCCGCAGCCGCTTCAGTCAGTTGAGTACAAATGTGACTGTATGTATGTTAGTGGCTATGTGTCCTTGTGTGCGTGTGTGTGTGGATGCTGACGTTTCGGGCTAAATTTGAATTCAGCCTTCAGATGAAGGATTCCAATTCGAGTTGGGGCTGCAAAATGTGCGACTTCAGGTAAACAACAACGCGTGTCTGTTGTTGTTTCTGCTGTTTTGGCCATTGTGTTCAGTGTTGTTGTTGTTGTTGCTGTTGCTGTTCTAATCAAGCATCCGAAATGCCATCGTTGGCGTACGTTTGCCATTGTTTGTGTTGCTGTCGCAGCAGTGGCAGCATGAAAGATTGCGCTGTCGCCAGCAGAAGTTCGATGTGTAATTGATTTATTTGACTTTTGTATTTGCCGCACCAGCACTCGCCAGCAAGTGCAGCCATAAGCGAGAGCCGCACACAAACACACACACACACTCGAACACTTCTGGATGTTGTTGTCATTGGCTAGAAAGTGAAACGGAAGGATTTATGAAGTTCAATTAGAGCAGAGCTCAGCATTGTTTATGGCGTTGCCGATATGCGTTTCTCACTTCGACTGTGAATTTATTGTAAATTGGACAGTCGCTCGTTTTCAATTCGTCTCAGACTTGATTTGAAAATGCACAATAAAACTTTGGTGTTGTGTGTTGTTGAATTTTCACAGCTTGTTAAAAGCGCACGAGTCAGTTCGAGTCATTTGTGGTGGCCGACAAACGTTGCACGTTTATGAATAAAATTTATGAAATGTAATCTGGCCAACAGTGCCCGTGGCTTTTCTATGAATTCGAGATAATTCAATACATTTGCATGTGTATCATGTTTTTGTATTTCGACGGAAGAAAGCGAACGAGTTCTGTTTCATTTTAAGCAGATTTTATTATGAAACATTTTTGCAATTTTTTTTTACATTTCTGCATAAATATTTGCTGTTCGAGTATGCGTGTATAATGACATTTTGATTGTGAATAAATCATGCAAACGCAGCCATACATACACACACACACAGACGCACACATATTCAGTGTAAATGTCATTGTTAATAAGCCGCACACGCAATTGTTGCCATTGTGAAAATAATTTTAAAGCAAATATTAATTACGTGCATTATTTGTGCGTGCGTGTGTGAGTGTGTGAGTGAGTGTGCATGTTTAATTTAATTAAAGTTAACTGTATGCATTTACAAATATAAAAAAAGTATTTTGCTTCAGCGTTTTCGGTTAATATTCCCAAACAACTGAGGAAATTGAAAGCAACAATGCCAGAGCAGTTATGGTAAACGACGCTCGGGGCTACGAAACACAGCTGCTGCCGATGTGAGTTAACACTGAAATGCACGGCAAATCGAAGCTTCATAAAAGGCCCATGAAAACAATTCAAAGATTTTAATTCAAAGATTTTCATTTGTATATAGAAACTAGCAGAGTCCTGCGACTTTGAACATAAATTTGAAGTCAAAATTGACCCAATAAATCAAGTTTCTTCATACAACAGTTTAACCCATGTTTTGCCTATTTAAACCCCGAATTAAAAAAAAACTGTCTTAGCGAAAGTTTTTTTCGTAACTCTTTTGACACAAAAGATGCCTGAGAGCAACTTCACTTCACTTCACTTTTGTGATCTTATAGCAAAAGCAACGATTGATTTATGGGTTTAATGTAAATAGGCACCAACAAAATAATATTTTTAGAAGTGAATTCAAAGCAAATTACAAAAATTTTACTGCTTTCCCCAAAATAATTTCTAATGATTTGCGCTGCAAATCAGGGAAAGTTTGTGTTCTAATTGAAGTCTACGAATTGGACGCGTTTGATCAAACCCCTGTTTCTTTAAATGGTTAAATAAAACAAAAAATTCATAATTTTGTATTTTTCCATAAATATTAGATAATGTTTTTGTAATTAAAAAATATTGATACAAAATTTATTTAACCCGTTGCAAACTAAAATTGTTCAAAAGTAAACTAGCTTTAGAACTCTAATGAAAAGGCGTGGCAACTCCAAATGTCATGTGCAAGTTTTTCATGATTTAAATACTAAACAGTAATATTGAGACACAGGGTAAAATTTGGGGTCTAAAGGGTTAAATGTGCCTACAGTTTAAATTTCATGTTTGTAGCTTCAGCAGTTTGGGTTCGACAGTGATGAATCAAACAGTCAATCAATCAGGGCAAACAGCTAAGTGCATGACTGTTGCCACGCCTCTTTTTATGTAATGTCCCACACAGTGGTGCACACAGAACTTCATTTTGAGGGGTTTTGCATACAATTTCTATTTCGAATACCGTTCAAAACCACATTTTGTACCAGCAAATTTTTTGTTTTGGAAGGGGTTTGAATCCCTAAACCCCCCTGTGTGCGTCACTGGCCCAACACATTCTTTCAGTTGAAGGGTGTGACACAGATTCATCGACTTCGCATTGATTTCATTAATGTACGAATTTGAGTCATAAAAATGTACCATGCCCCTTGTCCAACGCCCATAAAATTTTACCAATTGAATGACATAACGGTAGTACAACTATGCTACAACGGTATACAAAATGTCAATGCTCTCGGAGCTATAACTCCGAAGCTATTCCATATTCAAAATTTGGGTTATATGGGCGATGCCATGCCCCCTCGACCAATACCCACCCCACTCCCCCTATCGAAGGACACGTTTAAATTGTCAGTTTGTGCTAAATGTCATTAATGTGTGACCTGTAGTTGCAAAGTTATTCAAAACATTGGGGTTGCTTGAAAAGTGCCACGCCCCTTGTCTAATTTACCAGTGAAACGATATACCTTATGGTGGCCCTGTACCAAATTTCAATGCTGTCCTATTTTTAATTCCGAAGATATTTCATATTAAAAATTTAGGTTGTATGGGAGGTGCCACGCCCATCTTTCGGGTCGTATTTGCATTATATGGTTTACCAAGATTTAGTCAAGATGATCGTTCCATCAAAGATTCAGCTCAATTGTCCCTCTAGTTTTTCAGTTTTAGTGTCGTGTGACCAACAAACAAACAAACAAACGGACAGACATTCATTTTTATTTCACATAAAGTACGAGGGCGGGTCAATAAGTCCGTGACTTTTTGAATGAAACACAGGTTTCTCTAATAAGATTACATACCTTTAAACTGAAAATTTAGTTTATTATCAGGTGTACAACTTTGCTTCCGCCGTTTTCCGATAGGTGGCTGTACCGGCTGAGGCTGGTTGAAATACATAGATGGTAATGCCTTTAAAGTGAGTGTGGACAGTGCCTAACGAATTGTCATCGCCGTTTCAGTGACAGTTGTTCTTGTTTTCGTATTATTCACGCTCGAAAATGTCCGTTTATGTGCCCAATTCTCGCCATTTGCGGGAAGTTTTACTTTTCTGTTACAATTCGAAAAAAAATGCAGCTGAAGCGCATCGAATGCTCTCAGAAACTTACGGTGATGCTGCTCTGAGTGAAAGAACGTGTCGGGAGTGGTTTCAACGTTTTAAAAATGGTGATTTCGATGTCGAAGACAAACATGGTGGTGGAAGAGAAAAAACCTTCAAAGATGAACAACTAGAAGCATTGCTTGATGAAGATTCGTGCCAAACCCAAGAAGAGCTTGCCGAATCGTTGGGAGTGAGTCAGCAAGCCATTTCAAAACGTATCAAGCGGCCACAATATCAAGAGCGACATGACAAAGTCATCCTCCAACACGACAATGCTCGGCCTCACGTCGCAAAAGTGGTCAAAAAGTACCTGGAAACGCTGAAATGGGAAGTCTTGCCCCACCCGCCGTATTCCCCAGATGTCGCCCCTTCTGACTTCCACCTATTCCGTTCGATGGCACACGGCCTGGCAGATCAACATTTTCAATCCTTCGAAGAATTGGAAAAATGGATTGCTTCATGGATAGCGTCAAAAGAGGACTCCTTTTTTCGAGCCGGGATCCGAAAATTGCCGGAAAGATGGGAGAAAGTTGTCGCTAGCGACGGACAATACTTTGAATAATACATCTGTAAGCACTTTTTCGCAATAAAGCTTTTAATTTTGGGAAAAAAAAAGGCGGAAGCAAAGTTGTACACCTGATAGAAAGATTACTAAACATAATTTTGGGTCCACTTGTCGACCTCTTTTTTAAGCAATGGTCATCGCATCCCTCAAAGTTCACACAAGTTACTTCTCCTTGTGCCAAAGTCCTTTTAATCCTTTAACTAGAAGCATTGGCCACACATGTCTAGTCAACCACTTTATCTCTTAATACAACATAACCTCTCCACTTGGCTCTTCTACCTTTTTCGCCTTCGCTCTTCCAATAATCCCTTTGAAGCACTTATATTTCACTGGTCACTTGCCACTTGCCACATGCCACTGCCTCGGCCATATTACACATGCAATATTTTATTTGATTTGGCTTGATTGTTTTCTTCAGTTCATCGCCATCCTCAACACTTAATTTAATGATCCTCAAACCGAAAATCCGACAAACACATTTTTCTCAGCTGTTCACTTTTCTGTCAGCGCCTGTCGAAGCTGCACACGCCGTCACCCACCCCCACCCCCACCCGCACCGGCTGTTGTTTGCTGTTTTGTTTAGTGCGCCACCGCCGCCGCCTGGCCAAGCAACAAATGTTCCCGCCACTCTAAGCCGAGGATAAACTTTTGCTCAAACACACTGGCGGCCAGTTGGCAGCCAGTCAGCCGAAACTAAATCGTACGCCAAGCCGGAGCCAAGATTTACTTTTATTGCAGGCGACTTAATTGTGCGAATGTCAACACAAATTGTGTTAATACCCAGACGGTGCGTCGCCCCCTGCCGCCGTCGCCGTCGCTGTCATTGCGGCAACGCGCCCTACAACACCGCCAAGCGACCAAGAAAAAGTTTCGGCGTGTTTTATCTCTGGTGCCCGAGTGTGCTTATGTCTGTGCAAATTTATGCAAAACGGATAACAACAGCTCAACGACCGACCGAACGACCGACCGACAGCAACTGTGCAACGGCTGCGTGCGAATGCGCTCGATACAGGCGACAGCGGCAGTGCGGCCGGGACCGCACCTAATCCCAGAATAATCAAACTTTATCGACGCACCGACTGCATAAATACTTTCCGAACTGACGTCCAGCAGGGCAAGGCCGCAGCAAACGTCGACCAGTGGACCGCACAAAGTTTGGCACACATTAGGCAGCGGCAGCAGCAGCGGTAGCGAGACGCTGGCAACACATGTTGCGCGCCCAAAAAAGAACAACCGAACAAGTAAAAGCAAAAGTTGTCGACGCAAACTTTGACAATGCTTACGGAAGCTTGAGATGTGCATAAATATATGCAAAATGCTGCGTGCGTGTGTGTGTGTGGTCCCGAGGGTGTGGGGGAGCTGAATGTGGCCGATTCGTAATGTTGTGTCCTTAGTTGGTGTCGAGTTGTTGGTTGGCTGGGCGGGCGGTGGTTAGGAAACACTTTTCCAATTAATGAAATCTCTAAACTGCCATAAATTTGCCAACTCGTCCCCTTCTTCCTGTAATTAAATATTGTAGCGGCAACAACAAAGGCACACGCGTCCAAAACCTAAGAATAGCAAAGAAAAAGTGCGACACAAAGTTTGCTTGCTTTGTGTCAACGACGACGACAAGGCACCCACGCAGACAGCACAGCCAGGACATTAGCAAGTGTTCGCCAAACAACGGGTGGGAGCGAGGAGTCGCCTAAGCACAACACTAACTGCCCTCACGACACAATCAGCACACAGCTGGCGTATGTGATGTCCGTGAGCGTGCGATGCCTTTGTGCGGTCAACACTGCTAATTGTGTCGGCGCCGAACGCCACCGGTCACCATTAGCACGAACGTTGACAGCGGCAGCGGCGGCGCGCCAGGAGTGTTGGCAGCCAACCACAGCTAATAAGCCAAATCGCTGCTGGGGGTGCTGGCGCTGGCGCTGAGACGCGAACGTGCGCGCTGGTCGAAAGTACGAAAGCGTGCTGCGGTGACCCGCAGTGGTGGGACAAAAACTTGGAAATTCCAAGAAAAGAAATATACATAAAAGCGATTTAGAACTGTTGAAATTCTTTACTTGTAGTTGCGGATGCAAAGATTAACAACTTGGCGTTTCTTGTCAGAACAAAACACAATTCTAGAAAATGTGGTCACAACACACAGCAAACTTTACTAAAATGGATCTTATTTGATTTAAATTTAGCCTCAGCAAACCTTAATAGCTTTTTTAAGGCACCGCAGCTTCAGCGTTCTTTCCTCAATCAGTTACACCAAGCACTGTCGAGGTCCTGGACCTGGTCTTTTCAATGGAGAATCTGTACACTTTTTCAAAAGTTTAATATTTAAAATATTTAATGGTTTGCGATGAGATTTGTAAAAACACTCAGCAAGCTGAAAGTTGAATATCTAAACTCATAGGTACTGTATGGTTCTCCCGGCGCCCATTTTCAGAGGTGGATTAGATTAAGTACGGAAGTCGAACAACAACTGCCCGAGACACTGTCTCCGTATCAAATTACTTTCAAACAGCTCTGTCGTCTGTATCGATTCCCTTCGTTGTCCGCTTCCTTGCTTATACTATAAGACAGGACATTCTGTTAAGATGTGTACGAATGTTTCCTCGTCTTCCATACAGATTCTGCATAGCTTAGTATCCGTTGTTGCCAGACACGCTCTATGCATATAAAGCAGACAATATCCGCTCAGGATCCCCGTATTTAATTTAACCCTTTCGATGCCGAATTCTACCCTATGTCTCGATATTATTTTTATTAGTGGGGATACTGCACCGCGACCTAAAGATCTATTGTGCCCCCTTCATGGACTCACAATTTATCAGTGAGCCCAACTACCGAGAAGAATTTTAGTATATCTCCAATACCTCTGGAATCCCAGTTCGCACTTCTGATGAGGTATTCCCCCTCGTATCTCGATATTAGTTTTTGGTATTCAAATTATGAAACACTTGTCTAAGAAGTGTGTTCACGACGCCTTTTTGTTAGAGTTCTAGAGCTGGTTAACTTTTTAACAATTTTAGCTTAAAACGGGTTAAATACATTTTTTATCAATATTTTTTAGTTAAGAAAAAATTATTTAATATTTATAGAAAAATACAAAATTATCACTTTTTGGTTTTATTTAAACATTATTAAAGAAACAGGGTTTTGATCAAACGCGCCCAATTCGTAGACTTCAATTAGAACACAAACTTTCCCTGATATCGTTGCAAATTATTGGAAATTATTTTAGAGATAACAGTAAAATTTTTGTAATTTGCTCTGAATTCACTTTTAAAAATGTAAATTTATTGGTGGTTGGTGTTATTTAAACCTATAAATCAATCGTAGCTTTTGCTATAAGATGATAAATAGGTGAAGTTGCTTTTAACCCATTGCTGCCGGGTACCAGTTCCGCCCATACGATTTTGATAAAATTTCATACACGACCTAGAAGTGACCCAAAAAGATCAGAAACAAAATTTCAGCTTTATATCTCTGCACGTTGCTGAGATATTCATTACGTATTTTGTACCCATTACGCAGCAATGGTAGCTTTTTTCCATACTTTGTGAAGTGATCAGCTAAACACGTGAACGAAAGTTTTATTTTTTACAGGTGAGTTAGGGGGCAGATTTTAGTTAAGTTCTAAGGCCACTACGTTTCGCCACATTTTCACCTCCGAAAAATTCACGTTTTGGGCTGGTAACTCTAGCTAGATGGCGATATTTTAGGGTGACCTTCACTAGGTTAAGGTAGTTTCATCTTTACCTTAACTATCCCTATCAATGGTTTTGAGAGATCTCAAACATTGACTTTTTTGTGATTTAAAAAAAAAATCTATTTTCATGGGTAAAATTTTACCCATTAGGCAGCAATGGGTTAAACAACTTTGGAGTAAAGCTTTGTTCTTCTTAGATCTAATAGGTACTTCGATTTCTTCTTAGAGTAAGCTGATAGAAATAGCTTGGAACAACGTTGTCCCACTGTGTTGGACCATTTATGATTTGCACGATTTATGAGTTCTTGTTTGACATAAAGAGTCTTTGTAACATCTACAATCGATTCAGACCCAAAGAGCCGCCTTGTAGCCCTCTCCTTTGTCAATATTTTGAGAGATAAGTGAAAAACTTAACTGCCTACAATTGGAATATGAGCGCACAACTCTCGACTGTTTAAACTAAAACCAAAATAATACATACAACCAACTTTCTTAGCGACAGTTCCGGCAGCTGATTGAAAACATTTCACTTTTTCTTGAAAAATTTTATTTTCTTTCCAACTGACTGTGTAGTGACGACCGTTCAAATAGCCAAATGGAAACGTTTTACTGCTTTGTGAACAACTTAATTTTAATTAATTGGTACTTAACAACTTAATTTGAATAACTCATTTTTAATTTCAACCTACTACGTCGAGCTACTCGATCCAACCGACACATTTAGCTAAATGAAAACTTTTCACATTAACTTTTTAATTATCTACTAAGTGGAAGGAAAAAGACGAGATCAAAACAATGTATTGGCCATTCCAGTTCCCCGATGCAAACCCAATGGAAAATGTTTGGGCTCTAATGAAGCATAAGATTGTCCAAAAAAAAATGTAATAGCAACCAAACAATTTAAAACTACACTGAAAAAAAGGGAAGATTTTTTTTACTAACGTATGCAGAGAATTTAGCAGCAAGTTGTGAGCGGAGATGTCAGGCTAATATAGATAATAATTGGTGATTGGACCAGCTACTAATTTGTATTCCAAATATACAATTGATACAAATTTTGAGAAAAAATAAAAGTTTTTTAAGAACGCATTTATTTTCTTTTGATGGGTGATTGTTTCTTAGTGAGCAAACTGTATGATATCTCAAATGAGGATCTTTAAGAAAGCAGAAATGGAGCCGCTGTTGTGTATAGGTCCACGTTTCCACAAAGAAGAAGACAGCATTGTAAAGTCATGAAAATAAAATTAGTGGAACTTCCTAATGGGTAGAGAGAGATCGTCCTATTCGCTTGTCCCGGAAAAGGACGTTCGACCGTGAGGCTTTTCAAGTCGCGTTAAGTTGGGAGATGGTAAAGGCAGTGACTAAGAACCGAATTAGGAGGCAAATAGACCCGATTGAGGCTCCGTGATGCTTCGTTTGGGTTCTATCTATGATATAGGAATATCCTCTGTGAAGTCGTGTAAAGTTGGAAGGAAGTAAAGACAGTGGCCAGGAATCAAACTATGTTCCATGTATCATTTGGGTTTAGAAGAAGCTATGATGATCTATGTTATAGGTACATCCTCTGTCAAGTCGGGTAAAGTTGGAAGGAAGTAAAGACAGTGGCTAAAAATCGAACTATGTGGCGAACAGTCGTCGTTGATGTCCAATGCCTTTTTGGGTTTGGTCCATTTTATAGGTACATCAGCTGTCAAGTCATATAAAGCTGGAAGGAGGTAAATACAGTGGCCAAGAACCTAACTATGTTCCATGTATCGTCTGTTCCATGGTTTTCAAGAAGCTATGATGATCTATGATATAGGTACATCATCTGTGAAGTCGTGTAAAGTTGGAAGAAAAGAAAGGCAGTGGTTAACAATCCCCTTTGGGTTTTCCAAAAAACCCTTTTGGGTTTTTCAAAAAGCTATGATGATCTATGTTATAGGTACATCAGCTGTTAAGTCGTGTAAAGTTGAAAGGCGGTAAAGGCAGTGGCCAGGAACCGAACTAGGTCCTATGTATCGTTTGTTCCATGGTTTCCAAGAAGCTATGATGGTCTACGTTATAGGTACATTAGCTACGATTTCGGGTTAAGTTGAAAAGAGGTAAAGACAGTGGCCAGAAACCCAATTAGATGGCTAGTAGGATGTATTACGTCGCATTTGGGTTTCCAGAAAGCAATCATAAGCTATGATATACATTTGACTTGACTTGATTTCAAATTAGAAAATAAATTTGTTACCAATTTACAACTACTTCAATAATGATTGCAAAATTCTCGGAATGACATAAGTCAGGCAGCAAGTGTTTTACTTGTTGTAATTGCGCCAATGTGAGCCACAGAAATGCTGTTGCGATTCAAATGCGTCAATTAGGTTCTGACTGGGCATTCCTGATTTACATTACATGCCTGAAATATCAATTGGTCAATCAGCAAAACATTTAACACAAAACGTCTTTGTCACCAATGAAATTAACCCGAGTGAAGGGTCACATTGCTGTAGGTGGCTGCTGCTCTGGGTTTATGTAGCTAAATTATGCAGCAATTGAGGTCACTTGACGCAGCATTTACGCATAAACTATTTCACCCAGCAGCTAATTTCTATTCATGTCTTTCATTGTCTCTTCTCAACTGCTTCATTGGTGCTTAAGGACCATGAATAGAAGTTATAAAAACTATATGAAGATCACTTGATTCAATCTGTCAAAAGTATTCGTGTTCCTATGCATAGTTTCTTAATATTCGATGACAAAATCACATCTGGCTCGCTGAGTATTGAATGAGTATGAAGTATTTCATTCAAAAACGCCGGCCGATCCAAAAACAACTACAAACCGCCAACTAAAAACATTTCCCGAACCAACTGAACGCGACTTTAATATTTTTCCATCAGGTATCTCATTCTCTTAAATAAGTTAAAGTCGCTTAAATGCAACTCTGCGCATTGCATGTTTAAATCGCTAACATATGCAGCAAAGTGCACTTCGTCGAAAGCGGACTCGCAAAAAATTGCATTGCAAAAAACCGACGACAAAGACGATGACGAAAAGTGTAAGCCAACTAAAATTTATCACTCACCTGCTGTACACGCACATTCGCCCAGCGGTGGCTGCTGCTCGCCCACCGTTGCCGCTGCCATGGCCGCTTGCCGGCGCTGCTGTCGCCGAGTCAGCTGCAGCTGCGAGACATCGCGACGCAGACGATGCAGCTCGCCCACCTGTCGCGACAAGTGGTGGTGCAGCGTTTGCGTCACATCCTCGGGCAATGGCTGCAGCCGGAGCAGTGGCTGCTCTTGTTCTTCTTCTTCATGTTGTTGTTGCTGTTGTTGATGTTGATTATGCAAATTGCTCTGGCCGAAGCTGCCATTATCAGCAGCCTCGTCGTCGTGTTCGTTGTTGTTGTGCGATTGCGGCTGCTTTTGTTGTTGTTGTTGCCGAGGCGCATATAATTGCGACAGCAATGCCTGCTGCTGCAACTTGAGCTCCAAGGCAGTTATTCGCTCGTCCAATTGCCGCCAATGTCGTAAACGCTGCTCGACATGCGACTGCCGCACGTTGCAGTACAACGAAAATCCCAGCGAGCCAACGCACATCACGTAGAAGAATAAATTGAACAAGGACACTGAGCTGGTGCTGGCGCTAATGCCGGGGATGATGCCGATGCCATTGTTGCTTTTGCACTTGCTGTTATTGTTTTTGTGCTGCTGGAATGCTGCTGCTGACTTCAATGGCTGCGCGACTGTTGGCCGTCTTTGAGGAATAGCATTCGACTGTGTCTGCTCCTGCTGCGGCGCCTGCGCCTGCTCCTCGTCCAGCTTGAGCGCCAGCAGGCGACTGGCGCTCAGTGTTGTTGCGTTTGTGACTGCATTTGGCATCAATGATGTGTCTACTTGTGTTGCTGCTGTTGTTGTTGTTGCTGCTGCCGTTGGCGCTGCTGATAATGTGCTGTTGTTGTGCTCGAACGTTTTGCCGCTCAAGGACATGTCTGTCGTTGGCCTCTGTTGCTTGTGCTGCTCCGCTGGATAACTATCGCTGTGACGTGTGGCTGCCGCCGCCGCCGCCGCTCCAATGTCTGTTTCGGACACTTGGCGTGTGGGCTGTGTTGGCTGTGTGGTCGCCACGTCGCGACCGCTGCCGGACCGCACCGTTTTCTCCTTTCGCATTATTTGTGCTGTGTTGTTGTGTGTACGCGCGTTGTGCTTTTTATTGCGCTGCTTCTTCTTGCAATTTGCTAGTATCTCTGGCGTGCTTGTTATCTTGTGAGGTAATTGTTTCTTGTGCCAGGACAATGCTGCGCGTCGCCCGGCTGTCTCCGGTCTTTGTTGTCAAATCATGCAAAGTAAACTACGCCACCCGGCTACTGGCAGCAGCAGTCGCCACTAGACGCTGCGATGAAATGAAAACATTCAGATATCCTTGCAGGCATCGGGCAACTGGCACCGCTCTTGCGCTCCCGTTGCCGCTGTGCGGCTCTGACGTCCTGTGCTGCGCCGGATCCTGCTGTTTGCTATTCCCCCCACTGCTCGAAATGGATATTTCGATGTCACTCGACTGCGCGCTTGTTGTTATTTGAATTTCTATTTGCTTTCTATTGTTGCAGACTTTATACCGTAGTGTGTGTGTTTGTGTGCGTTTGAGTTTGTTGTTGTTGTTTTTGGGTGTTCTTTCGGGGCGTAATTTGGTATTATCTACATGGCCGCATATCGCAATGCGTCGTTATTGTTCGGCGTACGCATTCGTGCAGCGTGGCAGTTTCCGTTCAGCCCCACATCGGCCGCCCCAAACGATTCGCGCGACTACGCCGCGTCGCCAGCGCGCATGGGGAGCAGCAGCACTTGCCGCAGCTTCGGTCCACTTGCGCGGCCGTTTGCCACTTGCGCTGTCGATTGCTTTGCGGTCGACCCGGTCGGAGCGCTGCCGGCTTGACGTGCCTTTTCGTCTTTTATGCTTTGTCGTCCTCGTTCTAGTCCACTTTGCTGGGCCCTGCTGCCACTACTGTGGCCAGTGTTGTTGCACTACTTCTTTTGTTGGATTTATTGGTTGCTCTTCTTGTCGCGCAAATGCAAAACGAGAAAAACACAAACACAAAGAAACATAGAATTCGCCTTTCCGTCACACTTTACACACGTCCTTGTTGTTCTTGTGTTGTATGTAGCTCGAGTTGTTGTGCGCTGTGTTCGCCTTGTGCTGTGCTGCTGGTTTGACAAGTTTTTGACAGTCTGCTTGCAACAACTGGCAAGCGTTGCAATTTTTTCGCTTTCCTTTTGTGAGACGTGTTGTTGCTGTTGTGCTGTTTGTTTTTGTTACTTTGAGTTTTGCGCTTGTCTTGTTACTTTTTTTCAGCTTTTTTTTTCGCTCACAATTTTGTCACTTGTTTTTAAGTTTTGTGCTGCTGCCGTGGCTGGTTTTGCCTTTTTGTTCGCCTTGGCTTTTTTCTATGTGACCGGTCGGTTGTGTTGCTGCCGTGTTTCTTGTAGTTGTTGTTTTTAATTTAAGACTTGTCCAGTTGTCATCCTATTTGCCAACTGTGAAAAAGTAAAAATAAAATCAACGTAAGAATGGCAGCGAAAAGTTGTAAAAACGGTTGCGCTCATTTGAAAGTGGAGCTGGGATCTGCTTGATTTGTGCGACGTGCCGAGTTTGCCAGCGTCCTAGTTACACTGGGCAAAGTCGTTTACTGTGTCGGACAATCGTTGCTCATAAAGCGAGCAATTGTTGTGCGCATTCACGCGCGCGAGTTGGTGCCAACGACAATTAAAAGGCGTCAAAGTGTTGCTTTATGGCGGAAACATTAAATAAAAGTCGAGGGTTGGAAAGGATGTTCACAAAAGTAGAAGAAGAGTTAAGGAATTTATAGGAATTTTCCAAAGTCTATTCATTCATTCATTTATTCATTCATTTATTTATTCATTCATTCATTCATTCATTCACTCATTCATTAATTCATTTGATCATTTATTCGTTTATTCAATATTTTATTCAGTCATTCTGTTTTCCTTCATTCTGTTATTCATTCATTGATTCATTAATTTTTTAATTCATTCATTTATTCATTCGTTCTTTCATTAATTCTTTCATTCATTCATTAAATTATTAATTCATTCATTCTTTCATTCATTAATTCATTCATTTAATCATTCATTTATTTATACATTCATTCATTCCTTCATTTCTACATTTATTCATTTTTTCATTCATTTTCATTCTTCCATTAATTCATTCAATCTTTCATTCACTCATTCAATCATTTATACATTCATTCATTCTTTCATTTATTTATTCATTCAATCATTTATTCATTCATTCACTCATTCCTCCATTCATTTATTCATTTTGTAATTTACTCATTCCTTTATTTATTCATTCAATCAATTATTCATTCATTCATTCACTCACTCATTCATTCATTCATTCATTCAGTCATTCATTCATTCATTCAATAAATTATTCATTCATTCATTGTTGCTTTTATTCATTTATTCATTCACTCATTTTCATTCTTTCATGAATTCATTCACTCATTTTCATTCTTTCATTAATTCATTCAGTCATTTACACATTCATTCATTCTTTCAATCGTTTTTACATTCATTCATTTTTTCACTCATTCATTTATTTCTACATGAATTCATTCATTCATTCTTATATTTATACATTCATTCATTCTTTTATTCATTTATTCATTTATTATTTCTTTCATTAATTTATTCATTCATTCATTTAATCATTCATTTATTTATACATTCATTCATTCATTTATTCTATCATTTATTCATTCATTAAGTCATTCATTTCTACATTAATTCATTCTTTCACTCATTTATTCATTCATTCCTTCTTTCATTCATTTTTTCAGTTTTTCTTTTTTTCATTCATTCATTCAATCAATCATTCATTTTCAATCTTTCATTCATTCATTTTCATTCATTCTTTCATTCATTTATTCAATCATTCATTCTTTTATTCCTTCATTCATTAATTCAATCATTCATTCATGCTATCCGTCATTCATTTTCATTCTTTCATTCATTCAATTATATTACTTCCTTATGTCTTACATCACTTAAGCTATAAAGTTTATAATTCTAACTAAAAATCTAAAATCTAAAAATCTTAAACTACCTGTAAGACTTAAAATTTTTCTCAGTGTATTGTCGTGTGACCATTTTATAAATTACAATTGTAAAACAGTCCACAGTTACATGCGAAGCAATAAAATAAAATGTTGGCAATTTTTTGTGCAAAAGAAAATTAAATTCGCTTTGTCGTTTATGGTGTTTGGTATTTTAAGCGCAAACTTGACCGAAATGGTTAAAAGTTTACAACTGCTTTTTATTTTGTTTTAACAAGAACCAACAATTGGTGAACATTTCTATAAGAACACAACTTTGTTTTGATGAATTGCAACTCTGTATACTTTGAAAGAATTGGTGACAAATGAAACTTATAAATTCTGAGTAACCTTGAAAATAACTTACAAGTCATCTTGAACGTGCCCAGCCATAAGTTGCCACAGGGTTAATGTGTTTTAAACATAACACAAGTGTGTTACTGATTCTTTATGGCCTCAGAATCAACAGCAGATTTCTTGTTCAAGGGAACGAAACCACAACAACCTCAATAATGGTAGCAACAACATTAAGCTTAGAGTGACAAAAGTTGCACGAAAAAGTCTGTGGTTAATACAGAAATGCATTAACGCTGAATTTTAGCAAAGCTGCAGCCACAGCGAGTCAACAAACACTACTAAAGTGTTTGTTGTAATTGAGCCAACGCGAGTCATCGCTTTGAAATATCCTATATTTGTTTTAGTTGAACCAGCACGTGTCAGCGAACTTTGTGTTTGTTGTCATTGAGCCAAATTGAGCTACGATCATGTTGTTGTGAGCCAAGCGAGTCAATTATACATATATCCATCCTCGGTCTGAGAAGTTACCAGCCGTTTCTGTAAGAAGCATAAACTTGATGTGTCTAACAGAAACTGTATTGCACTGTATATAGTTTATACTATGAAGATTTATATCTATTAGATCTTGTCTTATTAGATAATTTCTTATATCATTTCGTAAAATATGGCCTTTTGATTAGTCGAAATCATTGCATTATTTGACTGCTTTCAAGATTTTATGTATTTTCATTAATTAATGTCCAGAGTTCGAGATTCTCAGTGTTCGATAGAAAACGACTTTGCAAAGTCTTGGGCCCTGTTTATTTAGGTGGCAATGATCTTTTGATGCGCTTACATGAGCTATTTCACTACATTGATAACAGCACAGCCAGTCTAGAATCCTCTATTTTATCTGAATGACATTTGAGTTTTTTCTCATTATTAATGAGACTTTAACACACTAAAAAATGTTTATACTCACAAAACCAGAGGGTCAAATATATAGTAATACTCATGATTCAATACAGAGATTGCGCCTTCCGAGAGAAAATCATTTGAACCCGCACCACTGACGTCATCGTCACTATTCAATGAATCTTGGTAGTACTCGTATAGTAAATCTACGTAAATCACCGGTTGACATAATTTTCACCTTGTTGCATTAACAACACCGCACGGTTTCTTTTTCGATGCAATTTATTTTTATAAGTTTTAAAAATACGCGGCAATTGGACCTCAAAGTAGGAAAATATGGAATTTCATGGCGTTTTATTTAATGTTGAAAAAATGCACATTTTTTTTAAATCAAGTATCGAGTTATGTATAACAAGAAAGCGGAAACATCAAATAATACAACACAGCCAAATTAATTGGTGTGATTCCCATTCTCCTCGAAATAATCGCAAAAATGTACCATAGTCATTTTCATCACGTTTCATACTTTTTCCTTGAAAAATTAAGGGCCTCGCTTTTATGTCGGATTGCAGTTGCCCTAAAAAGGTTCGCATAGGCTATGAATTTCTGTTAGCCGGAGATTTGCTTTCGCAAAGCTAAGCACGTCCGATAACTTAAGGTCCAGAAGCTCTCCCTCGTGAGGGGGCTCCCCTTTTGGGGGCTCAAACATCCCAAGTAGTTATATGTTTCTTGCAAACATTTCTACATGTCGCGAGACTGTGTCAGTAGTCAAAGTTCTTGCGAGATAATTTGCTGTTGAGTGGAGCTTTGTGCTTAGACAAGCTGTAGCCAATGGCTGGTTCAGGTCCTACGAATCGTATAGTAGATCCAGACAATGGCCATAATATCCCAGTCCAAATAATGACCATAATTCAAATATCAAAACAGGTTTTTTTATTTTTAAATGACGCACACAGGATTTCGTTTCAAGGAGAGGTTTCGGACACAATTTTTGAGCTAATACCATTTGAAACCATATTTGCCATATTTTTATTGTATTAAATAATTCAATTTTTAAGCTGCTTGGGGTTTCTATTCCAAGTGCAATAAAATAAAAAAAATATGAATAAAAGTGGTCAATTCAGTGGGGAAGAAATGATGCGCTCATGCAAATACACAGCGAAGCCACTTAAAATATCATTTTCACATTTGCATAAGTAACCAATTTGCCAGTGATGTGTGTATGTGTGTGTGTGAAAGTGAACAAAAATACAGCAAGAAGAAGTAAATGCCGAGAAAAACAACAGCAAAGGTGCTGAACTCAACCGCAGAGCAACGCACTGGGCTGGGCGGCTATAATGAAACTAATTGAAAACCCCATCGAGTGTCGAGGACGGCGATGCAATCACGACACACAACCAAAGCGTTGCGCCGGTTCAATGAAGTCGCTTTAATTTTGACAAATATCCAACTATTGCAGACGCTGTAAAGTTGTATGTGTATGTGTGTGATGATTGCATATGTGTGCCTCACGTTGGGGCATTGTGCGGCATTGGGTGGCATTGTAATGCAATATCGAATTCCAATATAAAAACATACTGAGGCGCACGCATGCCAACCATTCACACACACACACACACATTTGCACATTCATGCATATGTATGTAAATGCAATACATACAAAAGGCAACGCATTCGCATTCGGTTGCCATGCAAGCGCCACAGACCGCCAGACAGACAGACATACAAACGTGTCTCAAGCATCAAGTGCGAAAAGTGTTGTTCAACAGTGCTGTTGGGCGTCAAGGTGGGAGGCAAATATCAGGGGGCGTGACGCATTTTAACCAGAATGAATGAGCCAAAGCAAAGGTTAACAATTTTCTCGACTTAACTCGATATAAATAAATTGATTTCGAATTTCAACTGCGGCCGCCAACCAATACAAATACGCCAGCACACACACACACACATATACAGACACATACAAAAAGCCGCGCGCTATTGGTTGAATGTATAATACAAATACAAATCGATTATTGAGAAATATTTTGAGATATTTTCGCCGTTGCTGTAAAACTGATCCCAACACACACACACACAGCAACACAAACACACACGCACATATCAACGTCAAGTTGTTCATCATTGAAGCTTCTCAATTTCATTCAATTTTGCATCGAATGCAAATCAACCATAAACCAGACAACTATTTCGCTGCGGTGAATGTGTTCGTGTCAGTTGCGATGCCCAAAATAAATAAAAAAAAAACGAACAGCAACAAAACTTTTCGGGGCTGCAAAAGTGGCGCAGCCAGTGCACCGCATTAGCGACTTTGGGGCATGGCTTAGTGTGGCAGGCACTCGGATAGGGCCCAGAGTTCAGAAAATTGTGTCAAAAAGCGAAACGGACGTGCGCTGAGCAAACACTTGTCAATCGACACAAAAAAAAGAACAACAACAACAAAACACTGACAGCAAAGGCAGCAAAAACACATAAAATGCAGACAGCAACTTGCAAATATACTCGCACATACATACATACATACATATATGTTGTTTGTATGTGTATTGCTGAGTTTTACATGTATTGAAAATGGGTGGGAAAAAAAGCCACATGAAAAAGGATTATTGAGGTTATTTATTTGCTAAATTTATTATTTCCGCACAAATGCACAATCAAAAACACACACACACACATACTTGCATACCTATAAACATACAATAAACATAAAAAAAAGGATGTAAAACACATTCATACATGTTATGTAGAATAGTAGAAGAATTGTTGCTGCTGCTATTGGCTGGTTTTGGGTTAACAAACAAGTCACTGAAAAAGGAACTGAAAAACATCAGCTGACAACTGAACTGTTGTCAAAAATGTACAAGCAACAGTCAGTCAGTCAGTCGCTGCCGAATTACAAATTACACTTGATTTGAGTGAATTGGCATGAAGAAATATCGAAACCCGTTTTGGGTTAATTTTACCTTTGACTGCTTTCTAGCTACTTGTCGACATGATGACAGATGATTGTCAGTGAAATGGTGCAGCTGGCGTTTGCCCAACATAACATCGATACCAGTGATTGTATTAGTTTTGAAAATTGAAATCATGTATAAATTTTTATGGGCATTCTAGTCCCCGGCGTGGTGGCTGGTGTTTGGTATAAAACGCTTTCAAAAAAATTATGTCTAAAATTATTCCACTAATTGTAAGTAACTCACATCTTCTATTAAATATATGTGTCTGTTTTAGGGATCAGTGGCGCAAACAAGATTTCATTTGGGGCCGAGAGGGGGCAGATTACGTACAACTTTTCAGCCCAATACCATTTGAAACCATATTTTGTACCAGCAATTTTTATATTTTGGGAAGAGTTGAATCCCCAAAACCCCTCTGTGTGCGCCACTGGTAGGGATATTATGTGCTGGTTTAATTTCCAAAACGATCCTAAGCAAGACCTAAGCTGAACATTCTGCTGTCCTCATATAATATTATAATTTACTGATTTGTACAAGTGGAGAGCTTTTCACAGGCAATGTTTTGAAAACTAGAAAGGAAATCAAATTAAAGTTCCAAAACAAAGGCAACGTGTATCTGTTTGCGAGAATCAGAAATCTGTTGAATCCATAACTAAAGAAATGACATTCAAGAAGAAGGGGTACGTCTGACAAATGACATTTTAACATCTCTAATCTGACTGATTTTGGTGTCCCCGCCAAACTGATACGGCTGTGTAAAATGACGTTGAGCAGCACTACTAGCTCCGTCAGAATCGGGAAGGACCTCTCCGAGCCGTTTGATACCAAGCGAGGGTTCAGACAGGGCGACCCCCTTTCGTGCGAATTTTTCAACCTCCTGCTGGAGAAAATCATACGCGCCGCGGAGCTAAACCGCGCTGGCACTATTTTCCACAAAAGTGTCATGCTATGTTGGCCTCAACAGCCGTGCCGTATGTCTAGAGAAAGAAGCGAGCAAAGTTGGTCTTACGGTGAACGAGGGCAAGGCAAAGTACCTCCTGTCAACACACAAAGAGTCTTCGCGTCTTGGACAACACATCACTGTTGGCAGCCGTAATTTTGAAGTGGTAAAGGACTTTGTCTCGTATCTTGTTACCAGCATCAACACCAACAATGACGTCAGCCTGGAGATCAAGCGGAGAATGACTCTTGCCAACAGGTGCTACTTTGGGCCCAGTAGGCAAATGAGAAGTAGAGCCCTCTTTCGACGAACAAAACTTACGCTCTACAAAGCACTTATCATCCCCGTCCTCTTTTATGGTGCAGAGTCCTGGATGTTGTCGACCACCGATGAACGTGCCTTGAAAGCGTTCGAGAGAAAGATACTCCGAAAAGTCTTCGGTCCGTTCCGCGTGGGTGATGAGTACCGTATACGATGGAACAACGAGCTGTACGAGCTATACAGGGACATGGACATAGTCAAGCGCATAAAAATACAGCGGTTGCGCTGGCTTGGTCATGTTGCCCGTATGCCTGAAGATGCTCCGGCAAGGCGAGTCTACGACACGGTACCCTCAGGTGAACGCCGCGGAATAGGACGTCCTCATCTACGTTGGAAAGACCAAGTGTCGCAGAACCTGTCGGCGCTTGGAATCTCCAACTGGCGCCAGCAAACACAGGACAGAACCAGTTGGCGCGCTCTTTTGGATTCGGCCAAGACCGATAAACGGTTGTAGCGCCAGCTAAGTAATCTGACAGAAGTTTGGCCGTTTGAAACCTTTCTATCCCGTCGGTTTTTGGTTTGATTCTATCACGTTGTTGCAAATGAAATGTCCGAGGTATGTGACAAGGAATTCAAGACTCTAGCGGATTCAGATCCTTGGCAATCTATTCAAGACATCTTAGAAAAATCTTAAGTCCACTCGGCCACAATCTCGCGCAACTCGCGAATTATCGGAAAAGTCAAGGAAATGGATAAATGGGTTCAGCTCCAATTAACAGACATACACATGGCACGCCAGTATGAAGTGTGTTCTTCTCTTCTGGTCCGCAACAAAAGGTAGGCTTTTTTAGAAAGGATAGTAACGTATGATGGGTAGTAACTCTATGATTGTCGATGTCGAAGCACCACGGCATATGCCAAAACCAAACCTTCACCAAAAACAAATTTAGAATATGGTGACTGTTTGGACGTCTACAAAGGGAAAAAGTACCCAGTGCAAACGAATTTATAAAGTTTCTTTTAAGTAAAAAAAGGTTAGTTAAGGTAACGTTATGAAACTTCCTCTTGAAAACGAGATTTGTCTCTTAATGAAACGAAGCAGTTTCGAGCAATTTAGCGAAGGTCAACGTTACGTTTTCCTAGTCGGTGATGCTTGGCTCCTTGATTTCGGAATTCACAATTCAAAATCGGTACTTCTGAAAAGCAGGTCAGTAACATGGAAAGGGTTTAAACCTTCTCACATCTTACTTATTCTGCAGCTTCTGAAGACATCGCACAATTTTTCTTCATTTATGGAGAGTATGATATAAGCCTCGATAGCCTAGCATGAGTGCACTAGCCTATCATCCCAGAGCAACATGACCCAGGTCGAAAATTTCGACCCTTAGTTGATCCTTTCCCACTAACTCCCACGCAATAAAAAGTAATAAATAAAGTAAAAAGAATACAAATATACAACTACACGGTGCACCAGCAAAGCATGTAAATGGAAACGGAAATTAGCGAAAACAGCGCACCAAATCGATCTTAGCGAAGTCTCCAATCATCCTGCTGGCACCTCCTTTATAGACAGATGACGCTATGAGCGGTGGCTCACAACATGTCGGAGGTATCGTTCCCAAGCGGCGATAGATGGCAGCCCCATTACTTAGGACTATCTGCTTCAGATCAATCACCTACCCTGGCAGAAAAACACAACCGATTAACGTAACCAACACAAGACAATGTCTTGTGGAGGCCCTATGCTCCCGAAAGAAGGGAACCAGGAAAAAAAAGACTATATGTTAGGGTCCGGTAAATGTTGCCTTCAGTACTGTTACGCCAAGAGAATGCAAATGTGGTGTGGATACCGCAAATATCAACAGAAGAATGTAACTCTGCCGCAGAGATCTCTCTCGGCCATCAAAGTTTGCACTCTTTAGGATGCTTATGCTTCCAGTGCTTCTTTATGGCGCAGAAACATGGACACTGTCGTGTAATGACACAGCGGCCCTTGGGGTATTCGAGAAGAAGGTACATTGGAAGATTGTCTGCCCTGTTCGATGATCGAATACGAGCCAACAACGAGCTGAATGAGCTGTTTAAAGACATGGACTTAGCACAGCGAATCTGACTGGGACATGTCTCCCGTATGAACAATGAAGCTCCGGAAAAAAAGTGTTTGACGGTGTAGTTGAAGGTCGACGGCGAAGGGACACCGTGTCTCCAGTCGAAGGACCAAGTTGAGGACGCTTTGTTATCTCCTGGTGAGACCAACTGGAGAAGGGGCGCACAAGGCAGAGCACCTAGAGGGAACTTTTGCGACAAGCGGCAACTCGGTAAGGGGTTGTTATGGCAAGTTAAGTAAAGGGAACTAAACTTTTTCCTAAAAGATACCCAGATATATTTTTTAAATGTGACTTCAATATTGTTTGAGTAATGTTTTTATGAAAAGTCGAGATGCAACAGTGAATTGAAATTGTGTGTACAGCACATAAATAAGTCAACGCCAACCGAAACATTCTTACATGTACATATATACTTTTATTTAATTTGTTGCGAAATTTATTTTTGTGTGCATTTAAATTTGTTTTCCTTGGGAAGAGAATTACTTCCTTGGAACAAAGAATTACTGAATTTTTGGAATTTCAATTTTGCACTCTGGCTGCAACTCACACTGACGAATGCACATAAACAAACATTCTAACACACACACACACCGGGGCGTAAATGCACCGTTGTTGCGGATTTCCGGAATTTTTTGGCGCACACTTGTGTGTACTTTTAACTTTTCACGTCGTTCACATTCCTTGTTCGCCCGCCGCTGTCCCGTTGGAATTGTGCGGAATTTTTACGAGCGCACATTGCCAGACGTTGGTTTGCTTGGCTCTTCTTTTCGTGCGTTGGGGTTTTATTATTTTTGTGATATTTTTCTTTGTGGTCTTGCGGCACTGTTTTTATTTTCGTTGTGGGTCTCGGTGTGTGTGTGTGCGGCGCGGTGCGAAATAAAAAGGTGCTTAATAAAGTAAAGAGGAATTACAATTAACTGCGGCCAAACAGACCAACTCAACGCACAGACAGACAAACAGACAGCTCTGGGAAACCCATGACTGCGGTGTGACTGGCAAGCGAACTCGCCCAGCTGGGCTGAAGGGGGACGTCCGGGTAAACACCGGGCAACAGCTGAGCCAGGGCAATGTTTGTTTTTGCGGCAGAACAAATAAAGCGGGGTGAAATGGCCAATTGCAGAAGTTTTAGCCGACGAAGACCTGCCTATGCCGTCAGTTGGGCACCTTGGCGCCATCGAAGCATTTGAGTCATGTGTGAATTTTCTTTTGGGAGCTTATGGGGGGTGAATCATCAGCACGAGTGAATTATGAAAATGATTCATGTAAGTAAATGCGATGAAAATAAGCTGGGTTGAGGACTAAAAGGTTACAAGCAGAAGTCGGTGGTTGGGTGTTGAATACTTGACATACATACATAAATATCCAACACATATTCGAATAACGAATATTTAATGTCAACATGAAAACATGAAATGGTTAAAAGTGGCATTCATTTAGTTCTTGAGGTACTCTGACTAGAAATATTAAATATTAAGCATTTTTGCATTGAAAAGGTTAAATAGGAAAGTTGTAGGGGTTGTCTCCGTATGCGACACACTTAGGCCTCTTTATGAGTCCGTTGTGATATCACAAATTCCACCCGTTTGAAAGGTGTATGCAACATTTTTTTTCAGCATGTGTTACGATACACTTTTCAAATGGATGGGGGAAGGGAGGGGGGGACCTACAGTTTAAAGCCGAATCCGAACGGCGGTTTGTGGCAATTTTCCTTTCACACTTGGAGTTTTTGCCATTGCCTGCCAAGAGTGCACTTGTGCGATTCTTGTAATTCTCTTCTACTTGATATACATAGAGATAGAAGACGAGTGTTTCACCAGCCCGAGCTAGGAATCGAACCCAGGGCCCCGGTATGAGAAACCAACGCACTAACCGCTGGACTATCGAGGCCGGCAAGCCACCTATAGGATTTCCAACAAGAGGTGTTATTTTGGTATTCAAAGAAAAATGCCATTTTTTGAGATAAATGATCGGATGTTTATTTCATAATAAAGAGGAAGGTATGCCGTTAATAATGAAAAACAACATCAACCAAATGGCCACCACGACCACGCTTACAGGACCATATCCGACCAATCACGGAATTTAACTCGCACCTATGGGCGAGGGCTTCAAAATTCTTCAAAATTCTTCAGCATTCTACGGTAAAACGATGTTCCAACGCACTACGCATTACAGAGAGTTATTTCTGGTGACTTCTGGAATAGTTTCCCTGCAGATATGTTTTCCAGCACTTACGTATCGAAGTAGTTAGGTGAGAAAGAACAAAGAAAGTTGTCTTACCATGCCTCGAGTTGTCTCGCCATGGTCCTCAGAGCAATAGCCGGGAAATCACTCTAGGGTTTTTGAAATTAACACCCTGAACATCATTACACATCCAATATTTCTTCGTATCAAAAGGGTTAAAGTGGTCACTGCCCCTCAAAGCTGGAGGGGCAGTGACCACCATCAATCTCTGTCTTATGAATGTCTCAAATCGTGTTGGTTCCAGCAAAAAGGGCTTTCGAAATTGAAACGGTAAACTTTTTGCTACTGCAAGGATAATGGTGTCTCACGGCATGTTCAGTTGGCACTGAAATCTGTAATTTGTATTATAGGGTAGATGAGGTTAGATTGGAGTGGCAGCCTCCTACGTGAGAAGCTCACTTAAGCACATCTTATGGCTAATTGTGATACCACAGTGGATGGTGCGACTCCCCCTTACAGCACTGAGAACGCAGAAGATTCCGTTATGAACCTGGCTATACCCCTAATATTCAGAGGCGATAGCTCGGTTAGGCTAGTAAAGAAAGCTGAGCCGAGAGTCTTAAGTCTTCTTCTGGCTAATGAAGGACACTGACACAACAGGTGGAGAACGATCTCCTCCTGCTCCTTGGACCCGCATCTTCGACAATAGTCGTTGGATTGCAGTCCCAGTCTCTCCGCATGCCTACGCATAAGACAGTGACCCGTGAGCACCGATACCGTTGTGCTTATTGAGTGACGGCCAAGGTTAAGCAGCTGGTTAGTCCGTTTCATGTTATAGGAAGGCCAGGTTAGTCGAGAGATACTGCATGTCTCTTTGGTAGAATTGTCTGAGCATAAGTTTAATTGATGCAATAGGAGTTCCCACTGGGAGGACGGACGAGGCCTCAGCGAGCAATGTGCCTGCTCTGGCTAGTTCGTCCGCCTCGTAGTTGCCTACAATCCCGCTGTGCCCTGGCACCTATAGTAATGAGGCGTTGGAGTGTCTAGTTACTTTGTTCAAGTATTTTCAGCCAGCCTGGATGAGGTGTTCGCCCCCGCGAGCGACTTGATGGCTGCCTGACTATCCGAATATATATGGACATCCGTCTCATGTGCGTTCTCGCTGATGAGCTAGATTGAAGCCTGGTAAATGGCCATTACTTCTGCCTGAAAGACACTGGTCTGCACTGAAAGACAATGGTCAGGCAGACGGAAGGAGAGACGAAGCCTCAATTGGCTACAGAAGATCCCGCAGCCAAATTGAAGCCGTCAGTGTAGATATTGATGGAGTTTCTGGGGGGTAGCTCGCTACCGGTCCATTCTCCTCTGCTAGGGATACGGACCGTAAATCCGTGATCAAATTGAGTGGGCGTGCAGATGTGATCGATAATTTATAATTTGTACTATAAACTCAACCAAAAAAGATCTTCAAAAAGTCCAAAAAAAAACTTTGTGCAAATACTCTGGAAAAGTCGTAGCGAATGAGGTTAAGAGATAACAGAATAAATTTGGGTCAGATGGAATCATCAACTTGGGAATCGTTCAAAGAAGACTTTCAATAGCAACAACAGAGCTAAATGTTCAAGTTTCGTTAAACAGATTTATTTACGATTTATATGGACTTCCAAGAAAGTTTTCACTTCTAAAACGAATCAACTCAATGTATTTTTTTCAAGTGTACATATGCAATCGACATGCACCCACGCTCCAGTCACACACTGGCCGAGCGCAGTTAGTGAAAATATGGTAAACACTGCACAAAAGTATCGCAACAAAAGTACCTACACATCGTCGGTGTTAAAAGGCCAAGGTATGTTGTGCCACCAACGCCGCCAACTATTACATACGTTTAGGCCAGAGAGGGGCGCGCCCGTGGACCGACTGCAACCGCAAACGGCGAAAAGAAAAGAACTAAAAACACAAAAACGAGAAGTGAAATGAAGACAACAACAACAACAACAATGGTAAAAGGTCAACGCAAACACAGACACGCAGTCGGCCATGGGGACACGCGGTTGACTGCTTCAGCTGGCCGCCGAAAAAGGGCTCTCGGATGCTGGCAACAAGAGCGAACCGACGGCGCAGCTTTATTTGCTTGGCGGCGCAAAAAAGCGAACGCTGCCGTCTGACGATGACTTATGTAGACAGGCAGGTAAGCAAACCCCAAATGGCCGAACGTTGTTTGTGCGGCGTAAGGGGGGGGAGGGCGTCCAGCCAAATGCGCAGTCGTGCCTGCGGGCACTGGGCTCCCTCGTTGAGGCTTTTGTAAGCTCGAACAAATGGGCATTTAAGTAATTTGCACTGCTCTCCGGTGGTGTGCAATTTTTCAAATGTAACATGAGCGCATCGTTGTTGCTGTTGTTGTTGTTGTTGTGTTGCCAACGTCACCGAGCGCTGCTGCTGGCTTACGTTGCATGCATGTGCGGCACAATTGTGCGTTTGCACGTGTGGTGTTGTGTGTGTGTGTGTGTGGGTGCTTTTGTAGCGCTTATTTACTTTGGCTTTATTTGTGTTGAAATTGCTGTGTGGTTGTTGTTGTTGTTGTTGGTGTTTAGCTGCCGTTGCCATGAGTCACTTACAGCCATCGTTGGCGTTAATCCTGCGCTGGCGTGATTTGTGCTTTCTTCATGCTGCAATGCGTTTTTGCCCTTTTTTGGTGACGCAGCAAGCGGCCAAAATTAATTACGCAAGCATTTGTGACAGCAGCGCAATTTGTCGCCACTAATCGGCGCCTTTCGTATGTATAAATGTTTGTGTACATTAGGCGACAGCGGCCGACTTCGAAGTCGTTGTCTGTTGCTGCTTGATGCCACAAAAACTTGCTCACATCATTGTTGTCATGACAGCTACTGTTGTTGTTTTTTATACACAAAATTTTGTGACCAGTCAGCAAAAATACGCGTAATTAAGTTGCAACTTGTACGAGTCGCAACAACTGTCACAACTGTCAGCCACATATGCACAAATGCGACCATTGCCGCACTACCGTTCGCCGTTCGCCGGCAACAATGTGGCAATGCGCATTTAATATATAAAAAGCTTTTTATTGCCACCAATTTGTAGTGTTTTTGTTTTTATTTTCACATTTTCATTTGCCTTTTGCTACGTGAACAACTCGAATGCTGCTGCTGCTGCGGCCGCCGGCACCGCAGCTAGTCAGACATGCCGGCTGGCTGGCTGGCTGACTGGCTGACTCGTTGCTGCTCCATGCAAAACGTTGCTGTAATTTCTTAATTTTCACCTTCCGTTCTGGCAGCAGCGCGCGCACAAACATTCCCGGCTGCTTCGGCAATTGCCGCCACCACATGCACATCTTCATTCACATTCGCTTTCACGTCTCAGTGGCGCACATTTACCGAGTGAATGAATCCGCAAGTGCCCGATTCCGTGCCGCACCGCCAACACGCAGCCGCGCACAGGCAACAATTGCTGCTGCTCCATGCCCGTTTTGCCTATTCTCATTCACGTTTCCAGCTCTCATTCCATTCAAATTGACTCTGCGGCACATGAAGCAGATTTTTAGTGCGCTGATCGGTATCGCAGCCTCCGCGTCCGCGCGTCTGCCTCCACCACCGCCACAAGCGCTTCCAAATTATTTCCGTATTTTCTATTATTATGACTTTTATTATTATAGCAGCAAACAACAACACGATGGCGCGCTGGTCTGGTCATCCCCCTCTGCCGCGGCGATGCTCACAGTTGATAGCGACCGCTGTTGGTTGCCCCTTTTTTGCGACTGTCGCGCTATTATTATGTATTATCGTTGTCATTGTTGTTGCTTGTTATTGCCGCCGCCGTTGTTGTTGCTTGTACTTGCCGAACAGACGCAATCGGTGTTTTACTGCTTCATGTTGTCTCTTCGTTTTACTGCCTACTTACACTTTTGTGCGCGCGGCCTATGGCACAAATAAAGCGCAGCAGCAGCAGCAGCAGCAGCAGCGACAGCAATTGTCGCAGCAGCAGGTTCAACAGCGGCCATAACTGTGCCGTGTTGTTTTTACTGCGACAGCATTTGTACCGTCGCCGCCGTTGCCGTTGCCGTTGCTGTTGCTGTGTCTTTGCTCTTTGCTCAATTTAGCCTCATAATTGTGTTTATGGTGTAGCGTAACCCATTGGCATTTCAGCATTTCAGCATCAAGCATTCAGCATTTATTGCATTTGATTTCGCTTGACTTCGCCCAGCCAGTGACCGCCCCACGACCATCGCTGAAAATGAGTTAGCAGCACCGGCTGCTGTTACGCTCGCTTGGGTATGTTGTCTGTTGTTGTCTGCCGGCTCGCTTGAGTTCATAAAATTGTCGCCTCGTCCATCGAGGGCAACCGCTACAGCAGTCCACTTGACAGTCAGTTCCGTCAGTCCGTCTGCGGATCAGTCTCCTTAACACAATTCGACACTCCACTCCAGTCCAGTAGCCAGTCCACCCCATGCCAGGCCGCACCGGGGCACTTCACTCCACTGCACTCCACTCCACTCCGCTGTGTGTGTCGCCATGTCGCTCGCCGTCGCTCGCCTGGGGTGTCGCGACGCGTCGTTGCGCAGCGACAGTAATGTCAAAAGTAACGCTTCAACGCGCCTTTTTTGCAATTACGCACAATCAAATGCTTTGGCTATTATTCTTGTCATCGTTGGGGTTTTTGTTGTTGTTCTTGTGGCCGTTGTCATTCATTTCATTGCTGTTTTTATGCAGGTCTTTTGTTTTTGCTGTCGTTGTAGTACAATTAGATTTGAAGATGTCAAATGAAATCGCTAGCCCACAAAAATGCTGCAAACATTCATTGGCCGAAAAATACACCGCAAACAATTTTTTGCAAATATATGAATGAATTTGTAAAGATGGCTTTTCAAGGGCTTGAGGCACAATGGTGTTTTTTTTAAGGAGTCAGGAAACATCCCTATTAAAGCGAAGCATTACATTGGTTCTGAAGGGATGTAGAGGTTGGTATAGAGTTGAATGTGAGGTAGAGGAATTGTTGTGCCATTAATTCAAAACTGTTGCTTGACATTTATGACGTTTACGTGTTCGCAACGCCATACATCAGGGGCAGATTCAGAAAAATATTTTGGGGGTTTCAAAAAGTAATTCTTTAACACATTAAGGACCGCAAAAAATCTGTACTTTCAGAAATTATACAACAAGATGCATTCTATGTGGATCTATGGAATCGTCTGGTCACCAACCTTCGAGGTAGGAGGATACAATGTATGAAAGTAAGTCCATCCGTAACAGACGACGGAACGCGAAACACGAGAGAACTCGTGAGCGTTCCGTAACGGATGGGACGCGAAACACGAGAAAACTCGTGAGCGGTCCTTAATGTGTTAATATTCATAAATATTTGTGTATATGCCTTTTAATTTGTATGAAATTTTAAAGACAACTTTAATATTTTGGGAGGTTTCAATCACCAAAACCATCCCCTGAATCCGCCACTGCCATACATAATGGTTCGAACACATTGAAAACAACAGCGACAGGAACACAACAGCACAAGATGGCATCGACTTGAATTGTCGGCCTGTAGTCAACCACTTAATTACAATGAAAGCACCAGCAACAAGACCACACTAGTGTTTTTAATCATGAATTGGGGATTCTGGCCAAATTTTCCCTA
This sequence comes from Melieria omissa, assembly GCA_963971225.1. Taxonomy (NCBI): domain Eukaryota; kingdom Metazoa; phylum Arthropoda; class Insecta; order Diptera; family Ulidiidae; genus Melieria; species Melieria omissa. Next base: position 34,997,293 of record OZ020267.1, on the reverse strand, counting down.
TTATGCATTTATCTATGTATATAAATTTTACCGTTCTACAATCTATTTTATACAAATGACAATATATAAGAAGGCAATAAATTACGAAGCGCTAGTAAATTTTAACTCAAATACTAATAAATACTATAATTGTTGTTTAAAGCGCCCAGAAATAGTAGAGGAACAGATCTCTTTTTGGTTTGATCGCCTGAGAAATGCTTAGAACTAGTTTCAAGGTTGACGACAGCGATCGGTGGTCGTGTAACCGTGCCGTCGTTAAAATAATTGTTGACATAGGGACATTCTGATTCTATATTTTGACAGATTTGGTCGTGTCAATACCGTGGTTTTTGTGTTCGGGGCAATAGTTCTAAGTTTGGCGACAGTGATAACTTTGGTCGGTGGTCGTGTAATCGTGCCGTTCTCAAAGTAATCGTTCTGATTCTATGTTTTGACAGTTTTGATCGTCAATGTTTTCAGGACATAAGAATTAAAGTACCTTTCGTCTACCGTTATGGCATTGGAACTTACTGATGTGTAGACATATTGAATTTTCGTTACACGACATAAGCGTCAGTCGTTTATTGTCTTCTATATTATTGACCACAACACTCAGTCAAGTTCTTCTGAATGCTCGACTATAGTTTATGCAACTAGTATATAGCTTCGATTTCTATAGTTTTGGTTTCTGGGCATTCGAAATTCTATTAAATGATGTAGGTCAATAAATAATCCACGAGTCAAAAAATACAAAAGCTACAAACTTACTTCAACAAATGCTTACGAATCATCTGCAGAATATTCTGGCTCAACACAATCAGCAACGATGCGTTGTGGAGGCTTTCTGAAAAGGAACCCATCCTGAGGCAAATAAAGCCGAAAAAATGGTGTTGAATAGGCCACACATTGAGAAAACCAGCCGACAGCATCTCGAGAATGACGTTAGACTGGAATTCGCAAGGGGGCAGATGTCGCGGTCGGTCAAAAAACAGTTGGAGAAACTCGACTCTAGGCGAACTAGCCGCTGTCAATACCACATGGGACAACAGAAAAACAACAGCCCAGAATCCTATAAGATGGAAGAGTCATGTGGAGACCCTATGCTCCAAAAAAAGTATATTGTCTTGACTGACTAATTGATTGGAATCGAAGCTAGATACATACAATTTTAAAAGTGGGTTTACTTTGTAAAACCAACCTCCGCTATGAAGAAATTTTTTAGGTTTAGTTTTTGAGAGCATAAAACAGAAGTTAAGGTGTAATATGGAGTACCGGATTTCGTATGCCTATTGACGTGAAACTTGAATTAAACACAATTCCAAATTTTCTAAAATCAAATTCGAAAGAGGTTAACATTGAGTTAGGAGTTTTTTTGACAAACATTTCAAAAAAAGATGAATTAATGGATTAACTGACTTCAAAGCGTGAAGCTAGATCAACGTTCTCTATGTAGGTTATTTACACAGGACTTGATCCAGTCCAGGGTTCCTGCTAGACTGGTGCCGATTATTGGTTCTGGTCCCATGGGTACATTACCCTGCTTTGAGGTTGATCCAGTGACTTACACAGGGGGGAGTTGGGGGTTTTAGATCAAACGAAAAATTGCTAGTACCAAATATGGTTTCGAATGGTATTCGGCTCAAAAGTTGTACACAAACCCCCCAAATGAAGTCATGTGTGCACCACTGTGTTCACCTATGCAGCACCCATGTTAAACACAAGTTTCTTGAGTTAATTTTGGTAAGTGCTATAGAAATGAAATTACTGAAAAAATTTAAATTTTCTTAATAAATAAATTTAAATAACTCGTTGGCTTTTTTGTTGCATCAGAAACAAATTCGCAATTCCATTAAAAACACATTACTTGTCATTAAAACTACAATTTCAATGCTCATTAATTAGAAACCAGTTTGTGAAGAATATTTGAAGAACAGTTTGCCAAAGTTATGCGCACTTCTTGCGCCTTTCAGTTAACCTCTCACTTGACACCGCATACAGTGGAAGGATTCTCGTGAACATTGCCATGACAGCGAAATAGAAAAGCCAAGTCAACGAACATTTCGCCGGACTAGAATGGGGATGCATTGCTTTTCAGCTGCCACGAAGGTTTGCTCTCGTCCAAAGTTTGACTGGCGGAAGTCCTGGTCGAGGCGGCAACAGTGTCGTCTGTGGCAACTTAAATGCGCTGTTTTCTTTTTTCAACTTAAGCGCTGCATCGCCAACTGATTCAATCCATTCGTCTATTGACTCGACTGGCTGGCAACTTGCGCTTCACATTGTCAATAACTAAAGTCAACTGCAAAGCATTGTCGGGACACTGGCTCCACTCAAGTGTGCTCGCTCACTTGCAGCGTCCCCAAGTTCGATGCATTTGCCGAGTCGATTTTTCCAAGCGAGAATAATACAAGTGTCTGGCAAGGTCTGTGGACGACGCGCGGAGGATCGTTGGGAATAGTTTTTTGGTTGCAAGCTTGTCAGCATCTCTCCGGGCAGCGTCGCACTGCTGCACTCCACTTTGCGCCACTGCGCTCAAGCGGCGGCTGCCACTTTGGCAGCGGTTAAAGTGCTTTCAAGTGGCCCGGCCGTCGCTTGGCTGTTAGTGCTTCTGCTGAGCGCACATCAAGTACTCGGCAGCCGGATAAGAAACGGTGCCCCCGCCACCCCACGCCCCCCCCACTCTTTGATAAAGTTGGCAGTACGAGACAAACGTGCGACTTACTGCATTGCCGTAAGAACGGAGCGTCACAAGTGTTGGTTGAGCAAATTCTCACATAACCTCACAAATTAATTCTTTTGAATACTAATTAAACCCGAGCAGCGGTAATTAATGTATTAGTCGAGCCAAAGCCAAAAGTTCGACGGAAAGGCGATTACATCTCAATTCCGCTTGTCCGGCTGCATGTTGATTTAATGTTTGCTTCAAATGTGAACAAATAAATAAAGCAACAACAATGAAGCATCATAAAATTCACACAATTCAGCACCTTTCGTGCAGCCACACTTCCCGCTCCTACGCACACAATCAATCCAGTCCGTTCAAGGCATATCCTTTAAGCACGCACACACACACGCTCACACTCCAACACACACACACGGAGAAGCGCTTGCCATGTCGTCGTGTACACGTTTATTGCGCTCAGCCGTGTTTATACGTTCGTCCTTCTTTATTTCTTTGCTATTTGGCTGACTGCAGCTAGTTGTTGTTGTTGTTGCTTTTTCCGCGCTAGCTATTTTTGTTGTCGTCGTTGCCATTGCCTTTGTTGTTGTTTTCTTTTAGTTGTTTTACTTTTTACTGTTGTTGTTGTTTAGAATTTCATTTTTTTTTTCATAACATATTTTATGTGATTTGTAATCCACCCTGTTTTATTGTTTGGTTTGTCGTCTTGGCTTTTTTCTGCAAATTCTCACAGCGCCGCAACAACAATTCGGTTTTGCGTATTTTTTTTTTTTTTATTATAAACGAAATTTAAAATTCGCCTGGCACAGCCGTCGCACACTTGACTGCCTCAAAGCTTTCGCAAGGATATATTTAATATTTTTTCATTATTTATCTTTTTCACTGGTTCACTTTGCACACGTTTGTTGCCTTTGTTATGCTAACCTTTTTCCTTCACTTATTGTGTATCTTTGCTGCGAAACTTTTTGCTTCTTCACAAAACACTTTATTTGCAATTGCTGCTTGTTTGCAACTTGCTGCCGCTTCTTCTTTTGTCACTTTTGCTCACTGCTGTGTCTGCATTCGAATTGACAACATTTCCAATCGGTTTGTCCGTATCCGCATTAACACTTCCGCTCGACGCCACTTTAATTTTTGAACTAAAAGTGTTGCATATCGCTAACAATTCGGTTGGCTATTCGTCTCGCTGTCGTGTGAGTAGTCACTCATTGTGAGTGACTACGCGCAGTGAGAGAGTCACTTATTCGGCATCATGTGGTTGCAAAATACTCAAATACTTAGTGGTTTAAAAGCATTTAACGGAAATTACAAGCAATGCATTATGTTTACCGTTACTTTTTTTAAATAATAAATTGAATAAACATTTGAATGAGTTAAAAATGGCAGGAGAAAAATATTTAAAATTATTTAAAACGTTGCTTTTATTGAAAATAATTTCACTATTGAAAGAATATTAGAGAAAATATTAGAACGCAAAATATCTTGAAAAGCATTTATTTTTTATATTTTCTTTTTTTATTAGTTTTCTTACACTTGTACCATAACTTTTTCTAATCCTTGAAGTCCCTTTTGATATGCGCTTTTTGTTTGGCCTCGAGCTCTTCCAGTGATGCGCTATTTATCTCCTCATTTGTGGCAAATCGTTGTTCTTTCATGGGGTCGGTTCAGCTTTTGGAACAGGAAAAGTTATAGGGATTCATGTTTGGTAAAAACGGGGCTGGGGCTTGATTTTCCTTATTATCACCTGTTCCTGTCTATGGCAAATAACACAGTGCAACAAATTCAAAAAAAATTTCGACGGACAAGGTCAAACCCGTCTCATTCGATAGAGGACCTCAGTAGACGAAAAAGTGCCAAGGGATTTTTCTCGGAATGTTCGAGTTTTTCTTTAAATGCAGTTTAAAGATGGCGGCTGATTGCCTCTTCCAGAAACTTTTAAAACATCATATCTCTTGACTCAAATGTCGGAAAGGAATAATTTTTACGTCAAATGAAAGCTAAAGATATGAAGTCGATGACACAATATAATTTTTTGAAAAATTTTATGAAAAAGAATATGAAGGACCTCAATTAAATTTGTATCCTTGAATATGCTGGAGACCGTGCGAGATCAATTTATGTAAGTGACTTCTGGTAAAAAAGCATTCAAAGATCTACACGGCTTATAAATTTCATGTAAATCACTTTTACAGTTAAGACTCTACAACGATTAAAAAAATGTGCTTTGCATGAATGCACATGAATTTTGTAATTTTTATGATGTAAAATTGTCCTCAAGAGAAGCGAAAAATTGAAAACCAATTGTGCCCATTTTTGCCAAATTTTAATTCACCTAATAGTATACAAGTTGTAAATGAGTTTGTGAGTTTTCGAACTATAACTTTTTTAATGCAACAGTAATTTGTTTTAATTGAAATTAAAGCCAAATGCATTTTCCAATTTTCCGAATAATATTTTACACATTTCCACCTGTTTATATGAATTTAAAAATTGAAAAAATGAGAAACTTTCAACTTTTGGCCAAAAATGTATGAAAAATCACTTTTAGTCGATAACAATTTTTTATGAATTTTTTCAAATTATATTATTTTAATATATTTTTGCAAATAGAGAAGTTTGCAATCGATTTACATTGAATGAATTGTAAAACAAATTACTAGGGATCCAAAAAACTCCGAACTTCAACTAAAGATTAAAAAAAAACGCGATCTAACTTTGAAAAAGGACCATACCGTTGAATTCAACATTCTCGAACTAGGTTAGGAATTAGTTATTGGGATTAAAAAGTTTCCAATTCAAGCACAGTGTGCCCCGCCACCCCACGCCCCCCCCTCCACCCAACTCTTTGATAAAGTTGGCAGTACGAGACAAACGTGCAACTTACTGCATTGCCGTAAGGATGTAACGTCACAAGTGTTGGTTGAGCAAATTCTCACATAACCTCACAAATTAATTCTTTTGAATACTAATTAAACCCGAGCAACGGTAATGAATGTATTAGTCGAGCCAAAGCCAAAAGTTCGACGGAAAGACGATTACATCTCAATTCCGTTTGTCCGGCTGCATGTTGATTTAATGTTTGCTTCAAATGTGAACAAATAAATAAAGCAACAACAATGAAGCATCATAAAATTCACACAATTCAGCACCTATCGTGCAGCCGCACTTCCCGCTCCTATGCACACAATCAATCCAGTCCGTTCAAGGCATATCCTTTAAGCACGCACACACACACTCTCACACTCCAACACACACACACGGAGAAGCGCTTGCCATGTCGTCGTGTACACGTTTATTGCGCTCAGCCGTGTTTATACGTTCGTCCTTCTTTATTTCTTTGCTATTTGGCTGACTGCAGCTAGTTGTTGTTGTTGTTGCTTTTTCCGCGCTAGCTATTTTTGTTGTCGTCGTTGCCATTGCCTTTGTTTTTGTTTTCTTTGAGTTGTTTTACTTTTTTACTGTTGTTGTTTAGAATTTTTTTCATAACATATTTTATGTGATTTGTAATCCACCCTGTTTTATTGTTTGGTTTGTCGTCTTGGCTTTTTTCTGCAAATTCTCATAGCGCCGCAACAACAATTCGGTTTTGCGTATTTTTTTTTTTTGTATTATAAACGAAATTTAAAATTCGCCTGGCACAGCCGTCGCACACTTGACTGCCTCAAAGCTTTCGCAAGGATATATTTAATATTTTTTTCATTATTTATCTTTTTCACTGGTTCACTTTGCACACGTTTGTTGCCTTTGTTATGCTAACCTTTTTCCTTCACTTATTGTGTATCTTTGCTGCGAAACTTTTTGCTTCTTCACAAAACACTTTATTTGCAATTGCTGCTTGTTTGCAACTTGCTGCCGCTTCTTCTTTTGTCACTTTTGCTCACTGCTGTGTCTGCATTCGAATTGACAACATTTCCAATCGGTTTGTCCGTATCCGGATTAACACTTCCGCTCGACGCCACTTTAATTTTTGAACTAAAAGTGTTGCATATCGCTAACAATTCGGTTGGCTATTCGTCTCGCTGTCGTGTGAGTAGTCACTCGTTGTGAGTGACTCGTTGTGAGTGACTACGCGCAGTGAGAGAGTCACTTATTCGGCATCATGTGGTTGCAAAATACTCAAATACTTAGTGGTTTAAAAGCATTTAACGGAAAATACAAGCAATGTTTACCGTTACTTTTTTTAAATAATAAATTGAATAAACATTTGTATGAGTTAAAAATGGCAGGAGAAAAATATTTAAAATTATTTAAAACGTTGCTTTTATTGAAAATAATTTCACTATTGAAAGAATATTAGAGAAAATATTAGAACGCAAAATATCTTGAAAAGCATTTATTTTTTATATTTTCTTTTTTTATTAGTTTTCTTACACTTGTGCCATAACTTTTTCTAATCCTTGAAGTCCCTTTTAATATGCGCTTTTTGTTTGGCCTCGAGCTCTTCCAGTGATGCGCTATTTATCTCCTCATTTGTGGCAAATCGTTGTTCTTTCATGGGGTCGGTTCAGCTTTTGGAACAGGAAAAGTTATAGGGATTCATGTTTGGTAAAAACGGGGCTGGGGCTTGATTATCCTTATTATCACCTGTTCCTGTCTATGGCAAATAACACAGTGCAACAAATTCAAAAAAAATTTCGACGGACAAGGTCAAACCCGTCTCATTCGATAGAGGACCTCAGTAGATGAAAAAGTGCCAAGGGATTTTTCTCGGAATGTTCGAGTTTTTCTTTAAATGCAGTTTAAAGATGGCGCCTGATTGCCTCTTCCAGAAACTTTTAAAACATCATATCTCTTGACTCAAATGTCGGAAAGGAATAATTTTTACGTCAAATGAAAGCTAAAGATATGAAGTCGATGACACAATATAATTTCTTGAAAAATTTTATGAAAAAGAATATGAAGGACCTCAATTAAATTTGTATCCTTGAATATGCTGGAGACCGTGCGAGATCAATTTATGTAAGTGACTTCTGGTAAAAAAGCATTCAAAGATCTACACGGCTTATAAATTTCATGTAAATCACTTTTACAGTTAAGACTCTACAACGATTAAAAAAATGTGCTTTGCATGAATGCACATGAATTTTGTAATTTTTATGATGTAAAATTGTCCTCAAGAGAAGCGAAAAATTGAAAACCAATTGTGCCCATTTTTGCCTAATTTTAATTCACCTAATAGTATACAAGTTGTAAATGAGTTTGTGAGTTTTCGAACTATAACTTTTTTAATGCAACAGTAATTTGTTTTAATTGAAATTAAAGCCAAATGCATTTTCCAATTTTCCGAATAATATTTTACACATTTCCACCTGTTTATATGAATTTAAAAATTGAAAAAATTAGAAACTTTCAACTTTTGGCCAAAAATGTATGAAAAATCACTTTTAGTCGATAACAATTTTTTATTAATTTCTTCAAATGATATTATTTTAATATATTTTTGCAAATAGAGAAGTTTGCAATCGATTTACATTGAATGAATTGTATAACAAATTACTAGGGATCCAAAAAACTCCGAACTTCAACTAAAGATTAAAAAAAAACGGGATCTAACTTTGAAAAAGGACCATACCGTTGAATTCAACATTCTCGAACTAGGTTAGGAATTAGTTATTGGGATTAAAAAGTTTCCAATTCAAGCACAGTGTAGTCAATGCTTCAAAATATATTTGCCAATAGAAATTTTCAAAAGTTGTTTGTCATAAAAATTTCTTTGAGAAGGAATCTTGAAAGCCAAATATACATACAATGAAAAGAAATTATTAAAATTTTGTTACAAAATTGTTGTATTATTCTTTTGCTTCAATTATAGGGAAACTTTTCCCACACACATCAATCCTCAAAAATCAAGTTTTGTAGGACATTTTAGCACCAATTTTGAATAAGTACGAAATAAACATTTAAACACATTTTTAGATTTGGCTTATTTCGGGCGTTCAAGTTAATTTCGGAACTTTGATGTATTCGTGGTACATTTTGTCCTTAAAAAGTCCTGTTTTATACGACATTTTAGGCGTTTTAGAAAAAAGGGTCAAATTAATCCATAGAAATAGGAGCTACAGGGTTAAAATGTTCCAGAAAAATGTTCTTCGTAGTATTTGACATCAAATTGCTGAATACATCATATACCTAAAATGTGAGGTTACATGGTTTTCGTATGCCGATTCACCATAATAATGTGCAAAAGGAAGAAAACTTTAACCCCCCCAAAAAAACTTAAAAAACTTAAAACTTTCAAAACGCCGATACATGTATATTTTTTTCGGCCCGTCTACCAGAATTCGTTGTCAGAATGCTGTTTTTTTTTTGTAGTACAGTGCTACTGAATTTTATTTCTATAAGTGTAAGCAACAACAACATTTATTTTAAATATTGTTTCTAATTTTTTTTAAATATAAAATTTTTAAATTACTTATTTTGGAAAACAAATGTCTTATCAAATCCTCATAAGCCACCTTCTCATTTAACTCTTTGCTCTTTTGAATTTTCCCACTCAAGAGTTTCACTCAATTTTGCAGTAATATTTACTCACACTCTTGATACTTTCCTTTATTACTCACTCAATGCTTTGCGCAATGTTGCCATCTTTATTTCAGTTTTGCCTCTATGAAATACTTATAAGGTTAAAACCAATATGTAGTTGTTTTTGTTTTTATATGTATTTATATATTTGTTTCTTTTCAAGACTTCAGCACCTAAAAGTTTATAAGCAAAAATATTCAGTACTTAGTATTAAAAAAACAGTCACGAACTTTGTAAAATGTCGCTTCAAACAAAAAAGTTGCTTTAAATTGTATTTTGCTTCGAGTCCCTTAAACACAACACTTGGCAGCACTTGTCGCGTGTTGTCAGTGTTGCCGCCGCTGTTGCAATTTTTAAGCGCTGTTATGTGTTAACGCTCGTACGCTCTCGTTTCCGGTTTCCGTGCGGTAATGTTGCAACGTTTGCACACACACACAAATTGTGTATGTGGCTGTGACTTTGACCGTTATTGCTAACAATAACAATAACAACAATATGGCCGCTTCAGCAATGCAAAAATGCGTAATTTATTAATGTTCATTGTGCTGCTGACATATATGATTTTGATGTTTATGATGGACTGCGTTGGTAACTGTCAATCGATGACATTAACGCAAACTCAACCAAGCTCAGAGTTCAAGTAGCGGCGTAATTGTTGTTGCCTTCGCCATATACTACTTTTTTCTATATTACATATTGTTGCCTGTCAGACGGATGTCGGCAATTTTGAAACATTCCCTGTTTGCTCCCCTTCTGCAACAGCCAAAAGAGCTCATTGAGCGCATTGCTACCCCAATTGAATTGGCTGCTGATTTGTTTTTCAGCCTCATATCCGTTATTGGGCGTTTTGTCGCTGCGTCTGCGGAAGGCGTTGCGATTTTGACAGCGTCAAATTGTCGCAACGATACAGCGAATTTCCATAACTGCGCAACAAATCATATTTCAGCCTGTTGAATGAATTTCCGTCAAGCAGGCTAATCAACGTCGATGCGGCATTTGGCTGTAAGGAAGTGTGGTGGCACTGATGAGCGAAGCGTTGGGGAATTGAGAATTCTACTACTATTTAGTAAATGGAAAGTGTCAGTGCAATAATGCAATGAGTTTACGAATTTGGTTGTAATTTTGTTGTTTATGGACTTGTGAGACCTGTGCTGTGTGTTCTTACGAATTATGCGCGAATTGAAAACAGTGCAAAGGGATGTGGTAAGACACAGTTTTGCTCACTGATACTTCAGAATTTGCTCAGTTTTGGTTTGTAGGTAAATCTATAAGTTGTGTCTCGGCTCGACTTGAATATCTTATGTATGTGATTGTAGTATTTTGTGTTCAAAAGTGATTAACATTTTCGACCCCAAACGCTGCTTGAGAGCAACTTCACCTATTTGCCATCTTATAGCAAAAACTACGATTGATTTATGGGTTTAATTTAAGTAGGCACCAACAAATTAATACTTTTAAAAGTGAATTCAAAGCAAATTACAAAAATTTTATTGTTATCCCCAAAATAATTTCTAATAATTTGCAGCGATATCAGGGAAAGTTTGTGTTCTAATTGAAGTCTACGAATTGGGCACGTTTGATCAAAACCACGTTTCTTTAAGAATGGTTAAATAAAATCAAAAAGTGATAATTTTGTATTTTTCCATAAATGTTAAAAAAGTTTTCTATAATTACAAAATATTGATGCAAAATTTATTTAACCCGTTTCAAGCTAAAATTGTTCAAAAGTAAACTAGCTCTAGAACTCTAACAAAGAGGTGTGATGACTTCAAATGTCGTGTGCACATTTCTTAGGCAAATGTTTCAGGATTTAAATACCAAAAAGTAATATGGAGACACAGAGTAAATTCGTGTACAAAAGTGCTTAAAAGAGTTGCAGCATTGGTTGATTCATCTTTCTTGAAGAGCATCTGTCATATTTGCATCTCAAGTGAAATACTGAAGTACTTAGGTTGCACCTCTTTGCTTTCATTCTCTAAAATTCAACGTAAGATTCCACTCACAGAAAGCTTGAGAAAGCTTTCAGTTTTGTGTACAGGCACTGCTCAACAGCGATCAATGTGGCTGAGAGCCACAAAATGTTAATAAGAAAAACAATTCAAGTGTGTTGGCTGTGGCTGTGATGCAGCATTTGCCAAATTAAGGCGATCGGTGTTGAAAATTGTTTTCTTTGACTTCAGTTAATTACTTACCACTGATTTCACATATTTGTGCATAATTTCTTGGAATTATTCTGCATTTTAACTGCATTTATTTGCCAGCTTAAAATTCTCATGAAATTGTTCTGAGAACTCAAAAACAAAAAAACTGTGGAATTGTGCAAAAATGTTTTTTCACCAGAAATCGGTGTGAAAAGTGTTGTGCAACGAAACGAAATTAAATTTAAACGAATTATTGAGCTAGAAACAAAGCTTATTCTTTCTGTCTTATTTCTGTGGCAAATGTAAGTAAACAAATTATTTTAGTTGTAGCCAAATAGTTGGAGAATTTATTACCCTCATTCCTACTTATAAACGAATTATTGAGCTAGAAATAAAGCTGCGTCTTATCTCCGTGGCAAATGTGAGTAAACAAACATTTATTTGTGCTGTAGTCAAATAGTTTGCGACGTCATTACTTAAACTCCGAGCCGACTTTTCATATGAAAAGACAATATTTGTTTGTAGTGAGCGAGCGAACAAGCTTAACACTAGAAAGACAGCAAGTTTTCCATACCTACAAAGACAACATATTATATTCGCTGATATCTCGAAAAGTACACATCGGATTTGGCTAATTTTTCACAAAATATATTAAAAAATATATGCAAAATTTTTCACAACAAAAAAAGAAAAGTAAAGCAAAAAGTGACTGAAATACTAAAATAATAATAAAAAATAAAAGTAAAGCAAAAATTGACAAAAATACTAAAGAAATGGTCAAAATGACCGCAATGGTATTTCAAGTGTTAATGGAAAGTATGGTGTTTATTGAACTGATTGTAAGAAAGCCTCGACTTTAGAGAAGGAACTTTCGATCACTGGACTTTAACCTACCTGGGGTTAATAAGTGCTACGATACATAAAAAAAATGAGCTCGTTGTATGAATAAATCCCATTTTTGTATGCTCACCAGTTTAGAGCTGCAGATGTTGAAAAGTGGGGCCTTGATAGATTTGGTTCAAAAGTATTTTTGATGCAATTTAAGTTTCTAATTTCCTGTTATATTAACCCATTGTTGCCTAATAGATAACATTTTACCCATGAAAATAGATTTTTTTTTAAATCACAAAAAAGTCAATGTTTGAGATTTCGCAAAACCATTGATAGCGATAGTTAAGGTAAAGATGGAACTACCTTAACCTAGTGAAGGTCACCCTAAAATTTCGCCATCTAGCTAAAGTTACCAGACTCCAAAAATCGTGAATTTTTCGGAGGTGGAAAATGTGGCGAAACGTAGTGGCCTTAGAACTTCACAGATATCTGCCTCCTAACTCACCTGTAAACAATACTTCTTTTGTTCACATGTTTAGCTGATCACTTTAAAAAGTATGGAAAAAAGCTACCATTGCTGCGTATTGGGTAAAAAATACCTAATGAATATCTCAGAAACGTGCAGAGATCAAAAGCTGAAATTTTGTTTCTGATCATTTTGGGTCACTTCTAGGTCGTGTATGAAATTTTATCAAAATCGTATGGGCGGAACTGGTACGCGACAGCAATGGGTTAAATTGACTTGCGGTGCGTTTTGAGGAGAATGGTTTAGGGGGGGACAAGGTAAAAGAAAAGGTTTTAGTTTGCGCCTCTCTTTTAAGAAAGTATATATCTGAAAAAGAAAGTCAAGCATTGCTTCGGCGCTGCCTTCTATCCCCAATTAATTGTATTGCAATATTTTAACCCTTTCGGGGTGGAGTTTAATATTGAAAAGCCAAAATATTCCTGTTAGAAATGTTGGCATACTATGAAAGTTGGAGCTAGAAAATCATGTTGCATACTCACAAATTCTGAAATTATCCTTTTATCCGGTCATATGTAATTCGAATAAATATTTCGCTTGGGTCATAAGACCTGAATTCTTCTTTTGAAGGGTATCAAAAACTTGGTGGATCTTGGTATATTAGTGTTAGTCCATTAGTCCCAGAAGTGTTAAACACGATCAAAAGACTGGAACTGTGTCTTCGCTATTCGAATAAAATTCAAGTTTTTGTCGAATGTAGGTGGTTTTGTTGTGCTCAGACAGTGTGAAATACATATTCTAAGATATTTTTTTGTAAAGCTGAGCTCACGACAACGGGTTGCTATGGCCAGTTAAGTAGTTACGAGTTACCTAAGCAGCTTCTTTAGATTCGTCGAAAATGTTGATTGTTCCAGTGTACGAAATTCTTTGGGACATGCCCAGAGCTTTCATGTTGTATGAGATATCAACTTAAAATATTTATAAGGTTTGCCCCATGGAAAAAGAGTAGAAACTGCTTAAAAGTAGAGAATTTTACTGGCGTAATCTGTTGCTGGATACATAGATTTGAGAGGCCTATCCTTCACTGACATGCTGTCGAAATTTCATGACATTTGATTGAGTGCAAGCCAAGTTTTTGCGCCAAACGTGCCAGTCTGTTTATAGCATCGATCAGAAAATGAGCTTTGAACAAAGAGCTAATTTTAAGTTTTGCTTCAAACTTTGTAAAACTTTTACCGAAACATTCAGTTTCATCAAACAAGTGTAAGGTGATGATTGTTTATCTCGAGTGAGAGTACATGAGGGGTTTACGAGGTTGCGGGACAACCGTGAAGACATAAAGCACGACGAACAACCAGGTTCTTCCAATACCGTGATCACTCAAAGTAACATCGAAAATGTGCGTGAATTCATTAAAAATTAGACGAAATCGTTATTGCGATGCATGGAAATGGAACTGAATATGTCCAAAATTTCAATTCATCGTACGAGGCTACAATACCGTGAAAATTGAAGCTGGCGCTTGTTATACGATAACGCCTCATCTCATCGACCTAATTTGGTAAACGACTTTTTGATAAAAAAATTAATTTTTACCCTTAACCACTGACCAGACTTGGCTCCGAGTGACTTCTATCTGTTCGGTAGAATGCCTTTGTCGATGAAAGAACAACCATATCCTGATGTTGATGCGATTCAAAAGGCGACCAACGACATTTTGAAGACAATGGATGAAGTTGGCCTCAAAAAGTTATTCGATGATCTAATCTAATCGTGCAAAATGTTTTATCGAAGCAGAAGGAGACTATTTGGAATAAAATTAAAGAATTTGGATGTTTTATTTTTTGAGCAGTCTCGTTTTCCGTGGGACAAACTTTGTATTCTAGCACTCGTGAACAATTTTCAGATGAAGTAACGTTATTGAAATAACTTTTTACGAAAAATATATATGTACCTGTAGGTATTTCTACAATCGTGTGTAGTTATAACACTTTACGATAGTACTTTTGATCCACTCGAAAGATTACATATATAGGCCTGAAACTAGAGGCCATTCTTAGTTATAAGGCATACTAATTTTTTTAAATTTCTGAACAGACGTCCTTTTAAAAATACTTAAAAATTAAAGGGACGTACACATTTCACAACTTCTTCTTCTTCTTGACTGGCACGATAGCCCGATTACGAGACTAAGGCCTAGCTACCCTCAACCAACCGTGTTGTGCGTGCGAATGTTTTTACAAGGTTGGAAGGGACCTACAGTTTTATGCCGATTCCGAATGGCGAGTGGGGAGCTTTTTCATAGGCAATTTTACTCTCAGAGGTTTGCCATTTGCTGTTGAGAGGACAGCCGCCGAAAGAAAAATTGCTGTTTTTTTCTTTTTTCGGTGTAAGCGCAACGGAGTATTAAACCTGGGTTCGAGGGTCGCATTTGACTGGCGGCCCAACGCACTTAGCCAGCTGAGCTACGGCGTGCGGCGGCTGCGTAGTATTTCACAACTGCAAATATTTAAATAAATTTATTGAAATATGTATGTCTTTATAATTTTAAAGTCTTTTAAAATGGGCATCGATTAAAAGGAAATAAAAAACTGAGTATACCATGTTAACATGAATGAACTCTCCGCCAATAATTCTCTAAACAAACTTTTTAGACTTTCATAAAATCTCCATATCAATCGATTAACTAACTATTTATTCAAAATTATGAAAGCCAATCGCACCGAAGCGAAGGTCAGACTAGCCGCAAATCAGCTCCGCACACTTTTAAGCCGAATGATAGCTTATCGAAATTACATACAGCCGCCGCGTAACGCCATCAATTAGAGGCAATTGTGCTCGCCCAGCGAAGCGCTGCATGTGGAATGCGTTGGCCAGCGTCACGGCTCATAAATAATGACTCAATTCGGCCGTGTGAACGGTCATTAAAACGCGCTTAATTATTCAGCATGCAAAGCGTGCGACATGCAATGTCCTGACACCATGTCCAACATGTCCGGTTCCTGTGTCGTTCGAGCGACATGAGGCGCCACGTCCATCTTTTGTGTGCATTGTGTGTGGCTGTGATGTGCGAGCCGGTTGTGTTGACGCCGAGGTCATTGTGTCGTCGTCGTTGTTCGCGTTCGCGTCATTGTCGTCAGCTGTCAAATATGCGTCACTGCAGCAATAAGGCTTTTTTTATCACCATCCGCGCGGTGATTGTCCTCAACCAGATAATGCTGCTGGCGCCACTCGTCTACCGGCGCCAGTGCGCCACCTTTCGCACGCACGCAGCGCTGACTGGCGGCGCGCTCGTCACGTGCCTCCTGCTGCTCGTCTCCGCGCCGTTTCTGCTGCGCATCGTGGCCGCCACCTACGACCGCGTCGGCGTGTCCCTCGATGCGCTCTTCGTGTCCATCGCAATGGTGACGCAAGTGAGCGACGCCATTGTGGCGTTGCTGCTGAAGGCCACGCAAATCTGGCAACGCCACCGCTTGCTGCAATACCTGAATCTGCTGCAAGCAACAATTGCCGAGGTGCGCTCGCTCAACGCACACTTTGTCGAGGGTCGCGTGCTGGCGCTGCTGTGGCTGCAGCTGTCGCTGTCGCTGTACGAGCTGCTGCTGCAGCTGGTGTTTCTGCTGAAGGTTGCCTCGACGGGCGATCTGGTGGCCAACTTGGTGGTGTTGTACCTGCAGCAGTGCCATGCCGTGGTCTCAGCAATGATCTTTGCCTCGTTGCTGCTGCTCGATGCGTGCTACAGGCAGCTGGAACGCAGCCTGCAGCAGGGCGACGTCAGTGCGGCGCAGTTGGTGCGGCTGCAAGATGCGCTGCACGAGCTGGTGCAGCTCTTCACGCAGACATTTCAGTTTCCGATTTTCCTGCTGGTGCTCGGGCAGTTCCTAAACGTGCTGGCCAATCTGTACGCGCAGGTCTACTACTTTCTGGTGACGCACGGCCTGTGGTACACGTTCCTCTTCTTCTGCATCAAAATTTGCCTGCAGATGTATTTGCTCATCTACGCCGCACAGCAGTGCG
This sequence comes from Melieria omissa, assembly GCA_963971225.1. Taxonomy (NCBI): domain Eukaryota; kingdom Metazoa; phylum Arthropoda; class Insecta; order Diptera; family Ulidiidae; genus Melieria; species Melieria omissa. Next base: position 34,980,663 of record OZ020267.1, on the reverse strand, counting down.
TCGAGCGCTGCAAGCGCGTCCAGCATTTGTGGCTGAATCGGGATTTCCACGTTCACACAGAGGTGGGTGCAACTTCTCGATGTCAATGAACCAGCAGCTGAATTAATTTTCTCACTTTCAGCGTTGCCTTGAATTGACACACGGCGAGGTGCTGTGGCCCCGGCCCATTGATTTTTGGATCCTAGACATGTTCAGGCTGGACAATGACTTCTGGCTGTTTTTAGTGTCGTACTCAGTCAATTTCATTGTAATCATTATACAGTTTGGCTATGAAACGTCTTATTAACACGTTGAGTGCCACCATCCGAAAAATTGTCCCCACAGGCCACCGAATTTTTTTGTATTGACTTTGAGACCACTGTGATCTCACGCGGCACAGGAGACCCAAATTCGTGTGAGAATAAAGTGGGGTTTTATGTGGCACTCAACGTTTTAAGTTGAATATAACTTTATCTGGAATCCGTTGCATTCTCTAACAATTCTCTAACATATGTTAATGGTTTTATTAGAAGTTATGGGTTATCAAATATAATGCATTATTTTCACATTCATTCATCTAAATTGTATTCTATTTTGGTCCTGAAAGGTCAACACAGAAAATTAAATTAAAAGGAGACAATTTTCCTCTATCATTTGATACCCATATCTTCATCATTACAAAACCGAAAATATTAAAAAAAAATCTTTGAAACGCTTATGTCCTCGAGATTTTAAAGTCCTTTTAAAATTACATTGGAAAATGCAAAACATGATGATGCCTGGTTGCTATAAATGACCCCTAGTTTCACGCCTATATCAACATTTGGATGGGTCTCGGCAAAAAGGTTTATTTTGTCGCACGGTGTAAAAAATATAAAGATGATGTTTTCACTCATTGCGTTATAACTTTGTCATTTTTCTTTCGATTTTATTGATGTTAGGCTTAACCTTTGCAAGAATAATATATCTTTCATGTTAGATTCTAAAACCAGAGGACATACATTATTGTATCTATTCATTTATCAATTATTCAAAAATTTATAATTTTTGAGAATGGTTGAAAAATTAACTTTTTTGAAATTTTCACCATCAGTAACTTCCCCAAAAATCATCAGATTTCAACAATCTGTATATCGCTGGAAAGGCTAAGATATTAATTTCGGAACAATTTGTAACAGCTTGTGTTAGTCAGATAATTCGTTTACGAGATATGTGCTCATAACTGAAATAACAGGGAAAAACGGTTTTTTTTTTAATTTTTTGAAAATGCTTCTCAAACAAATTTACCCAAAGTTACTCTAGAAAACACTTTTAGTTTTAGGTTCATTTTTCGTGTCGAGCCGTGACAAGTCAGCGTGACGTTCCTTGCGCTCTGCTAACCTCTGAGACCCTGTATCCATTCCTAAGTGCTGCATACCCCTGTTTGATGCTTATCTTTGTTTATTTCTGCACTCAACTATTGTTTTTTTTTTTGCAAAAATTTTGAATTTGTATCCCACAGCTAAACAAACTACTATCGATAGTAGCACAACTTTCATTAGAAGAACACGTTGGCACAGTTGCCACTGAATTAAAACCTTTTTATGTATAAAATTTCCCTAAGAAAGGACCAAAATGGGAACAAAATATTTTCTAAAAATTGTTAACACAAAAACAAAATATAACTTTTATATCGACATTTTTGCCGAATAACCAAAAAAAGTTTGTCTTTTTTTGTATAAAAAAACGTTTGTATAAAAGAGTCTAAATTATACAAAAGCGGCCAATAGGCCCAAGTGAAATAAAAAGACCCACTTTTGGTTCAAATGAACCAAATGTGGCAACTGTGCGCGTTGAAAGCTCTGCTTTGCTCTTAAACGTTTTTCATAGTGTCCGGCCGAAGGTGGATTATTTACCGAAGCCGAATACTAACAATTCTTTTAAGAAAAAAATTGATCCAATTTAGCCCTTTGTTTATTATTAATTTCTTCGCTCCACTTAAGAATAAATAAAAGAATATATTGGGTGTACAACTTAATAACCGGAATTTTTCAGCGAAATTTGATGTTTTATTGTGGAAAAATCTTACAATATATTTTATTCAAGGTATTGTCCCTCGGAAGCTACAACATTTCCCCATCTTTCAGGCAATTTATGAATTCCATCCCAAAAAAATTGCGCCGGCTTGGTGGCCAAAAACGAATCTATCCAATTTCGGATGCCTTGCTCTGAAGTGAAGCGTATTCCGGTGAGGGCGTTTTGCATCGAGCGAAATAAATGGTAGTCGGACGGGGCAAGGTCTGGGCTATAAGGCGGGTGAGGTAAAACTTCCCAGCCATTGTTTTCCAAATAGTTTTTAACCGGAATAGCAACATGAGGCCGAGCGTTGTCATGATGGAAAATTATGGCCTAGTGTCTGGTCGCATATTCCGGGCGTTTTTCGATGATGGCACGCTTCAAACGAATCAATTGTGTTCGGTACAGGTCACCATTGATTGTCTGGCCCGATTTCAACAACTCCTAATATAACGGCCCCTTCTGATCCCACCAAATACACAGCATAACCTTGGCGCCATGGATATTTGGCTTCGCCGTTGATTTGGCTGGTTGGCCGGGCTTCACGTATGACTTTTTGCGTTTGGGATTGTCATAATGGATCCATTTTTCATCCCCAGTCACGATCCGATGCAAAAATGCTTTCTTTTTATGGCGCTCAAGCAGCATTTCAGACATACAGAAGCGTTGTTCAACGTCTCTCGGCGTCAACTCATAGGGGACCCAATTACCTTGCATCTGAATGTATCCGGCGGCTTTCAAACGTTTCGAAATTGCTTGCTGAGTCACTCCCAACGATTTGGCAAGTTCTTCTTGTGTTTGACACGAATCCTCATCGAGTAGCATCTCCAATTCTTCGTCTTCAAACTTTTTTGGCTGTCCTGGGCATTCTTTGTCTTTGATGTCAAAATCGGCACTTTTAAAGCGTTGAAACCATTCAAAACACTGTGTTTTCGCTAAAGCATCGTCGCCATAAACTTCTACAAGCAAACGATGACTTTCCGCAGCAGTTTTCTTTGCAAAAAAAAGACCCAACAGAACCTCCCGCAAATGCTGTCTTTTTCTCCAATTTTCGAAGTTATTCATCCTGAAAAATAATAATGATGCACACAAGATAAAATTGTTTTGTTGACTGATTTTGATAGCTGTCAAATGTACCTTCAAAATTACATATATATATAAGGTTAGAGCTTTCACGATATTTGTTAGTACGGACATCTAGCGTCAAATTCCGGTTATTAAGTTGTACACCCAATACTATATAAATATTTATATAAAAATAAATGTATGTTTGTTTGTTGGTCACACGACACTAAAACTCAAAAACTAGACGGCCGATTGAGCCGAATCTTTCACGGAATGTTCATCTTAACTAAATCTCCGTAAACCACATAATGCGGATACGACTCGACAGGTGGGCGTGACACTTCCCATACAACCTTAATATTTAATATAGAATATCTTCGGAATTACAGACGGGACAGCATTAAAATTTGGTACAGAGTCACCGTTTAAGTGTGTCGTTTTGCTGGTAAAATTTCATAAACTTTAGACAAGAAGCGTGGCACTTTTCAAGCAACCCAAATGTTTTGAATAACTTTGGATCTACAGGTCACACATCAGTGACATTTGGCACAAACTTACGTTTTAGACGTGCCCCTAGACAGGTGAAATAGGGTGGGTTTCGGACGAGGAGGTATGGCATGGCCCATACTACCTAAATGTTTAATGTCACATAGCTTCGGAATAATAAGTCTGAGAGCATTGAAATTTTGTATACCATCGTCTCATAGATGTGTCATTGTACTGAGAAAATTTGATAAGCGTTGGAAAATGGGCGTGGCACATTTTTATGACTAACATTTTTGGATTTTTTTTTAATTGTAACTCGCACATCAATGAATCTGGGTCGCATCCTTCGATTGGAGAAATTAATTGGGCATTGTATAAAAGGGACGTGACAAAGCCTCCCTGCTGGTATATATACTATATATATTTAAGGAAAAAAAAAAACAGTCTTATTTGCAGTTTCTTCTTTTCTAACAAAAACAAAAAACTTAACAATTCAATTGACATAAACAGCTGATCAGAGATTATTTTTTATAAATCGTAGTCTTGATGTTCGAAATATCGATAAAATCAAATATTTTATCAAATACTTTGAAAAAGAGCAAATTGACTTACATTACAGGGCGAAAAGTATTCGGCTATTTTGGCCGAAGCTGTAGCAGAAGGTTTAAAATTGACCGAATAAGCCGAATACCAAAGCCGAATATTCGGTTGGACACTAGTTTTCAATATAAAGAGACATTTAAGATTTTACCTAATTTTTATCAAATGTAACCACTGACTGCACCATGGATTATTTACTGTTTTATGACGTCGGAGTGCCCAAAAAAAATCAAATTAAAAATTTGTGAGTCATTATCCCCCGCTGACAGTGCAACATTCCCGAGCAAAGATTACGTCGAAGAGTTGCTTTAAGAGCGCCACTCCGAAATCGGAATCGAAATTCTCTGCTAAGATAACTGCTGCCAGTTGCTGATAAGATAACAAGTCGACATCGAAACTTGAAGTTGGTAATGTTTTGCAGTTCAGCTGCAGTCTTTAGTCAAAATTCGTCGAGCACAGCAACAGCGGCAGTGGAACATTTGCGAAAAGTCAAAATCAATTTGTGGGTGTTTAGATTTGTAGCGCAGCGTGTTATCAGTTACAACGTCGATACGTCATTTGCCATGGACGAGAGTGACAGTAGTAGCACTTCGTGTTTCGGCTGCAAGAAGTCATCCAACTCGAAGCGCGACAAGGCCGACGCAGTCAAATATCCCAATGCAGCGCAGCACCTCATCAACGATCATTACCTGCCGACTGTGAAGACGCCCATTACATCGCGACCCACCGAGGACGACACCTACAACAACGACTACCCTCATGTGGGCATTGCCGTCGTACTCAATCACAAACAGGTGAAGGGGCAGAAGGAGCGCACGGGCACGGAAAAGGATCGCGACACCATCACGAACACACTGCAGTCGTTCGGTTTCGATGTGCGCGTCTTCAACGATCTGACATTCGAGAAGCTATCGGCGCGTCTGAAGGAAAGTAAGTAAGCGCGAAAATAGTTTAGATTTAGTTTTTTGATTTTTTTTTTGCTTTACGTCGGCAATTAGAAATCATCGATCAAGGTATTCTGCAACCAGTATTCCAGACTCATAAAGAGTAACTTTCATAAACTTCAGATGTGTGTTTTTGGTTGTGTGTGTCTAAGCAGTGCATTTTCATCTGTTCTCCATCCATAAACCATCGCCTCAGAAAACAAATGTCGTATGTATTACTGGGCTCAATGGAACATACGACACTCGTTTTCTGAGGCGACGAAATGCAAACCCATCGCATCAATGTTTGATAACGTTTGATAATTCTAACATTTTATCGCATTTTCCATCTACCGCCTACCGCCGCAATATTTGGCCTTATCGTACAATAACAAGATTTGCAACAATAAAAAAAATTATTTATGAATTTGTTTAGTTGAGAATTTGATCCGCAAATAACGATTGCACTTGAGTTTGGCAAAATGCATTTTTTTGTGGGGGGGAGTTCGAAGTCCAGAAAACATTTTATGGCGTGAACACACTTAACCTTTTCGGGACGGAGTTTAATTTTGAAAAACAAAATACTCATCGTAGAAATGTTACCATGCTATGAAATTTGAAGCTAGGAAATTATTTTGCATACTCTTAAAGTCGGGAGTCATACTTTTATGGGGGCCCATATAATTCGAATAAATCTTGTTCGTGGGTTATAAGATCTGAATTATTCCTTTTAGGGGTATTAAAAATTTGGTGGGACCCAGTAGTCCCGAAAGGGTTAAAGGTTGACAAGATGTGTGTGAAGTTAACGCATATGTTACTTTTAACCCTTTCAACCCCGACTTTTACTCTGTGAAACTTGCGTAAGAAGTGCAGGAGACATTTGAAGTCGCCACGCTTCTTTGTTAGTGTTCTAGAGCTAGATCACTTTTGAACAATTGTAACTCAAAACGGGTTAAATAAATTTTGTATCAATTTTTCTTAATTTCAGAAAAATTATTGAATATTTATGGAAAAATACGAAATTATCAATTTTTGATTTTATTTAACCATTATTAAAGAAACGGGGTTTCGATCGAACGCGCCCAATTCGTAGACTTCAATTAGAACACAAACTTTTCTTGATATCGCTGCAAATTATTGAAAATTATTTTGGGGATAACAGTAAAATTTTTATAATTTGCTTTGAATTCACTTCTAAAAATATTAATTTTTTGGTGCTTACTTAAATTTAACCCATAAATCAATCGTAGCTTTTGCTATAATATGACAAATAGATGAGATTGCACTCAGGCAACTTTGGGTACGAAAGGGTTAAGAATGTAATTGGCTGTAGAAAAGTGATGTATTTTTTACAATGAATTGGTGAAATGGATAGGACAAGAATTTGACAACATAAAAGCTGCATTCCCAGGTGGTGAACAGGTAATAAGGGGTCTGTAAAGGGTTTTAGGAATGATTGAAATTAAATACCTCACATGAACCCCATTTATTTCCCATCGAACTGACCATAACAGCTAATCGAATAAGAATTCAAATCTGCTAATTATAGCAAGTGATAGTAGGACTTCCTCCACTTGATTGGTCCAAAGCAGACTTGGCCTTCCTCTTCGCTATATCAAGTTCAACTTTCGCATTGAACCACTTCTTTGTTCAACAACATTGTCGCTATTTGTTTCGATTACATATCCAACTCAAAGTAGCTGACCAAAAGTAAGGTTAAAGTTAGGTTAGAGTGACAGTCCAAGGCACCCACATCACATTTAAACTAGCTGTAAGATAGTTGCTTTGGTAAAAGTCTCACTCTGGCCTTTTCGAAAACAGAACAAACCATTCTGAAAATTTTTTTTTAAGTCAAGTTTGGTTATGTTTGGCTTAGATCCAAAATTCCATTTTTATATATGTGATTATTTCAATACCTTTGAGCCATAACGACACTTTTTTTAATATCAGAAAGTAAGCCAATCTAAGTTAGTTAACTATAGAAAAAAAATTTGTCTTTCGGCGGATGTCCTTTTAGCAAGAAATTTCAAGTAAAATTGCTTATTTAAATGCTCTGAACTGGCCTCAGAGTGGAAATAACTAAGGCTATAGGTAGATTCCTGACATCTGTGTGCAAAATCTAATGTTTGAGGGAAATAGACTTTAGTCCCAATATGCGATTGCGAGGCAATACTGGAATATTTGAGAACTAGTTGCATTCCGGGCATAGCATACTTTTAGGGGCACAGTAATATCGATGGAACAAGTCGTCGTTGATAGAACATGTCGTCGTAGATGGAACAAGTATTCGTTGATGGAACCAGTCGTCGTCTCACGGCCATACTGGGATATTCGAGAATAACTGGAGGCAAGACTGGGTCATGGAGTAGCACAGATAATGCAAAGAGTAAAAGGGATATAAAATGATTACTTACTAGTTATGAGCTGCGTTCAAGAATTTTTCTCTGTTTTTTGCTTGAGCACAATCTAGTGAAACGAATTACGCCTGCGTTGGCCAGCAGAACTAACTTTCGTAACATCGTGATACTCCCAGATTGTTGTAGGAAAATTAGCACAGGTGTTAAGGTCACTTGTTGAATCAGTTCTTTTGTTAAAATATTGAAATTATATTCGTTGAAAATATTCCAGGAATGAACTTAATAAAATGACACGAAATAGGATGTTGTCCACTATCTGCATCAGAATATTATCTTCAAGAAGAAGTGCCTGTATCGAGCTGAGCTCACTTACGAGTAGATTACATAAACCTATTGTGATGAATGATGATTAACACTAGAAAGACCGCAACTTTTCCATACCTACATATTATATCAGCTGATATCTCTAAAAGTATATGTCAGATTTGGGTAATTGTTATTGTGGAACCCTAATTGTAGAACTAATTGTAGAACCCGATAAAAAAATAAAAGTCATCAAAACAAAAGTTAACAGAAATACTAGAGAAAAATTATCCACAATGATTGTTAGGATAATCTTTAGGATAATGTGTTAGGATGTTAGGATAATCTTTACAACATTTTGTTGTTATTGAGAGTTTCCAAAAAAATTATAGACTGGTATTTAGGTTAGAATAGGTTGAAGTTACAGGCTTCTATATGAAAAGCTCACTTAATCACAACTTATGGCTCATTGTGATACCACAGTGGATGGCGCAACTTCCCCTCACTGCGCTGAGAACCAAGAGGATTCTATTATGAACCTGGCTACTTACAATATTCTTTATATTCAAAGGTGATAGTTGGGTTAAACTAATGGAGAAAGCAGAGCTGAGAAATGTCTTCTTCTGAATATTGGGACATTGGGACATTGGCACAACAGGGCAAGAAAGGTCTCTTCCTTCTCCTTGGTCGTTGGAGTTGGGGTCTCAGTCTTTGCGCATGCATGGAGTGGTACTTACGCTTTAAGCAAGTGATGATCATTCAGCTACTCTCGACTCTTTTTTCTTGTTTACTCCTTTGCAAGACATTGCCTCGTGTTGGTTACGTTAGGTAAGATTAGGTAGGGAAGCGTGTGTGCGACCCAGAGGCCGCACTTCCATTTGGAGGCCAAAATGGCCCATTCTGAATCCCTTCTTGAAAAGTTCTGGAGCTAACCAATGGCTCTCAGTCCGAGGCAAACCATTCCGACCTTTTGATGAAGGAGAGTAGATCCGAAACTTCAACTCTTGTCGAGCAAGCTAAGTCTGCCAGGAACCTTGACCCCAGGATGCGGAGACGGCGTTCCTGCAGAGCCAGGCAGTGGCACAGATAGTGTTGGATCGTTTCCACTTCTTTTTCATATTCACAGCTTCTTCAGACACTGGACGAAAAGCAGTGGACTTGGTTACGTTAATCGGTTGTGTTTTTCTGCCAGGGTAAGTGATTTGCCTGCCGCAGGTAGTCCTAAGTGATGGGGCTGTCAATGACCACCGCTTAGGAACGACGCCTCCAATGTTGTGAACTACCGCTCATAGCATCTGTTGTGTAAAGGAGGTAACAGCAAGATGGTTAGAGACTTTGCTAAGATCGGTTTGGGGCGTTGTTTTTGTGCATTGCGTATATTGCGTGGGAGTGAGTGGGAACGAATCATCTGAGGGTGGGAATTTTTGAACTGGGGTACGTTGCTGGGCTGGGGACCATGCACCAGATAGAAGGAGGCTTTTCGCTATTAGCATTTATTTATTCTGTATGAACTGTTAAACTTTTTTACAGCAACAAAGTTTAACCAGTCAAAATCGTCATCTACCAGTCAAAAGTGGTTTATTTTTCTTCGTCGCTCTTTAACTCTTTTCAATGGTTTCACGAATCCACGTTTGATACAAATTTCCAACACTCTAATTGTTACAAATTATTTGTTCTAGATGTCCAATTTATGGTTTTCTTCTTTTCAGTTGGCGCAGAGGATCACAGCAAATATGACTGCTTCCTGTTGGTCGTCATGTCGCACGGTTCCGAGGGCAAAGTCTATGCGCAGGATATGAGTTACCCCGTCGAGCGTCTGTGGCAGCCATTTCTGGGTGAACGCTGCCAGTCGCTCATCAACAAACCGAAACTGTTCTTTGTGCAGGTGCGTACTCAACATGCCACGCCCAACACTCTCGTCAACACTTTGCACTCATTTTGCAGGCTTGTCGCGGTGAATACTTGGATAAGCCAGTCGTCTTCGAAGAACGGTTTTCGGTCATGTCCAGACTGTCGGAGGCGACGGAAATCGTAACCTATGCCATACCCAGCACTGCGGACATGTTGGTCATGTACTCAACGTTCGACAGTGCGTAGCATAGAAATCTTATCATAAATGCGAATCGCATTCAAATTCCCTTCTTATTGCTTCACTGCAGAGCACTACTCGTTCCGGAACGTGGAGAATGGCTCGTGGTTCATACAGAGTTTGGCCGGCGTGCTCGACGAGGCCGCGAAGAGTGAGGCGGCTTACACGGACGGCGTCGAGTTGCTGCGTCTGCTGACGGCCGTCAATCGCAAGGTGGCCTACGAGTTCCAGTCCACCGCCAGACAGGAAGTTCTCAACGAAATGAAGGAAATGCCCAACTTCATGTCGACCCTGACGAAGGCGTTTTACCTCCGAGTGAAGCGTGCCAATTGATCTGAATCAGCGACCAGCGAAAAGCAACGAAGCAATTTTGCCATTTCTTTATATTTTTTCGATTACCTACATGTAAAATGCAACTATTTAAACACGATTCACTGTGTTTGGGCCTCGATTATTTGGTTATCTAAATGCCGGCAGGTGCGATAAGGTGGGTGCTGCTCATTGCGGTCGACGTTGGCGTTGGCGTTGGCCGCTGCTGCAGTAAATAAAACAATGAATCGCATTGACTGCGTGTCTCGTTCGCTGCTTGTTCAACGATTACTCAGCGTCAGTGGGTTTTTAGTTTAAACATTTGATATACTACAAACAAACCATTTGCAAGCAATTAAATTTGGATCAGGAGTGCATTCTATCAGTAAATTATTGGGAATTGTAAAAAGTACTCAAACATACAACAAAGTGCAAACATACTCGCTGTCTTTCGTCTGCTCTTTTAAGATGTAAACCAGGAATTCCAAGAGCATTAAAAAGATATGAAGAAATTCTGACTTGACTTTTGAGAGACTTTGACCTGACTTTTTTTCATCTCTATGCGACTTTTGTGCTCCATTCTGTTGAACTGTTGACCATTTTGCATGTCAAACCCGTGAACCCATATCGAGTCACTGTTTCTGATGAGTTGCATTAATATGGCATCGGAATTGACACAATCTGAAATGTCCAAAGACAACTCTGCTTACGTTATAGTTGAAGAAAAATCGGCCAGAAATTGTGTTGCACGACTTTAGTGCAACTCTTCGAAGTTCTATTGATCCAAGTAGCTGCTGTAAATTAATGATTGAAAACTTCCCGATTCTTTGTTGACAGACTATGCTTTACTGTTGTGGGAACTCACCTATAATGGCGTCACCTGTTCAAGCTTTCTATATCAGTTTGTCGCCGGAAACAAATATCAATTATTGTCCTGTTATATAAATAAAAAAAGATACATAATCTTATTTTAATGTAGCTCGTTCCCAATTAATTGATGGCATATCAAAGTTGTCAGAACAAGTTTAAAATTATCATAGATATAAATATAAACATATAAATGTATATATTTGAAAGTCATTCATGTTGTACTTGCGATTTCACAACAAATATATTGATACGATGAGAGATTCTGTGCCGCACTGTACAAAAATGCCTTTCACCGCACGAATGTTTTCCAAGCATACTTTTAGGCATGCACTGTGAAGTACAGCAAAACTGTTATAAATTCGCTTGGTATAGTCCGATATGGCAAGGATGGTTCTCGAAATGGGCTGTGCGAGAATAGTCGAGCGTTTTCCAATTAGAAGTGCAAGAAACTTCGGCGCGATAAGAAAGCTGGTATAAAAGCAGCAGTGGCAGCGCAAGGGGTCGAGTCTGTGTTGAGCAAGCAATGGGGAAACATGCAATAGTAGTAGTGTAAAGTAGAACAAGTGCAAATTTGTAAATAAAGCGATTGTTAGTTTTGACCACGTTGCACCGGATAACTGAAGTTGTTTTATTTTCAAATACAATCCAAACGAACCTGTGAAGTAATTTTCGTAACAATATTTTATCATTTTTTGCCAATACAGTAAACTCTCAGAAATTCTAACCACTTTTTACAAGGGATAGTTCGAATGTCCGAAATGTTCGAATTTTCACATTTTTTTAATTCATGTCAATAGTCCAATAAATATTGAAACCACATCTAATAACTTGAATGTAATGCCGTTTTATTCGAAAACAAATCTCTTTTTTTAATAGTCGCTTAGAATTGGAGGTTTTATTTGAGTCGTTTATTTTGAATGTGGTTTAAGTCCATTTTTCTTATTTTGAGATATTTAAGGGTTTGTGTTTGATTTGTTTAAAAAATATTGTTAACTGGTATTAATTTTTTTTATGGCTTTGTGAATGAACATGTAAGAATATATAACGTAATACGTTTTTTTAACTTTACTAGAAAAATAAGCTTTGTTTCAAAACTAAAAATGGACTTAAACCACTTTCAAAATAAACGACTAATTTATTAATATTATTTTGGTATTATTACTTATACTTTATTTTTAGATTATAATCCAAAAATCCACAGCTAAGCGATTTGCATGAACAATTTCATTAACCTTTTTTAAAAAAATTAAAAAAAAATGTTTGTTTTTACGTTTTTTCGGCATTTTAATATTTTTGTTTTTTACTTTTTTATCGAAAGTGAGCCAAATGTCGAATACATAAGACATTGCAAATTTGGTGTTTCCCCTTTTTCATTTAAATTATGTAAGCAAGTTAACACCAAAACAGAAAGGAAAAAAGAAAGAAAAGAAAAACTCAAATTCTAATTCGAACTGCCAGTCCGAATTTTAGAGCTTGTGAGCGTCTACTATACCATGTCAACCCATATTTGCCAGTTAAAACATTTCTAAAAACAAACACATTTTTTTCGAGGGGGATTAAAACCCCAAAACCACCCCTTGACTGCGCCACTGATGCTTACAAACAACTACAAATTTTGGAAATTATTCCTGGACAATGATTTTACTCTCAGGAGAGGCAAAGAGGAAAATTGATAGCGATTATTTTTCGCTTTTTGGTATTTGAACCAACAACCCTCTGAATTGTTTTTCACTTATTATAACCGCTTTGAATATGTTTGCTCAATTTTAAATACATAAGTCGGTCAACTGAAACAATTGTTTTTTACTTTTAGTTTGCACAACCCAACACTGTTTTCACTGTTTGCAGTGCATCTCAAATTTGTTAATTGAGGTTGTTGTCCATGTGTTGACCAATGCCTCTCAAACTGTGCACAAACGTCAATGCTTTTCAATATGTAAGTTTATTGTTTATTGAAAAGTTAACACTTGTAAAAGGTTCATATGGATATAATTAACACTTAAATGCCGAATCAAAATCCAAACATTCGTATGAAATCATGTTACAATAAACTTAAAAAATTGTTTATATTTCCTTTGGCTTCAAAAAATTGTCAAACACATGAAAGATTTCCTTAACCTTCACACTGTCACCAATTTTTATATACGGAAACCGTCACTATTAACATATGTTAATATTTTTCTTCTCATCCGTTTTATAAAGACAACTTTCATTTTTTGAGCTAAGTTGGTAAGCAAAAACATAAAATGGACTGTGCTAAAGAGATTTTAGGTTCACGTGTGGAAGGGGGAAAAGGGATGAATGGGGTTTCAGCCCCTACAATGTGGGCGAATTTGTTGCTTTTTTTTAAAGAAATGCCATAAAAAGTGCATTTTCAAATATATTTTCATCAAATTTCGTATTTAATACTGTTAGGTAATACTATATCACATATCCAAATTTGAACGAGATCGGTCAACTATATCATATAGCTGCCATAGAAACGATCGCTCAAAAATGCGATTGGAACAAAAGGGCTAAATTGGTAACAATTGGTGCATTTTCAAATATATTTTCATCAAATTTCGTATTTAAGACTTTTAGGTAATACTACATTACATATCCAAATTTGAACGAGATCGGCCAACTATATCATATAGCTGCCATAGAAACGATCGCTCGAAAATGTGTTGCATTGCGATTTATACAAAAGGGCTAAATTGGTAACAATTGGTGCATTTGAAAACTGATAGTTGGCCGATCTCGTTCAAATTTGGATATGTGATGTAGTATTACCTAAAAGTCTTAAATACGAAAGTTGATGAGAATATATTTGAAAAAGAATTTATGGCATTTCTTTTAAAAAAGCAACAAATTCGCCCACTTTGTAGGGGCTGAAACCCCATTCATCCCTTTTCCCCCTTCCACATGTGAACCTAAAATCTCTTTAGAACAGTCCATTTGATGTTTCTGCTTACCAACTTAGCTCAAAAAATGAAAGTTGTCTTTATAACACGGATGAGAAGAAAAATATTAACATATGTTAATATGTAACCAAAATAGGGGTAAAAATTTTCATTTGTAAAAAAAAGATGGAAAAAATTTTTAGTTTTCTGATTACATATATAGAAAGAGGTTGACAAATTGGCCACTGAGCCGAAGCCGCATGAAAATCGGACTTAAACCCAAAAAGTTATAGCAAAATCAAAATTGAAATATTAACATATGTTAATAGTGACAGTGTGAAGGTTAAGAAAGCAATGCTGTAAAATAATAAAACCTCATTCCAGTAATTTTGACTACACTTGAGCATTTTAGGGTTAAGGGTGGCGCGCCAATTAAAACGTGACCGGCAGGGAAATAAATCAATGGTATTCAAGAACTTCGTCAGGACATTGTTGTGCTCATTCAATATGCACTAAGCGCCATTACTTTTCACTTGTGCCAGCAGTTTATAACGAAGAAAATAAACCAGCAATAAAAAGTTGAATATGTAATTAAAAAAATAAAATCTAATAGGAAACCCTTTTCTTACCCAACCTAACATTTTCAGCAAACAACGTTTTCTGTAATTGAATACTCTAACAAAATTGTACTTCCTTGTGATCATAACAACGTTAATAGTTTTCATTATTTATGCAGACATTTAGTGGACAACTAAAGTGTTTAATTAATGCAGCTAAAAATAAATTTGCAAACTATCAAAAAATGCAAATTTTTCAGGCAAATTTTTCTCGTTCGAAGAAAATTACGCAGCCAAACAGGAAAATCTAGCAAAATGCATCGGTGAGTGAATTTCTCCGCCATACTAACTCAAGTTGCATGCAAAATTTAAGCCTGTAAGCAGCTTAAGCATGGATTTGTGGCAACTCAAATACGCAGAAAAAAATTTTAATAAAACAAATTCGCCAAGAAACTGAAGCCAGGTGGCACAACTTGCCACACGCTCCGAGCGAACTGAATGTGTGATATAAGTCCACTTAGTTAGGCGTTGAGTGAAAATTTCGATGGTGCAATTTCAGCAATCAAGTGGCTATAAGTAGAAATTGATTTTATAAAAATTGATTAATTTAATTGAATTTTAGCTCATTTCACTGCATTTATTTTCAACTCTTAATTTCAATTCATTTCATTTCATTTTAATTCAATTCATTTCACTTTTCTTTATTTCAGTGCAATTCATCACATTTTATTTTATTATATTTGATTTGCTTTTATTTTATTTTATTTTATTTTATTTTATTTTATTTTATTTTATTTTATTTTATTTTATTTTATTTTATTTTGTTTTATTTTGTTTTATTTTGTTTTATTTTATTTTATTTTATTTTATTTTATTTTATTTTATTTTATTTTATTTTATTTTATTTTATTTTATTTTATTTTATTTTATTTTATTTTATTTTATTTTATTTTATTTTATTTTATTTTATTTTATATTATTTTATTTTATTTTATTTTATTTTATTTTATTTTATTTTATTTTATTAAATTTTTTTTTTTATTTAATTTTATTTTATTTATTTTTATACTTCAACTCATTAATTTTCTCTCCACGGCATAACTAAACTGTACAAACTGTAATTACAACTTTCTTGAAATAAAATAGTGTTGAGGACACATTGATTAATGCATCAATCAATATAGCTGACTTATTAAAAGTCTGCTGCGATTCTCTTTTTCTGTCCGCTTTAAAGTTTTCTCCATATCCAATGCTTAATAAGAGTGGATGAGCTTAACTTGGACAACTTATTCATGAATCTAATATCATCATCGATTCACTAAGATGCAGTTAGAAATTGAAATGACTTAAGTAAAGCAAAGACTTCTGTTCCTTCTTTGTGGTATCTTGTGGATTGGCTTAGTTTATCATTGGTCGTTTTGGGCCTCTTCAATGTCATTTTATCCAAACAAGTTAACAAGTTAAATTATAATATGAAAGTCAGAAGTAGCCCAAATTGTATGTCAAATTTACTGAAGAAGCAATGAAATTTCACTTTCACGTGCGTTATGAATTAATTAGGTAATACTTCGGTTTTAAAATTCAGACTGCTATGAGCTCTGGATGAAGCTGACAACAGTAGCTCTCGTTACTTACTTACCTATTCACTTACTGACTTATTTGCTTACTAACTTACTTAGTTATATAGCTAACCCCCTTTCTTACTTATTTGCTTACGTGCTTTCTTACTTACTTACTTTTATATTACTTACTTACCTACTTACTTACTTAGTTACTTACTTACTTATTTACTTACTTACTTACTTATTCAGCAACAGACTTAGTTACTTACTTGCTTACGTGCTTTCATACTTATTTACTTTCTTATTACTTACTTACTTCTTACTTACTTACTTACCTACTTACTTACTTACTTACTTACATACCTACTTACTCACAAATATACTTACGTGCTAACTTATTTACGTACTTCCTACTTACTAACATCCTACTTACTTACTTATTACTGCTTACTTAGTTACTTTCTCACTTATTTAAAGTAAGTAAAGCTCACACAGCTCGTCGGTAGTTTGGATGTGATAGTCGTCACTCATGTGTAAAGGATCAACGACTTTGCAAAGAACTTTTTTTCTTCATTGTTCCCCTCCTCTCCATCCTTCCCCACGTCGCGACAATGGCAATGAGTCATCGATTTTGAAATGTAAATCAAAGACAAAGTAAGATTATCCTAAAAAAATAACCAATAACTAAATGCTATTAACCCCATAAGTGTCACAAATATCCAATAAATGCGCAAAATTAAACTTTTCATATTTTGCAACACAAGTTTAAGTGGCAACAACCGTTTAAAAGTCCACAAAACAGGAACAGCTTCTCATAAATTCTTAATTATTAAAATTCCATTAGAATACACAACGAATCCAATTTCAATCCCACAAATTGACTCCTACGACTGTTGTTGAGTTTTAATCGCTTGAAGGACGAACATGGCCACAACCATACATCGTGCAATCGTAATTACATATACACACATACAAGTATGCATTTACAAATATGTGCGTATGTATGTGTGTGTGTGCAATCTCTAGCAATCTGCCAGAGTGTTTAGTATCGCATTGTCATTATTTATGCATTTATGCAATGCACGCTGACACCGCCATCTCCCCCCAACACACACACATACATACGACCACGAGTACACATAGCAACTACTACGTTTCCTGCAATTTTCCTGTTTTTCCACTTACGCAAAATCACAAAATCATCAAATCACTCGCCCAGTCATTTCCATTATGTAAAGATTGAAGATTGCCGACAGCGTGAGCGCACATTTTCTGTGCTCAAAGTTTGCGCTTTTGTTTTGGTCGCAGCATTCGGTCAATGCAAAATTGCCGCAGAAGACTTCTAGACACAACGATTTGTTGTTGCAACTCATGGCCAATGCCTTTGCATGCTCACAGCATAAACGTATCCACATGTCGTCTGACTATGTGAACAGTGAATGTGAATGCATGTTTGTGTGTGTGTGGATGTGTCCAAGTGTGAGTGCTTGTGTGTGTGTGTGTGTACCGTTAGGTGCTGCATTGCACAGCTCCCACTTTGTTAACATTGTTACCTTTTCTTTGCTTTTTATTTGCTCTTCATTGCACAAGTTCGCAGCAGTTGCTTTTCTTTTTCGCTTTGTTGTTATTGTTGTCTTTATTGTGTTGCACAAAGGTGGCAGCAGCGGCAACAGGTTGCAGGCCGCATTCGCGTTCTTTTCTCATGGTAATGTGTGGAGAAAAGACGTTTTACCGGCTTTGGGCTCTCGCCGGAATTGTGTTTATGTTTTATGTTAATGTTTCGTTTTATTGTTATGAAACCAGTGCTTTCGGTGTGTTGGGATGTGGATTATGTTTTCACGTGTTCACTGCTCTACACATATTGCACACAAATACATTTGTATGTAATAACACACACATACACATATGTGTTGGGCTTTACAAATTTCAGCATTTTCCATCTTGAATGCAACGACGACCGGACATAGCGCGACAGTTACGATTGTGTGGAACCTTTTGACATTCCCACGATGCATCAAATTCGAAAGTGTTAATTTTAACATTTTGCAATAAATTTAAAAAGCATTTATTTGTATACAGAATTTATTTACTTAGGTATTTATTTATTTATTTATTTATTTATTTATTTATTTATTTATTCATTCATTTATTGATTTATTTATTTTTTTATTTATTTATTTTGAGTTTGAGTGTAAGTCAATGCCCAATTGATGCATTGTGCAGCATAAAAAATGTTCGTGGCATAATTTCTATTCTAAGCACATCTTGAATGCTTATTTCAGTCTACTGTAGATTGTCTAACACACTTACATACCTAACATTAAATAAGAACTTAAAAACAGCTCACAAGAAGATGGTACGAAAAAATTGATAACTTACGAGATGACCCGCTGAACTGTGTACAACCTTAAAAAATTAGTTAACTGCTACTCTTCATAAGGGAATAATAACCCAAATTAAATTTTCAACTCAACTTAATTGAGATCGATTATATTAACCACATCGTATACGGTTTGAGCCCCACGAGATTTCCATTAGCTGTTGCTCGCTGGTCATCGATGCGGTTTTCACGTGAAGTAGCTCGGCGTAACCGCACACATGAAAACCCAAGAAGAATATTTCAATTCAGTTCAGCCGTTTTCGATTTTAAGCGAAACTAAAGCACGCCCAATGATTTTTATATATAAAGAAGAAGAAGATAAAAGATAAATTGAACTCAAAAATGTTTCAATTAAAGTTTAGAAGTTGAAAAATCTGAGCTTTGATAACTGGAAATCTCGCTTAATTCTGAAATTGTGCTCATCAAAGAAGCCGTTAAGACATAGTTTGTTCTACAGAGACAAATGACGAACAAGTTGACGAACAGAACCATTAATAACGTCATGGACAAGCAAACGAGAATATTTCTTCTGCTTTCATGATTTATGGTTCATGAGAGAGCAACCCGAGATAAACGCGGAAATGGGATCGAAAAACTCTAGGAATGAAATACTCGTACAAAGTTCTGCAAGCATTTTTGGGTTCTGGAGTGAGAGATATAATGTGAATTGCAGTAAAAAGATCTGCACTTCAGATGGAATCTAACAAAGGAAATGCATAGAATAGAGAATTCTGATCTATAGCGATGGTCAAATAAATAAATGGGTTCCAACAAACGACAGTTTGAAGTCAACAACTACACCAAGGTTTGTGAATTCGCTAAGCAACTTGAGAAGCGACTTAGCTATGTGACAACGACTAGCTATGTGACAATTCTTTATATTTAGGTCATGTCAAAGCTTTTTTTGTCTTAAACAAAGCTGACTTTGTCTGACTGTAGGTCATCAACATTGTAAGAATTGTAAAGCAGGAAAACTATAATTTCAAGACAGGCCTGTAGTTATTATATCTGTGGTCAAAAGCAATAACCGCCTAAGTTGAAAATTGCTGTTTCGAGCAATCTCGTTTTAAAGTTTTAGCGCGTAGTGTGTTCGTTATGGAAATGCGAATAGGTTGTTATTATTAACTTTTTTTATTTTAAAGTTACAAACTCCCCGATTTTACATACGTGGTGGCATCCATAACTAAATTTCTTCTTAAGTCGACTTAAGCGGTTATTGCTTTTGACCACAGATATGTTACCATAAATTGCAACTTTCTGAAGCTGATTTAAAAATTTCAAGTATCCTTTTTTAGTTTTCAACTCTCTAGTTCTGATATTCTGTTATTAAAAAAAAGATCTTTAAAATCAATGATTAATTGCTTCTAAAAGATCAAAAAATATCAATAAATTATTATTTTTTAATAACACGTAAATTAAATATATTTTAACCCTATAATACTAATATTAGTTGATTCGACTAACATTGCAATTGTTGTTTACGGATGATGAAGTGGAGGCAGGAAGGCTACAAGCTTTCCATAGTACTCAGTCATTCGGACCGTTGGACTGGACCCAAACAGAAAAATAGGGATAGGGATGGAGATGGAGATAGAGATAGAGATAGAGATCGAGATGAGGATGGAGATGGAGATATAGATAGAGATAAAGATAGGGATAAAGATAGAGATAGTGATAGAGATAAAGATAGGGATATAGATAAAGATAAAGATAGAGATAGAGATAGTGATAGTGATAGAAATAGAGATAGAGATGGAGATAGAGATAGAGATCGAGATAGAGATAGAAATAAAGATTGAGATTGAGATTGAGATAGAGATACAGATACAGATAGAGATACAGATAGAGATACAGATAGAGATACAGATAGAGATAGAGATACAGATAGATATAGAGATAGAGGTAGAGGTAGAGGTAGAGGTAGAGGTAGAGGTAGAGGTAGAGGTAGAGGTAGAGGTAGAGGTAGAGGTAGAGGTAGAGGTAGAGGTAGAGGTAGAGGTAGAGGTAGAGGTAGAGGTAGAGGTAGAGGTAGAGGTAGAGGTAGAGGTAGAGGTAGAGGTAGAGGTAGAGGTAGAGGTAGAGGTAGAGGTAGAGGTAGAGGTAGAGGTAGAGGTAGAGGTAGAGGTAGAGGTAGAGGTAGAGGTAGAGGTAGGGATAGAGGTAGAGGTAGAGATAGAGATAGAGATAGAGGTAGAGATAGAGATAGAGATAGAGATAGAGATAGAGATAGAGATAGAGATAGGGAAAGAGATAGGAATAGGGATAGAAATAGAGATAAAGAAAGAGAAATAGATGGTGATAGAGATAGAGATAGAAATAGAGATAGATATAAAGATAGAAATGGAGATAGAGATAGGGAAAGAGATAGAGATAGAAATAGAGACAGCGATATAGATAGATATAGAGACAAAGACAGAGAAAAAGATAGAGATAAGGATAGGAGATATATTGATTTATTCATTTTAAGAACCTGAGCAGGTCGAGAAGAAGAATATGAGCGAAATCGTCTGGTAAAATAGCTGCAAATTAAGATCAGTAATCAAGGTTTATTTGACTTTGAGTTTTGTTTTTAGAAAATATTAAAAATTATAAATGTTTCTTACTTACGATCGGCTCCACTGTGCAGCAATTCTAATTGCTAATTTTACATTAGACACGTGTTCAAAAATGAGGCGTCAGGTTTCCACATTCGTTGGTTGTGTCTTTCCACAATTTCCTTGATGATAAAACGTATGTGTGTTTTAATGTGTGTGTGTGCGTGTATGTGTGTGTTTGAGTTCGCCGCTCAGTGGGCATTGTGATAAGCTCTTTCCAGGTGCATCTTCGCTTCCACGGCCCATAAAAGCGCACAAACACAATCGGCCAACTCAAAGTGGTAAACAAGTTGAGCGCTGCCGCCACTGCCGCAGGTGCTTGCAACACACTGAGCGCAGCTGGCGGCAGCAGCAATTGTTGCTACTGCCACCTGGCCCACTCATCCAGTTCGTCAATGAAGCAGTCAGTCCGCCAGTTCGCCAGTTATGCTGTCTGCAGCCAGCGCCGAGCGCTGCCCAGTTGCCACAAGTCAGTTGCTGTTCGAGTGCGGTCGTTGTTGCAAGTGTTCGCGGATAACCAAACCAATTCGCTGTGTTGTCGCGCATAGCCGCTGCCGAGGCTGAGTGCGGGGCAAACGATTCGCTTGTTTGTGTATGTGTGTGTGTTTGTGTTGCTGGTGATGGCACTTGGTGCCCCTCAACTTGACTTGGCTTGAAAAGGATATTAAGACCGTTTGACCTTAAAATTGCGCGTTTTGTTAAACGACAATAACAACAAATAAACTCACCACAACAACAACAACAATAAGAGCGTCAAAATGCAAATGCATCTAAAGGATACATTCAACTTGTGGATTATTTTCGATTTCGTCATTTTGAGTGCAACGAATTGGGGATCAGTGCAAGGCAAGTTTAACATTGCTACTGTTGCAATAATATCAACAACAACAAAAACGGCCACGACATTTGTGCGGCACTTTAATGGCCATGGCCATGTTGGACCGCGTCGTCCACGCCGCGTCCCCCGCACGCATGTGTGCGTCTGTCTGCAGCTGGGCGGCGTTGTGGATGCGCTGCCGCTACGATGGCGTTGGCCGCCGCAAGTCGTCGCGCTGGTGTTGAATGATCCGTTAAATAACCTCGTTTCGTGTTAAACGACGAGTTTGGTATTTCTTTGCTCTTCTGCTGTTGTGCTTTTCTTGCTTGCCGAATGAGCGTTTAATTTGCTTTTTTCATTTCTTGTTTTGATTTGTTTTTTCTAACTCGTTTTTTTTTTACAAATTACATGCGCGCGCGCACCTTTGTTGGCCGCTAGGAAAATTGTCCACTGCTGCCGCTGACTTTAGTCTACAATATTAAAATGCAAATTGCAACATTAGTCAGTTGATGATTTAGTTGTTGTGCAAAAATGTGGCTCATACTTTCAGTAAAGGAGAAAGACATTTCAAGACTCCCAGTTTCGTAAACGAGGGAAGTGAATTAGTGGCATAAAAATTAAAAACATAAAACTTTTTAAACAAAAAAAAAGAAATAAACAAAAAATAAATAACAATTTCGGCCATTTTTTAAAATTCCCTAAATTCTTTTGTATTTGAAGTGTGTCGGAAAGACTCTTCGCATCGACAATGGATGTCAAAATCTCTGCAGCCGCTTTGGCTTTAAATAATAAATCAAACAAGAGTTTCTTTCAGAAAGCCATGAAGTCAAATATAAGAGCTCAGTGTAGTGATTTGTCTTTCTTGGTTATTCTATTGTTGAATTAATTTTTTAAATACAATACAGTCGTCTCTGGGTATAGTGAACCCCCTATATAGTGAACACCTCGATATAGTGAATATTGAACTAAATTTTGAAAGACAAACCAAAAGTGTATTTTGAGCAAATAAAACGAGTTTTTGAACAAAAATGTTAACCTTCATATAGTGAACAACCTCAATACTGTGAACAGGCCTTGCAATGATTAGTTCACTATAAACAGACACGACTGTAGTAGTCTTTGGTGCAAGTCCCAGCAAATGGACGATAGTATTATAGCATATTTGCTTACATCTTATATATAAAAATCAAATAAATTTCGTATGTCTTCTATAGACTCCCAAACCACCAGACCTATTTTAATAAAATATTACGTGTGTGTTTACGGGCACCGTGTGGAAGGTTCTTAGCATAGGGGGCGTGGCATTATTCAAGGGGGCGTGGCACCGCCCATACAACTCAATTCTTTAATATTGAATATCTTCAGAATTATAAGTCGTATAGCATTGAAATTTGGTACAGTGTCATGGCGTAAACATGTTGTTCGACCGGTAAAATTTAATGGGCGTTGGACAAGGGGCGTGGCACTTTTTAAATTCCGGTGTAACTTTCGAACTATAGCGTTCACATCAGTGAAACTCGGTACAAACTAACGATTTGGTCGTGTCCTTCGACAGGGAGAATAGGGTGGGTTTTTGACAAGGGGGCGTGGCGCCGCCCATACAAGCCAACTTTTTAATACGGAATATCTTCGGAATTATAAGTCGTATAGCATTTAAATTTGGTACAGTGTCATGGCGTAAACGTGTCTTTCCAGAAATAAAATTTAATGGGCTTTGGAAAGGGGCGTGGCACTTTTTAAATTCCGGTGTAGCTTTTGAACTATAGCATTCACATCAATGACACTCGGTATAAACTTATTATTTAGTCGTGTCCTTCGGCAGGGGAAATAGGGTTTATTTTGGACAAGGAGGCGTGGCACCGCCCATACAACACAACTTTTTGATATGGAATATCTACGGAATTATACGTCGCTCAGCATTGAAATTTGGAACAGTGTCATGGCGTAAACGTGTCTTTCCAGAAATAAAATTTAATGGGCTTTGGAAAGGGGCGTGGCACTTTTTAAATTCCGGTGTAGCTTTTGAACTATAGCATTCACATCAATGACACTCGGTATAAACTTATTATTTAGTCGTGTCCTTCGGCAGGGGGAATAGGGTTTATTTTAGACAAGGGGGCGTGGCACCGTCCATACAACCCAAATTGTTGATTAGAAATATCTTCAGAATTATAGGTCGCTCAGTATTGAAATTTGGAACATTGTCATTATGTAAGCATGTCATTCGACTGGTAAAATTTAATGGGCGTTGGACAAGGGGCGTGGAACTTTTTAAATTCCGGTGTTACTTTTGAACTATAGCATTCACATCAACGACACTTGGTACAAAGTAACGATTTGGTCATGTCCTTTGGCATGGGGAATAGGGTGTATTTTGGACAAGGAGGCGTGGCACCGCCCATACAACCCAACTTTTTGATATGGAATATCTACGGAATTATAAGTCGCTCAGCATTGAAATTTGGAACAGTGTCATGGCGTAAACGTGTCTTTCCACAAATAAAATTTAATGGGTTTTGGAAAGGGGCGTGGCACTTTTTAAATTCCGGTGTAGCTTTTGAACTATAGCATTCACATGAATGACACTCGGTATAAACTTATTATTTAGTCGTGTCCTTTGGCAGCGTGAATAGGGTGGATTTTGGACAAGGGGGCGGGGCACCACTCATGCAACTCAAATTTTTAATATGGAATAATTTCGGAATTATAAGTCATACAACACTAAAATTTAGTACCCTGTCGTCTCATACATGAGTCATTCTAATGATAAGATTTGATGGGCGTCAGACAAGGGGCGTGGCGCATTGTTTGTGACCCAAATATTTTGCTGAACTTTGAGTGGCACAGCAATGAAACTAAGTACGAACCTACCATTTTCCCTTCCGAAAGACGGGATGGTGCGGGTATTGAACAAGGGGGCTTGGAACCGCCCATATAACTTAAATCTATATATATATACAAGAAAGTGACTGTATGTGAGTTACGGCATCACACACAAACGGACCGTTTGGGCGAGACGAAGTTTGCCGGGTCAGCTAGTTTTACTATAAATTTTAAACAGCAGACCGAGCAGCAAAACAATAACAATAATAATAATTTTGATTTCATTTCATTTAATTTTAATTCAGTTTAAATCATCAAATTTCATTTAAACTTATACCATTTTATTTGATTTCATTTTATTTTACTTCATTAAATTTTATTTTAATTTATTTAAACTCATTTTTTCAATATTATTTCAATTCATCCCATTTAGTTTCAATTAATTTAATTTTATTTAAATTAATTTCACTTTTATTTATTTCGGTTCAATTAATCACATTTTATTTTATTTTATTTTATTTTATTTTATTTTATTTTATTTTATTTTATTTTATTTTATTTTATTTTATTTTATTTTATTTTATTTTATTTTATTTTAATTTATTTTATTTTATTTTATTTTATTTTATTTTAATTTATTTTATTTTATTTTATTTTATTTTTTTTTAATTTGATTTAATTTAATTTTTTTGAATTTTATTTGATTTGATTTGATTTTTGATTTCGATTAGATTAGATTAGATTAGATTCGATTAGATTAGATTAGATTAGATTAGATTAGATTAGATTAGATTAGATTAGATTAGATTAGATTAGATTAGATTAGATTAGATTAGATTAGATTAGATTAGATTAGATTAGATTAGATTAGATTAGATTAGATTAGATTAGATTAGATTAGATCAGATTTGATTAGATTAGATTAGATTAGATTAGATTAGATTAGATTAGATTAGATTAGATTAGATTAGATTAGATTAGATTAGATTAGATTAGATTAGTTTAGTTTAGATTAGATTAGATTAGATTCGATTCGTTTCGATTAGATTAGATTAGATCAGATTTGATTAGATTAGATTAGATTAGATTAGATTAGATTAGATTAGATTAGATTAGATTAGATTAGATTAGATTAGATTAGATTAGATTAGATTAGATTAGATTAGATTAGATTAGATTAGATTAGATTAGATTAGATTAGATTAGATTAGATTAGTTTAGTTTAGATTAGATTAGATTAGATTAGATTAGATTAGATTAGATTAGATTAGATTAGATTAGATTCGATTAGATTAGATTAGATTAGATTAGATTAGATCAGATTTGATTAGATTAGATTAGATTAGATTAGATTAGGTTAGATTAGATTAGATTAGATTAGATTAGATTAGATTAGATTAGATTAGATTAGATTAGATTAGATTAGATTAGATAAGATTAGATTAGATTAGATTAGATTAGATTAGATTAGATTAGATAAGATTAGATTAGATTAGATTAGATTAGATTAGATTAGATTAGATTAGATTAGATAAGATTAGATTAGATTAGATTAGATTAGATTAGATTAGATTAGATTAGATTAGATTAGATTAGATTAGATTCGATTAGATTAGATTAGATTAGATTAGATTAGATTAGATTAGATTAGATTAGATTAGATTAGATTAGATTAGATTAGATTAGATTAGATTAGATTAGATTAGATTAGATTAGATTAGATTAGATTAGATTAGATTAGATTAGATTAGATTAGATTAGATTAGATTAGATTAGATTAGATTAGATTAGATTAGATTAGATTAGATTAGATTAGATTAGATTAGATTAGATTAGATTAGATTAGATTAGATTAGATTAGATTAGATTAGATTAGATTAGATTAGATTAGATTAGATTAGATTAGATTAGATTAGATTAGATTAGATTAGATTAGATTAGATTAGATTAGATTAGATTAGATTAGATTAGATTAGATTAGATTAGATTAGATTAGATTAGATTAGATTAGATTAGATTAGATTAGATTAGATTAGATTAGATTAGATTAGATTAGATTAGATTAGATTAGATTAGATTAGATTAGATTAGATTAGATTAGATTAGATTAGATTAGATTAGATTAGATTAGATTAGATTAGATTAGATTAGATTAGATTAGATTAGATTAGATTAGATTAGATTAGATTAGATTAGATTAGATTAGATTAGATTAGATTAGATTAGATTAGATTAGATTAGATTAGATTAGGTTAGATTAGATTAGATTAGATTAGATTAGATTAGATTAGATTAGATTAGATTAGATTAGATTAGATTAGATTAGATTAGATTAGATAAGATTAGATTAGATTAGATTAGATTAGATTAGATTAGATTAGATTAGATTAGATTAGATTAGATTAGATTAGATTAGATTAGATTAGATTAGATTAGATTAGATTAGATTAGATTAGATTAGATTAGATTAGATTAGATTAGATTAGATTAGATTAGATAAGATTAGATTAGATTAGATTAGATTAGATTAGATTAGATTAGATTAGATTAGATTAGATTAGATTAGATTAGATTAGATTAGATTAGATTAGATTAGATTAGATTAGATTAGATTAGATTAGATTAGATTAGATTAGGTTAGATTAGATTAGATTAGATTAGATTAGATTAGATTAGATTAGATTAGATTAGATTAGATTAGATTAGGTTAGATTAGATTAGATTAGATTAGATTAGATTAGATAAGATTAGATTAGATTAGATTAGATTAGATTAGATTAGATTAGATTTTTTTTTTTTTTTTTTTTTTTTTAACAGGAACAAACGCGCAGGGGATGACCCCTATTAATGCGAAGCATTGCGTTGGTTCAGGAAGGATATAAAGGTTAGGAGATAGGGTTATGAGTAAAGTGTTTATGGGCTCTTGCCTTGAACCCATCGAGATCATAAGTGCTGGGGAAAATATCCGCAGGGAGACCATTCCACAGCCGCGCTGTGCGGGCCAGAAACGAACTTTCCCTGTAGTGCGTAGTGCGCTGGAACATCGTTTCGACGTGGAATGCATGAGCGCCAGTGTTCAAACGGGTTGCCCGGGGGAATACCCGGAGTGATGGCATCAAGCTGCCCATCTCCACTGAGCAGTTGCCGGAAAAGTATCGGTAAAATAACACCACACATGCCACGTTTCGACGATGCTCCAGGGAGTCAATAGAGCTGGATGCCCTACTGTCCCCTATAAGTTTAATCGCACGGTTTTGCACCCGATCGAGGAACTCCAAATGGGTTTTTGAAGCCCCCGCCCAGAGGTGCGAGTTAAACTCCATTTTAGGTCGGATATAGGTAGTGTAAATAATGCGGAGATCAGACGGAGTGAAATATTTTTTGCACCGCTTTAGGAAGCCGAGGCACTTGGCTGCTTCTTTCGACACGCCAAAAATATGATCGTTCCAACGAAGATCGTTCTTAATGGACATGCCTAGAACATCAAGAGCTGCCGACTCCGCAATATCCACACCACCCATAACCAGGGATGTGTTGGGATGTGGGGAGACTCGTTTGTGGGATAACAGGCAACATTGGGTCTTGCGGGGATTAAAATCGACCCTGTTCGCTTGACCCCACTTGGAGATTGTTTGTAGGTCGCTATTAAGTGTGTCATTCATACGGCGCCGTTCTCTCTCAATCTCCACAGAGCTGGGACGCTTTGTGAAAGAGTATGAATGACAAATGGTGCTGTCATCCGCAAACGAGTAGATGGGATTCTTCGTCGCCGACAACAGGTCGTTGATGAAGATCAGGAAAAGGGTTGGAGAAAGGACCGAACCCTGCGGCACTCCCGCGCTAAGGGAATGCTTTTCCGAGGCTATGCCGTCTATTACAACACGAATAGAGCGATCATAGAGGAAGCTCGTTATCCACCGAGAGAAGATACTACCGACACCATAGGCAATCAATTTTGACACGAGTGCTTTATGCCACACCCGGTCAAAGGCCTTGGAAATATCTAATGCAACAACCTTGCTTTCACCGAGGTTTAGAATGCTATGGTTCCATTTCTCGGTGAGTACCGCCATAAGGTCTCCCGTCGATCGTTGTCTTCGGAAGCCGTATTGGCGGTCACTTAGCAGTCTATTGTGCTCCAGATATTTCACAAGGTTGAAGTTTACAATGCTTTCCATTACTTTGGAAAGCACCGAACAGATTGCTATAGGTCGATAGTTCGCAGGGTCAGTAGTCTTGCCTTTTTTAGGAACTGGTTGAACATTTGCTACCTTCCAACATGTCGGAAATACACCTGTGGTGTATGACATGTTGAAAAGTTTGCGTAATGGACAAGCCAGTGAGGTAGCGCACTTTTGCAAAACAAGGGCTGGAATGCCGTCCGGCCCTGAAGCCTTATTTACATCGAGATTTGCAAGCACTCTTTTAACTACCCGCGTTCGAAAATGAATTTCTGGCATGGAGCAAGATACGTTCTCGACTACGGGTAGTGGTTGATCGCTGGGGGGCAGAGAGGAATTCTCTGCGAAAATTTTAGCCAACAAATTAGCTTCATGAACCGAGTGAGTGATGATTTGATCATTGTTAAGGAGAGTTGGAATTGAAGACGATGTTTGATTCTTCACCTTCTTAACGAATGACCAAAAGTTCTTACTACCACGCTGGCATTGAAGAACTTTTTTCCTTTGGCGCTGTTCGTGCAGAAACTTTTGGCGCTTCAGGATGGCATTGCATCGATTTCTAGCCTGTTTACGCAGCTGTTCAGTGGTGGCATTTTTATTTGCCTGCCATGTTCTGAAAGCTTCCTCTTTGGACCTGACAGCAATTCTGCATGTCTCATTAAACCAGATATTGTCCTTGGGTTTAATGCAAATTTTCTTATTAGGGATGAAGGACCGCATTCCCAATAATATTATTTCTTCAACCATTTTGGCTGCGGCAAAATGGTTAGATTTAGATTAGATTAGATTAGATTAGATTAGATTAGATTAGATTAGATTAGATTAGATTAGATTAGATTAGATTAGATTAGATTAGATTAGATTAGATTAGATTAGATTAGATTAGATTAGATTAGATTAGATTAGATAAGATTAGATCAGATTTGATTAGATTAGATTAGATTAGATTAGATTAGATTAGATTAGATTAGATTAGATTAGATTAGATTAGATTAGATTAGATTAGATTAGATTAGATTAGATTAGATTAGATTAGATTAGATTAGATTAGATTAGATTAGATTAGATTAGATTAGATTAGATTAGATTAGATTAGATTAGATTAGATTAGATTAGATTAGATTAGATTAGATTAGATTAGATTAGATTAGATTAGATTAGATTAGATTAGATTAGATTAGATTAGATTAGATTAGATTAGATTAGATTAGATTAGATTAGATTAGATTAGA
The DNA here is from genome assembly GCA_963971225.1 of Melieria omissa. Taxonomy (NCBI): domain Eukaryota; kingdom Metazoa; phylum Arthropoda; class Insecta; order Diptera; family Ulidiidae; genus Melieria; species Melieria omissa. The sequence goes on along the minus strand of OZ020267.1, from coordinate 34,950,596 downwards.
TTAGATTAGATTAGATTAGATTAGATTAGATTAGATTAGATTAGATTAGATTAGATTAGATTAGATTAGATTAGATTAGATTAGATTAGATTAGATTAGATTAGATTAGATTAGATTAGATTAGATTAGATTAGATTAGATTAGATTAGATTAGATTAGATTAGATTAGATTAGATTAGATTAGATTAGATTAGATTAGATTAGATTAGATTAGATTAGGTTAGATTAGATTAGATTAGATTAGATTAGATTAGATTAGATTAGATTAGATTAGATTAGATTAGATTAGATTAGATTAGATTAGATTAGATTAGATTAGATTAGATTAGATTAGATTAGATTAGATTAGATAAGATTATGATTCAACTGATTTAAACCAATTTTATTAAAATATAAAATTAGCGTGGCATTTTTCGAATCCTTCTTTGTCGGTTTTGTACAATTCTGGTTATGTTTAGTATTTTTAAAGAGTTTCAAAAATACGAATTTCTATGATTCGTTAACAAATCAAATCATGTGTTGTTCAGGCATGCTGTATATTTTCAATTTTTTAATTATTTTTTTAGAAAACCCGTTTATAGGCCCAAAAAGTCAGCCAAGATAAATCCCAGTAAAGGATTTTGGAATATTTAACCCTAATTCCCAGAAGTGAGCCTCAGTCTCACTAAAGATTTCAAATGGTAATAAATCCAAAAGATTTTCGAATCCATAATTTTATGTAATCCTCTAATGAAATGTTGGAATTATATTGCATTTAATAATTTTAACATTTTAGACAGTTTTTGTACTTTTTCAACAAATGTTTTCAGTAATTTAGCTCATATAAGCCTGACAGACTCACTTCTGGGTTAATGTTATTTTTAAACATTCTGGGAATCATGGTTAAATATTTATTCATTAATTAATGGAATTGAATAAGAATTGTTTCTGTTTTGGTATCTTCCACTAATACTGAAGCTTTTCAAAAAACTTCCTGAAAATGTATGATGGCATCCATTCTAACATTTGATTTTTAGCACTGGAACACTAATGTTGGTCTTTTCAACTGATTTCATACAACAATTGAATATAAGTTTAGTATTTCGGGCAGTGGCGAACAGAAGATTTCATTTCGAGAGGAGGAGGGGTTCCTACAACTTTTGAGCCCAATACCAATTAAAACCATATTTTGTATGAGCAGTTCTTATATTTGGGTAAGGTTTAAGCCCCCAAAGCAGCCCTGTGTGCGCCAAAGAAGGCATGATCTTTTTATTTATTCTTAAAAAGGAAATGTAAGAAAAAGCATTTCAAACATAAATTCAAAGGCTTCTCATTTATATAAATTTCTATAATAATAAGAAAAGAATACTTTTATAAGGCTTCAAGACACTTTCAGTCTTCCTAATAGTTTACTATCAGGTGTACAACGTTGCTTCCGCCGTTTTTTTTCCAAAATTAAAAGCTTTATTGCGAAAAAGTGCTTACAGATGTATTATTCAAAGTATTGTCCGTCGCTAGCGACAACTTTCTCCCATCTTTCCGGCAATTTTCGGATCCCGGCTCGAAAAAAGGAGTCCTCTTTTGACGCTATCCATGAAGCAATCCATTTTTCCAATTCTTCGAAGGATTGAAAATGTTGATCTGCCAGGCCGTGTGCCATCGAACGGAATAGGTGGAAGTCAGAAGGGGCGACATCTGGGGAATACGGCGGGTGGGGCAAGACTTCCCATTTCAGCGTTTCCAGGTACTTTTTGACCACTTTTGCGACGTGAGGCCGAGCATTGTCGTGTTGGAGGATGACTTTGTCATGTCGAAATCACCATTTTTAAAACGTTGAAACCACTCCCGACACGTTCTTTCACTCAGAGCAGCATCACCGTAAGTTTCTGAGAGCATTCGATGCGCTTCAGCTGCATTTTTTTTCGAATTGTAACAGAAAAGTAAAACTTCCCGCAAATGGCGAGAATTGGGCACATAAACGGACATTTTCCAGCGTGAATAATACGAAAACAAGAACAACTGTCACTGAAACGGCGATGACAATGCGTTAGGCACTGTCCACACTCACTTTAAAGGCATTACCATCTATGTATTTCAACCAGCCTCAGCCGGTACAGCCACCTATCGGAAAACGGCGGAAGCAAAGTTGTACATCTGATATTAAGATGGAAATCTTTGTTTCTGAACGCCTCTGGACTTTTTGTGTAAACAGATTCATTTGTAAAATTAGTCCATAAAAAAATTAATTTGTACTTTTTCGGTACATTGTGGTCACTTAGTAGAATGTCCTTCAGTTTGTTTTTTGTGCGTGAGAAAAAACTTTCATTTTCGAAATTTAATTTTAGGGATAGGTATTGCAGTGACCCACTTAAGTAACACACCTCCGCTTTTAGTTTCCACTCCGTTTAGGTAATCAACATTAGTGGGCATTGTGGTTCGTTCTCCACCTGCTTAAGTACCTAAGATTAAAAATTACATTTACAAGTATCTAAGTACATAAGTAAGTACTGCTTAAGATTAAAGATTACATTTATCGGTGAGGTACTTAAACGAGTTCTACTGTACGGTAGTAGTAATAGTGGTTCTTTATTTCTATAGATATATATTTTTAAACTACATTTCTACATTGTAGAGAACATACAACTTTGACTTCAATGCGTATTCGGTTGCCAGTCGAACTAAGTAGGATAAGCTATTTGTTTTACATTTGGTTTTGGTTCTTCAGTGTTCTGTGTTTAAGATGTCAAAACCCCAAATTCCCCCATCATAACTCCACCCATTCCCACGCATAACCCACTTTTATTTGTTTTGAATTTATCAGGACTTAAGTTCCTTGAAGTACTTTCAAGTCTTCTAAGCTCTTCAGCTTTCATTCGGTCCCGTTTCTCACTGAATTGGAAGAAAAACAATAACAAAAACACAGTAATGCAGAAAAATCAGCACAATCTCATTTACGTATTTACAAGAAAATCTTGATTTCTCCAAATCCGTTGCACCAACAACTGCACTAACGTCTTCGGATGGAGATGTCGGAAAAAATGTCAGCCGCTACAGCGTCGAGTCGCACGTCGCTTTGAATGCAACAGCAGCAATTCGTGCAACAATTCTTCAGCAGTGCGCACCAAAAAAACAAACAAAAATCACCAGAGTGCAGTACAGTTGTGAGCAACAACAACAACAACGGCTCAATGAGTGATACACTTGCAAACAAGCGGCGATACACAACAAACAAAAATGCACAAACAATCGGATAATTATGTCATGAGGGTGGGAAAAATATTAAATAGTTGCACACTCATTGCTGCCGCTGTCGCCGCTGCCATTGTTTCGGAAGGAGTGTGTTGCAACGGAATGCAGAAGCAGACCAGCACTGACGCCAAGTGAAAAACTCTCGAGCCACAATTGAGGCGAAAAAATGGAAATTGCCATGCGGCGGCCGGGTGCAATCGCTGGGGCGGCCGACGATCGTTCGTCTGCGTGACAGTCGTCGGAGCTGCCCAGCCTGCCGCGCATAACTAATGCAAAGAAAGTTTTTGCTGCATTTGTTGCAGGAAAAAGTCTTTTGATGGCGACTGCCATTGTTTCGCACGAGCCTCGCACATTGTTGTTTGGTTTTCGCGCACATTGTTGCTGTTGCTTTCAAAAGTGGGCCTGATCGCGCTGCAGCGGCTAATTGGTGCTCGCGCCGAGTGTCAACCATTTGTCAGCAGTCGGCCTAGTCAAGTTGTCTGCAGCGCGGTGTTGTTGTTTTTGTTGTTGTTGCTCCACATTTTGTCAAAACCGATTATTTGGTAATCTTGTGCAATGCTTCCGTTTGATGGCGAAATTTCTCCGTAGCCTCGCCCGGCTGTGCCTTTCACACGTACGACGGCGTGGCGGCCGAAAGCGAGGGCGTGCGCTTCATACGTCTGCGCGAGGACGCCGAGATCGGCAAGGAGATACTCAAGCTGCGCGCATATCCGCGCTCCACCATCGCGCTGAAAAGTGTGGACAGCACTGGGGACCACAAATACTTTGGCCTCACCGAGCTGAACACCACAACGGTGCGCATTACGTTGACGCGTTCGCTGGAGGATCTCGTGGACCGCGATGTGCCGCGCAATCTGCTCAAGTTCCGCATCGTGTGCGCTGCTCGCCACGAAAAAATCGAAGAGGTACGTCACGCATTGGTCACTCGCCATCAAGAAGATTGCACGCATTTGCTTTCAGGGCAGCTACATGTCCATCACCGTCTACATCGAGGACGTCAACGACAATGCGCCCGAATTCCTCAACACACCCTACATTGTGGACGTCGACGAGAACACTTCGCCCGGCACCATTGTCTTTGAGGGCATACAGGCCTTCGATCGCGACAAGCCCAATACACCCAACTCCGAGGTGCACTTCAGCATGTCGACGGTGCCCGAGCAGCTGTCCGCCGACGGCAGCCCCTACTTTGCGCTCAAGAGTCCACATCGGCCGCTTTTGATTTTGAAGAAGGATCTGGACTTTGATAATGGCATACGACTGTTCAAGTTGCCGCTGTTTGCCTGGGATCGCGGCACGCCGGCCAATCAGGTCAACACTACGATCACCATCAATGTGCGCGACGTGGACGATCTGCCGCCCAAGTTCACAGAGGGCGTCTATCGAACCAAACTCAATGAGTTCTATCCAATGTCTGTAAGTAGAAAAGAGCTTCAGGGTTCCTCAAATTCCTGCCTTCTAAATATTCTTATTTGAATCATCCTCGAATGCAAAACTATTTCAAATAAAACATGTTTATTTCCAGGGCATCCCCGTTCGCATTCCACTCTACTTCTCACCACCGATCATGGCCTTCGATCAAGACTCGCTGAATGCCTCACTGATCTATGAGATTATCTCGGGCAATGAGCGCAAACTATTTCGCGTTAATCCGCACAACGGTATTGTCTACTTGCAAAAAGAAGTCGATCTGGAGGAAGAAAGCCTGCCGGGCAACACTTTTGTGCTCCAAATTGAGGCACGACAACGCGAAAACCCGTTGAAGAAAGCCTTGGCCAGGTAAGCATTTGTCAACTCATTAAAAATTCGCACAACGCATAATTAATCTCGTTTGCCCAGAATTGAAGTGGAAATACTTGACCTCAATGATAATGTGCCCGAATTCGAGGCCGACTTCTACAACATTTCGATTGTGGAAAATCTGCCCACCGGCTTCAGTGTGCTGCAAGTGAATGCTGTCGATCGCGATCAAGGCGAAAATGCAGAATTTCTCTATCATCTGATCGAACAGGCGGAAGTGAGCGGCGCCTTTCGCATCGACTCCAGGACCGGTTGGATTACCGTCAACGACGATCGCTTGCTGGACCGCGAACAACGCAAAGCGCTGCACTTGTTGGTGGAGGCGCTGGAACGCAATCCGCCACACATGACCGATGTCAATCTGCAGAAACCGGGTCCGAGTGCGGTCAAAGTGGAGATCACACTCTTGGACACCAACGACAACACGCCGAAATTCGAGCACGGCAATTTGTATGAGTTCAAGGTGCCCATTACGGCGCCAGTGGGCTACCGAATCGGTCAGATTGTGGCGCTCGATCCGGACGAGGGTCCGAATGGCATGTTGCTCTACGAGCTGCAGCGTCCGAAGGGCAGTGGTTACATACCGTTTCGCCTGGATACGAAAAACGGCACCATCTATGTGAATGGACCGTTACGCAGGGGACGCATGGCAGTATTTGTTGAGGCCAGTGATCAGGTGCGGCAACTGGGACGAAGAGGTTTATGTGTTTATTAATACAATTTCATTACAGCCCACTAATCCGTCGGAGCGTCGCTTTTCGCTGGCTGTCATTACGATTGAGGTCTACGCCACTATTGACGATCAGGCCATTGATTTTGTGGGCGCACCCTACGAGTTCTGGGTGGGCTCCAATGCTCCGTTGGGCACATCGGTGGGACAAGTGCGTACGACATTGATTTACGATGGCGAAGATGAGATCATGTACGACCTGCTGCACACCTACTCGGAGGGAGTGCCGTTCGCCATTGAGGAACGCTCCGGCATAATCACGGTGATACGCGAGTTGGCGGAATTTACCAGGAAAGTCTACTACTTTGAAGCGGTGGCAAATTATGTGAGTCTGCTGTAAACTATTTAAATCATGAAACATATAGTTGACCCATGCATTCGACTTGTCATAGCTCTTTGCCAACTCCACGAAACCGCTGGTCATGTCGCGCAGTTCGCCACCACTATCAACGGCCGCTGTTCCAGAGCTAACCGACGAGGGTGTCTTGATTACTAACGTCACCATACACGTTGTAGCGAAGCCCGAGAATAAAGTGCCCCTGAGGCCAGTGATCGAGTATGTTGCGCATAATTTCAGTTTGTGAAGCTTGCATTTTAATTCTTCTATGTTCTTGCAGGGAGATCAACATGAACATCATACACTTCCACATCGAGGAGAACCTTGTGGGCGGCATTATCGGCCAGCTGCTCTACAAGAATGGCATCAATGTGGTCAATAATGAGCTGGGCACGTACCGCGGCCTGCAAGCGAGCAGCAATGTCACCCTGGGTAGTCGCTTTCGCAGTCGCAACCGCAATCACCAAACGGCGACTGCTCGCTCCCGGCTGCCACGCCGCCTCATCACCGACTCAAGTATCAAGCTGCGCTACATTATTGCCAATCAGCAGGAAGTGGTCAACAAGATCAGCATCACCGAGGACGGCACACTGCTCACGCTTACCGGACTGGATCGCGAGGAGAAAGACAAGTACGACCTCACGGTGATTGTCGAGTACACAACGGGGCTGGTGAGTGGCGCGGGCATTTATCAGGTCACCGTCAAGGTGGACGATGTGAACGACAACCCGCCCAAATTCAACGGGCTCTCGTACGTGGGTCTGGTCAATGAGAACAGCGCCAGCGGCACGGAAATATCCATAAACCAGCCCATACAAATTACCGACGCCGACATAGCTAAGAACGCCGAGTTTCGCGTCGTCTTGCAGGGCGACTACAGCGAGCAATTCACCATCGAGTACTACAACGCCAGCGCAGTCGCGAATAATCGAAACACCAGTGCCTTCAGTGCCGCCGGCACCATCAACATTTTCAACCTGACCGATCAGTGGAACGAGGAGTTTAAGTTTGTCGAAATGCAGAACATGCTAATGCAGTCCAGCACCAAATTGAACGCGGGTCCGTACTTCCGCGTCGTGTACAGTGGCGCACGGCCGCTGGATCGGGAGAAGGATCAAATCTACAAGCTGAAAGTGATCGCTATGGACAGTGGCGGCCTGTCAGCGTACGCGCATCTCAACATACTCGTGGCGGATGTGAACGATAATGCGCCCGTTTTCGAGCGTATTTCCGTTTTCAAAGACTCCAAAGTAGAGATACGCGAGTACACCACCGAGATGGAGATCTACTTCGTGGAGAGCTCGATCAGCTCGCTGCAGGGGTCATCGATGCCGTCGTCCATGGTCATACCGCCCTACCACATACCCGGATCACCACGCTTCCATACCGAATTGGCCTTCAACAGCAGTTACCATGGGCCGCGGCAGCAGCGTGGCCGCAAGTTGCGCCGCCGACTGACGCGCACCGCTGGCCAAAACGCACTGCAGAAATGTCCGCTCTTTGCCATTTACGAAGACACGCCAGTGTCTACCAAAGTGCTGCAAATGACCGCAAGCGACGAAGACTATGGAAACAACGCGCAGATACACTACGAGATCACATCCGAGCACGTGGATCGACCGCTGGCCGGCTCGCCGTTTGTGGCGCGCGTGCACGGCGCCAAGCATTTTGCCATCGACAAACTTAGCGGTGAGCTGGTGGTCAATTATCCGCTGGCTGCCAATTTGTATGTGCATCTGACTTTGAGCGCCACCGACATTGACGGGCTGCGAGACACTACGTGCCTGCGGTTCACCGTAATCGATGTAAACGATCATGCGCCTGCTTTCAAAAAATCGTGGTACAGCTTCGACACGGAGGAGGGCGAGTACAAGGAGAGCGTGCTGGGACAGGTGCTGGCCGTGGATCTGGACTATGGCGAAAATGCAAACATCTCGTACACGCTGAGCGAATTGGATTTGCCATTCAAGGTGAAGCCCCTGTCGGGTGTGATCAAGATCACTGGCGCGCTCGATCGTGAGGTGCGACCGAAGTACAATTTTCAGGTGATTGCCACCGACAACGCAGAGCCGCTGTACCGCATGTCCAGCTCGGTGGACGTGGAGGTGAATGTGATTGACATAAACGACAACAAGCCGGAATTCATTGGCTATGACGACATGATAAGAGGCGATAAGTACATAGCCGATCTGTCAGATCGCACGCTTACGCTGCCCATCTACAAGGCCTATCTGGACCGCAGCACACAGCCGGGCATGTTCGTGAAGCAAGTGAACGCCATCGACAAGGATTACGTGGGCAATGGCAACGGACTGGTGCTGTACTCCATTCTCCACCAGGACATACACAATACCATCTTCCAGATTGACTCACGCGACGGTACAATCACCACAGTGGCCAGCTTCCGCAGCTACAACGACTACGAACACCTGAACGTGACTGTAGTGGCCTCGGATCTGGGCAGTCCAGCACACTCCTCCACCGCGGTGGTGCTGATCAATCTACAGGGACAAGCCGTAACTGAACCGCCTATCAAAGCGGAGGAGAACATCGAGCAGCACCAAAATGTCACGCTGTTCCAGCACCAGTACTACGAAGTGCAGATCCTGGAGAACAATGATGCGCCCACGGAACTGATGCGCATCAATTTGACAGCTGGTCTGAATGCGGACGCGTACCGCTGGAGTCTGCAGATGGAGGACGGCGCCGAGGAGAACGATGCGCATCCGCCATTCGAATTCGATCCCAGCACTGGCACACTGTACGCGCTGAAGAGGTTCGATCGCGAGAGCAACACGCGCTACCAGCTGCGCATACGAGCCGATCGGGCGCACCGTGAAGCGCGCAACTATGCAAAAGTCTCGTACCCGGTGATGGACGAGCGCGTCGAGGGCCTGGAACAGAACGAGTGCCGCATCGTGGTGCTCATACTGGACGAGAATGACAATGCGCCCAGATTTAAGGGCGCCGGTCAGCCCATAATTGCAGTTGTGCCACGCACTGCCACCTTTGGATATCCGGTGACAATGGTGCGCGCCACCGACGCTGATATGGGCCTGAATGCAGAAATTCGCTATCGACTACTGAACGAACCGTCGCGTCTCTTCGGCATCGACGAGCTGTCGGGTAAAATCCGTCTGGTGGCAACGGTGCCCATGGACGAGCGCATCTACGGTTTCGATGTAAAGGCGACCGATCGCAGTGGGGCGGACGACGGCCGCAGCAGCATTGCCAACGTGTTTGTCTACATCATCGACGAGGCGCGCCAGGTGCGCATTGTAATTGCCGGCAAGCCGGTGGAGGTCGAACGGCGCATTGATACGCTGATGCAGGTGCTGAGCGATGCGATACAGATGGACGTGCGCGTGAGACTGCTGGAGCCGCATGTCGGCGGACTCGAACCGGCGTAAGTTATATTTTTCCATAAGATGGGTTTTTAGTTGCCTTGTTGTATGAGTAGTTTTTTTCAAATAGTTCAAACAATATTTTGAAAGTGCTTGAGACTACCAAAACAGTAAAAGTTCAAGGCAGCTTATATTCGCTTAGTTTACTCCATTTATATCGGACCAAAAATTGAGTTTAACTCGCATCCATGGGCGGGGGCTTCAAAACACTATTTGGAGTTCCTGGACCGTGCGCAAAACCGTGTGATTACGCTTATAGCGGACAGTAGGGTATCCAGCTCTATTGACTTCTTGAAACATTGTCGAATCGTGGCATGTGTGGTCTTATTTTAACGTTACTTTTTCGGTAATTGTTCAGAGGAGATGAGCAGTCTGATGTCATCATTCCGGATATTTCCCCGGGCTATCCGTTCGAACACACAAACGATGTCCCAGTGCACTACGAATTACAGGGGGAGTTCAATCCTGGTCTGAACTGCGCGACTGTGGAATGGTGTCCCTGTAGATATTTTTTTAGCACCTCTGATCTATATATCTTTCCTGAACCAACGCAATACTTCGCATAAATAGAGGTCATCTGCACTGCGCGACTGTGGAATGGACTACATGCAGATATTTTTTTTTTAGCATTCTGATCTCTATGGGTTCAAGACAAGAGTCCATAGCCACTTCACTCTAAACCCTATTTTCTAACCTATATATCCTTCCGGAACCAACGCAATGGTTTGCATTAATAGTGGTCATCCCCCTCGTGCTTATTCGAACTTAAAAAAAGGGTTAGTTCGAAGTGGCTATTAAGGCACAGACAATTTTCGAAAGACACACTTAGGCCTGCAAATGAATACCATAAAGGGGATCGACAATCCTCGAGGATTTTTTGCGAGCCCAACACGAGCCCTTTGGATATTTGTGTTTACCTTAGTTGGTCTCCAATATTGATTGACTTCTGGTCTTCCATATAACACCCACAGAAGTAACACCCAAAGTACTTTCACCTCTGGATGGTTTAGGCGACTTACTATCTCCTCCTTCTAGTCAAGAGAGTATCGACACCGAACTGGTAACTGTCAAGACCTGGTCATGGAGGACAAGGGGAAAGTGGCTTGTTAAGGGATCTGGGCTCGGGGTTGAAAGTAAACCTTGAATGCTCTCTGGTTCTGGTAAAAGTTCTCTTGATTGGTTGGTTGTAGTGGCTGCCTCTGTATGAGACACACTTAGGCCTATATGACCCGTTAAGATACCACAAATTCTACCCGTTTGAAATGTTTATGCTACACTGTTTTCTTATGTGAGACAACACACATTTCAAACGGATGGGGAAAGGGAGGGAGAGCACCTAACGCCGAATCTGAACGGCAGTTTTTGCCAATTTTCCTTTCACACTTGGAGGTTTTGCCATTGCCTACCAAGAGTGCACTTGTGGGATTCTTGTAATTCTCATCTGCTTCATTAGGATAGCGATAGAAGTAGCAGTTTACCAGGCCAAGCTAGGAATCGAACCTAGGGCCTTGGTATGAAAAGCCAGTGCGCTATCCGCTGGACTATCGAAGCCAGACCACTTTCTATAATCAATAATAATAATAAAAAGATAATCAATTTACTTATTCATATTCCTTAGTCAATAGAATTTTCTTATCATATAATAACTTCCTTCTTACAGCACGGACGCCTACATCTATGCTGTCGATTATCGCACCAATTCCATCTTGGAAATGGAGCAGCTCCAAGAGTAAGTTGCACTATTCAACTGCCAGGAAATGCTTAAACGCCTTCGTAACCCACACTTCGTCTTCTCACACTTTTCATTGTGCAGTTTATTGGCTGGTCTACAATTCGACGCGCTGCAGCTGCACCAGCCACACCAACCAACCACCGATGTCGACGGTCAGATTGTGGACGCTGGCGGCGCAATGCCGCGCATTATTGAGCTGGCCGAGTTCGGGCAGCCGGCCCGCAGCACGCATAACTCTGCCACCTACATCACTGGCCTGGAGATTGTCAGCATTGTGCTGATTGTGCTGTGCGGCATTGGAGCGGCCATGACGGCGCTGTGCTTTCTGTGCCTACGCCAAAAACGGTAAACTTGAACACCAACCCAGACCAAGACGACATTAGGACAGCTTAGACAGCTGCCTGACGTGGACGCTTAGAGTTTAGAGTTGCTATGGTTTAATTCGAAGTACGCTAAGACTGATAGAGTGAAGCGGCGAAGGGTGTTGGCGACACCTGCTTTAGGTTTGGTATTTAAGTGAGCGCGATACTCGTACGAACGCTCGAGTGGCGCAACGAGTAGTTTAACTTCTTAGACTTAAAAAGCATTAATTGCGCATTTAATAAACTTAAAAGTACTGGAATTCAAAGAGTTGGTTGTTTTGTATTGTTGTTACAACACGCACACAAACACACACTTACACAACACCTGCACATTCACCCATTGCCAAACCTACACACTAACACACACACACACACACTGGCAGCCAGCGATAGGCGCGCCGAAAGTAGCACACAACACGACTTGCCCGCTTAGTTCAATTCGCTCTTCATTTCGCCATTACTAAGAACCCATTAACCGGCATTGGGCATGTTGCACAAATTTATAACTGTAAAAAACAACAACAACCACAACCGCACGCTTACCGTTAAACGGTCCACTGATACAAACATTAAACGCGGCGCGATGCGGCAGCCCACTCGCGAGTCGCGCGACTGCAGCACCGATCGCGTCCGCTTGTTAGCGCATTCTAATCCATTATGTGTTTGCCTCTTTTCTTTCTTCTTATTTCAAATCGATTGCAATCAACGTCAACGACATCAAACGGCCAACATAATGCAACCATCATCGACACTGACACTGACAACCGCACAGCGGTGCTTGGTCGCAGCCGGAATTTCCCTCCTCCGAAACCGGTCTGACCTACACCATTGCACGTGCTGGCCTCACCGGCACCTGTCGTCAACATCGCAATCGACAGCGCAAACACTCGCAGCAGCAGCAGCAACAACAACTGTGCGGTAAGTCCAACAAGACCACAAGTTCTTTCGTTCCAGAGTCGGTGTGCTCGTCCTCGGCGCAAACGCAGTCGACGGCTGTGGCTGCTGCTGCTGCGCAGAAATTCGAGCAGCAGCAACCATTGCATCATCGCCACCACAGCCACGGCCACGCGCATCATCCGCACCAGCACCATCACGCTGCGCACGCGCCGCAGCAGCCACAGCAGCAGCACCAACACCAGCACCATCACCAGCATCTCAACACCGAGTAAGTGCCAACCGCAGACGATATGCCCTGCGAATATGGGTTATCGAACTAATGAGCCATGACGCCGAATAAGGCAATCGCGACTTGGGGGGAAATGCCTAAGCGAACAGTTAACTTTTGCACAGCTAGGAGAATCGGTTGCACCGAAGCTGACAGTCAGTAAAAATGCAATTGCAGACAGTGGAGATTGGGTCAAGAATGTATAGTTGGCAACGAATGTTGAGTAATGTGAGGGAACATTCATCTCTTTAAATGGTCATAACGACACTTACGAACGAGTTTGGGTCGCCTGTTCAACTGTGTTACAGGCTGAAGCCTTCTTCAGAGTGTCACAACAAACAGGCTAAGCTTGGTATTTGTCACGGGATCGTTGGGAATTTCAAGTTTTTCATTGAAAAGTAGAGTTTTCTGTGCAAAACAATTAACATAGACTCTCAACTCAACTGACCATCGACCATTGACATCATCACAAACGAGTTTGGTCTTTACATTAAAGCAGAGTTGCAACAAGCAGTGGCGCACGAAGCATTTTGTTTCGGGGGAAGGGGGCTTTGTATAACTTTTTTTAGAACTCTGAAATAGAATTAAATTTAAATGTATGAATCTACAGACTGAGATCCTAAACATGTATGTTTTTTGCCTACCTTACATATTTTGGTCCTGAAATTTCAAAATAGAAAATTTAGTAAAAAAGAGAATTCTTTGAAGAATGGTTATTCTAGAGGATTTACTTTCGGGCTATAAGACTTGGCTGGCTTTCAAAATATGTGTAGCACAGTTTCGTAAAGATTGTCTTGAGCTCCTTCCCACTTTTGAGCTACTTCGGATAGTAAATTTCTGGAAACAAAACTGCAGCGTTGATTAAAATAGTTTACTTCAAAGTTCCACTAATAAATAGAGAAAATTCTAATTTCAAATCTCTAGAGAACTTATTTTTGAACCATGGGACTTACCAGGCTTTCAAAACCTATGCGGCACAGTTCGCTATTTTAAAGTTTAACTGTCAAAAGTTCGGATTTTAAGACTTAGCTGACCTTCAAAAGATATGTGACACAGATCCGTACAGACTGCTGTGACGTCCTGATACTCCACATTTTTGATCAAATTTTTATGGTTTCTGTTTTGTAAGAAAAGCGACGACTTTGCCCATCCAGTTTACTTCATAGTCCCACAAATAAGTAGTGACAATTCATTTTTTAATCTCTAGAGGACTTGCCCTAGGACCATAAAATTAGCTTTCAAAGATATGTGACACTTCGCGATTCGGATAGTAAAGTTCTCGAAGAAAAACCACAATTTTAGGCAAATCAGTTTGCTTCAAAGTATCACAAATAAGTAGTGAAAGTTCTATCTTTAAATGTGTAGAGGGATTACCTTAGGATTATAGAATTAGCAGGCTTTCTGAAGATCAATTTTTGTGTTAGTTTAAGAAGACTTTTTTAGACTTTTGCGCAAATCAGTAATCAGTAATAAGTAGTGACAATTCCATTTTTGAATCTCTAGAGGACTTATCTCTTAAGGACTTAATCTTAGAATTAGTAGGTTTTCAAAACATATGTGACACAGTTTCGTACAGATTGTCTTGAGCTCTTAATACTCCACACTTTTGAACGAGTTCGGATAGTAAAGTTGTAGTGGAAAGTAGTAGAAATTCCGTTTTTAAATCTCGAGACGACGTATCTTTGTACTATGGGATTTAAAAATGATATGTGGTACAGTTTCGAATTTGGATGGTAAAGTTCTCCAAAGAAAACTCCAGCTTTGGTGAAATTATTTTTTTGAATCTCTAGAAGATTTATCTTAGGACTAAAGAATTAGCAGGCTTTCTAAACATATGTGGCATTGTTTCGTAAAGATTGTCGTAACTTCTTCTTCTTCTGTCGAAAGAAAACTGCAGCTTGGATCAAATTATAAAAGTTTACTTGATTAAACCACAAATAAGTAGTGAAAGTTAAATTTTTAGATTTCTAGAGGACTTATCTTTGAACTATGGGGCTTTCAGAAGATATGTGGCACAGTTTCGTACAGATTGCCTTGACCTCCTAATGACCTCGACGAATTTTTGAACGAATTTAGATAGTAAAGTTGTCGAAAGATTGATCGATTGTCCCACAAATAAGTAGTGGAATTTTCATTTTTGAATCGCTTATCTTATCTTTGGACTAACTTTGGACTATGGGACCATAAATAAGTAGTGGGAGTTCCATTTTTAAATCTCTAGAGGATTTATCTTTGGACTAAGGGACTTAGCAGAATTTAAAATGATATCTGTAATGTTATCTGTACGGAACTGTGCTACTTCCGTACAGATTACTGTGACCTCCTGCTACTCCACACGTTTAAGCAACTTCGAATAAGATGTAAAGTTCTCAAAACAAAACTGCAGCTTTGTTCAAATTAATTTACTTGATTAGCCCACAAATAAATAGTGGGAATTCCATTTTTGAATCTCTGATAGTTTGACTAAAGCCTCTAATTCAAGCTTCCGCTACTATGGCAACCGGTTTCTCCCAACTAACTCAATTATACACACAACACTCAGTAGGGTCTTTCACCAATTCTATCCGAATCTCTTTTTAAATAAATAACAACTCGCTGACTCTTAGTTTGCTTTGTACGAAACACATTTCAGCCAACGGCAGCGCGAATACATCGATGTGCCGCTGCCCAAGTCGATTGCGAAAGCGACGTCGGCCAGCCGCTGTGCGTCACTGGAGCAAGAGCCGGCCTCCTTGCCGTTCATGCTCAAATACAACGCCTGCCAGCCGGTGAATAATCTGTAAGTTACAAAATTCCGCAACGTCACGAATGTCAAATCGCTAATCGGGTTTTTCCACATACATGCAACATAACCACAACAATAACAACAACAATGCTAACGTATCAAAGTAGATCCCCCAATGCGTACGAGACGTCAATGTTCTCGCTTCACTCGAATGGCCAAGACTCGGGCGTCGATTTCCTGAGCAGTCGCGAACTGTATGAAACCTCGCCGGACTCGTTCAATGCGGCCACGCAACATTCGCAAAGCCTCAACACACTGGACATGCTCTGTCCGCGACATGCCAAGCAACAACAACAGCACAACAACGTTGGCAGCGGCACGGGCGCAGTGGGCTCGAGCTCGAACATTGCTTTGGGCAACGACAGCAGGTGGGTGACCGTTACATTTAGTCGTTTTTACTTGCGTTATAATGTTTTTGTTTTGCTGGCAGCGACGCGTACGAAGACTCGCTGAAGAACAACGAGCCGCTGGTGGCGCAAAACTGTCGCAGCGCCGGCGCCAGTGCGTGCGATCACCATCGACACGACTACCAGAACACCAAGTTTGAGAAGCGCTCCTGCGTGCGCCACTCGTTCTCCGGCGTCAAGGACGACCTGGTGCAGAGTTCGCCGCAGATCTCGCTGCGGCCGCGCGGCCACACGCTGCGCAACTCAATGAACGATCTGGAGGAGCGGCTGCACAATCTCGAACAGTCTTTTCGGCGTCCGCTGGACTTTAGCAAATCGAGTTCGTTATTTTAGACACAATCGAAACTTGCCGTGTAGCTTCTAAGTGTTTTGTGTGCAATATTCATGAAAATTTGAACAAACCTGTTTCGATTTTTTTTATTGTATTTAGGAGCAAATTATTGTACCTGTTGCAAATTTTACTGTAGCTGTAGTCATATTTAAATGAAAAAAAAACAAGTGCAACAAAATTTGTGCAATCAGTTTCGAATTTTACCAAAAATATATATTTAAATTATGTACAACAACACAGAACGCGTTTCGCTGGGCTGGGCACTTTATTTGAAGAATTTCTGCTTGAACTCGAGGCAACCCTTCCAGTTCTCGTCAGAGCCGGGCGTGACCTTCTTGGCGTTTGCGTACCACTTGGCCACGTTGGTGTATTTGCTAAAGTCAAAGCCGGCCACATCGAAGGTGGCAACGGAGGCCAAAATGGCAATGTCGGCCAGTGTCAACGCATCGCCGGCCACATAGGTCTGACCAATCAAAAAGGTGTCCAACAGCTCGAAGGCGCTCTCCATCTTCTTGTACAGCTCCGGATCGGCGGGTGCCTGGGCGAACAGCTGCGGGTAGTAATAGTCGGCAAAGCTCTTGTACAGGGTGCCCATGTCAAAGTAGAGACGCTGATTGACGAGCGCATGCTTCTTGGGGCACTTGGGGTACAGCGCGTCCGACTTGCCGTACTTCTCCACGAGGTAAACCATGATGGCACGCGACTCCCACAGTGCAAAGCCGTTGTCCACGAGTGTGGGAATGGTGTGCTGCGGATTGAGCTTCAGATACTCGGGTGTCATATGTTCGCCGGCCATCAGATTTAGTGGTTTTTTGTTCAAATCAATGCCCAAAGCCTTGGCGGTCATGATGACCGCTCGACACGGCGAGGAACCCAAAGTGTAGTAGAAATCCATTTTATTGACTGCAAGTTGAAAGAGCATTGATTAATTAGTGGATGTATAGTTGTTGTTGCTGTAGTTGAGTCGGTAATTATATAACAAAAGCAATCATTCACTTTTAAATTTTCGATTTAATGCCATTTTCAAAGATTACTGAACCAATGTTTAAGTCTTTGATTGAACGTGGCACGTTTGTTCCAAATTCTTGGCATTGTTCTCTCAATGTTCAAGGCACGAATAGGTCAGTGTGTTACGAATTTTAAAACTGGATTTTCAAATACTGTGCAGTCATTTCGGTGATGAATTGCAACGGTATGTAGCAGTGACTGTCCGTTTCAATGCCAAGGAACAAGTTTGAGGCGCGCACTTTCAGGTTTTCGTTAACTACGTTTTACGTTCGCCGTTAATTTTAATTGTTTACAATTAATTTGGCCATTAGTTGAATACTGCTTCTCAGTAGAGCCAATTGCCCAAATTTTTTTCAATTTTATTTCAAAAATTTATTTTTGTTTTCACTGTCAATATCACTTCGAACTCACCTGTGTGCACTCAACGACGACTCCAACCGCAACTGAAGCTCAAACACTGCGCCAAGGCGTATTTATAGAGGCCGCAGTGAGCGATAAGCCACCAACAGTCTGACTCACAGCTCGCAGTATTCAAGCGTGGCTTCGGCCACTCGCTCTTTCTGCGCGTTTAAGAGATTTCGCAACCGGCTGCGCTGTCAGTGAACTTTCGATAGAGCTGCCTATCAGTGCCCAGCGACGCGTCGCTATAAATACAACACCATATCTACAATTTGCTATAAGAAGCCAAGCGAACTGACTTACTACATACATCCAACTTTCTATGACTCAAGGTCAAGGCGTCTTAACAAAAAATTAACGCATAAAGACACATTTTGTACTCAATTCATGTCAATTTATTGATTGTAATTACAGAAATATGTTCCCCCTCCTTAGTCAAAATACTTTTTCCATTCCAAGCAACCCTGCCAGTTCTCGGCAAAGCCGGGCACCACCTTCTTGCAGTTCTCATACCACTTTGTCACATTGGTGTACTGCTTGAACTCAATAGTGGACGCATCGATGGTGGATATGGTGGCCAGGAGTGACAGATCGGCCACTGTCAGCGTATTGCCCGCCGCATACACCTGGCCGTCCAGAAAAGTGTTCAAAAACTCCAGCTGTGCCTCCAGTCGCTTAAGCAACTCCGGATCGGCTGGCAACTTCTGCAACTTCTGCGGGTAGTAGTAGGCGCGGAGGGCCGCATACAGTCCCATGTCAAAGTACAGACGCTGATTGATGAGTGCGCGCTTCTTGGGGCACTTGGGATACAGTGAGTCGTCCTTGCCGTACTTCTCGACCAAGTAGACCATGATGGCGCGTGACTCCCACAGCGCAAAGCCATTGTCGACCAGCGTTGGCACAGTGTGCTGCGGATTGATCTTCAAGAATTTTGGCTTCAGATGCTCACCAGCCTTCAGATCCATAAACTTTTTGTTCAGCTTTACGCCAATCAAGTCAGCTGTCATAAGTACGGAACGACATGGAGCCGAAGCGGGCACGTAATAGAAATCCATATCTATTGTTGGCGCGATTTTTTATTGCTCGAGAAAGAATGTTGGTATTTCAAAGCAATGTTGCTGGTCTTCAGTGCGGCACACGACTGAAATGTCTGAAAGCAAGGGTGTCCAAATAAATTGGTATTGCTTCAACTGGCTGAGGGCCCGGCGTTGCCTGGGGTTATTAGAGGTGTCGAGCCAGTGCACAGTGATTCGTTCCTTAGATAAAATTCAAAAAATGTATAGTCTCAGAATTTAATGATTTTCATGTCATTTGAAAGGTAAAACTCCAACTAAGAAAACCCCAAAAAATCTGTGCAAAAAATTGATTAGTATGTGTGCAAAAGCGGCTTAAAGTTGAAACTTTTTTCACAAAAAATGTAAACACATCTTTTCTGTTTTTAGTCTATTGAGGGAAAAAAATTTAAAAAATACATGGTTACCAAGAAGTTGCTACAACTTTTAATAAAGATTAATAAATGATGTGGCAATTTTCGCTTTTAATGTTATCTCAAAAATTTGCAAAGCTGAGGCTTTCACGTCACTTTTAAATCAAAATATTTTTCCAAATTAAAAATCTGAAAATTGGCAAAACTTAAAGGGAAATATCTAAAAAGTATGTGAATGGGATTTTTTTTATTTTAAGAAGCATTCTTCCTTTTTCGGATAATGTAATTATATCCTACGATATCTTGCGATCTCAGAAAATAATTCAATTTGAATCTATTTTTCGACAAAATTTCTTTTTTTCATGCCTAAAAGTATGCAATCAGCATGAAAAATTGAGAAAATTGCAAAAAAGTAAAACATACGTCTATTATTATCGTTTTTATTGCAAAACTAAAAGGTCCTGAGACAATTTCTGTTATTATTTGCAATAATCAATGTTGATGTTACCGATTAAATGTAAAATCTGAAAAATCGAGCCAACACACTTGGTGCTATAGCTCTCCAAAAGTGACGAAATTTGAAAATGTAAGACTCTGGCATTGCCAAACTACAAAAGTTTAAGAAAAACAAATTAACACTTAAACACTTTTGTTCAACACACAAAATTTTTCTGGTAGAAAAATGCGACTATGAAGTTGGAGAGAGTTAGAAGATTTAAATTTAAAGTTTCATCGAAAGCACTCAGTTAATTTTCAACTGATATTGTAAATAAGATTTCATTTTTTTTATATGAAATGAAAAAAAAATGAATCTTTTTTATATTTGTAACTCGTTTCGAACCATTCAAATATACATAGCTCGATTATTTGGAATATATATTTTTTTAATAGACCATCCACTCTGAATTGTCGACAGACAAACATTTACGAATCCGTATCTAATCGATAGATGAACACATAGTACGCACTGCTTATCTATAAGTTTGCGTGCGTCAGTAAACCCGATTTTGTTGCTGCAAAGTATTTATGTATATTTATATGTACTCAAAAGAGAGTGGAAAAAGCATAGACTGCTTGAAATTTGTATAAACAGCGAAAGAGTAAAACGAAAGGAAAAGCGAAATTACATTTAATTTATTTAGATAAGTGGGGCCCCTGCCAACAGGTGGTGCTTGACATCAGTGTACCTCGAATGTATGTATGTATGTACATACATGTGTAAATAAAATCAGGAGCGTAGCCAGAACTTGGTCATGCTGGATTTTAAGAAAAAACTTTGTTTGTCAATTTAGTATTACATGCTTTTTAAAGTAAACTAAACTTTTCAAAGAGGGTATTTTGTGTTGGTACCACCAGAGGAATATCACCAGAGGAATATTTAGTATCTTGAGGTATGGAAAAAATTATTATTATTATTTATTTATTGAGAGTTTTATTCAAAATAGCGGCGCAAGCGCCTGGCGTCATCCGGATGGGTATTGGTCAAGAACGAATACAAAAATCTTTGGTAGGACGAAGGTTAAGCATTTCAATAACATAAATTTATCACATTTTAACTGAACTTGTGGCTGTCGAAAGACGCCATTTCATCGATAGACACTTGTAACTGATTTTTTACTAAAAGTCGCACTCTAACCGTCAAGCTCCCTTACCTATTAAGGGAGGTAAGGGTTTCAGCCAGATCATAACTTCAAGAGTTTTGCTCCGATCGCCTTAAAATTTTCAGAATATATTCTTTAAATGTTTAACAATAAAATAAGGTAAAAAAAATCGATGTTTCGAAAGTGTAAACCCTAACCCCTCCTTAAACAAAGGCATTTTGAGGACGTAGAACCCATCCAAATGGCTTGTGCCAACATCCTGAAGGACATTCGAGCCGACGATCTAAAATACTCATTAGACATGATTATAGATCTTGCAAATAGTTGCATTGAGCCATAAGGGGACTATTGAAAAAACCATATCGGTTCTACCAAAAAATTTTTTATTATTCTTTTAAATGTTTAAAGGTGAAAATACGCTTTTGCTAATGTGGAAACATACCTCCCATGCATAGTGATTGAAAATGTTAAATAATTATAGGTGATTGGGGGGTTCTGACACCCAAAACATGTTTCCCTCTTGGCGACGCCCTTGCAACAAATTGTTTTCTGCATGCATTGTCATTCGACAGTGTTAACACGCTGATTTTCATATATTCTACAGTCTCTGAAATATGATTGATATACAATTTAAGTGTTAAGCTCACAAAGTTTATAGAAAATATCAGCATTTCAGTCACTTTTAAAAACTTTCTTCGGATGGTAAAAATTTTAAAATATGTGGTGATTCTTTTGTTATGCTCTGCATGAACTTTGCCTTATTTAACCCTTTCGGGGTTAGAAAATTATATTGGATACTCACGAATTCTGGAATTATCCTGGAACACCGAAATGGAAAAAATATTTTGCGTGGGTCGTAATATTTGAATACTTGTTTTCAGAGGCATTAAAAACTTGCTGGGTATGATCCCAGTAGTCCCGAAAGGGTTAAGTGGCAAACAATGTTTCATAACTTCTTTTCATATAATTCTTATATATTTAGGTTATGTTAGGTATATTTGAAAATGTTTGCTCATATTAAAGCGCTTTGAATTAATAAAAATAATACAAATTTTTAAGAATCTTTTTCACATGGTTCTGTCGTATTTGATAAGGTTTACACATATCAAACGCATTAAATTAATAAAAATAAAAACATTAATAAATTCTTTTCATATATTTCTGTCATATTTGATAAGGTTTCCTCATATAAATTGGCGCTTTGAACTATTACAAATAAAAAATGAAACTTTTTACAAATTCTTTTCATATGGTTCTGTCGTTTTTGCTGTTTCCACATATCATTATCACATTAATGAAAATTAAAAACAAAAAAATTAAGAATTCCTTTCACTGGTGCTGTTACATTCGATAAGCTTTCCACGTGTTTATAAATTGGCGCGAAATGCTTTTAATTAATTTTATTTTCTTTCATTTGGATACGCTCGTTTTTTATTACATATTTATTACTTACTTTTATCAGTTTCTAGTCAAGTCATTGTCCTCTAAAAAACAAACAATACGCAAACGTACAATACGAACAAATATTTAATTAACTATTCATACATTTCATTAAACAATTCACTAAATTGCAATTAAATACTATCAGTGCCACATCGCAGCTGCGCTTAAAGTTCCTCGAAGTACTTTTTGAACGCCAGGCAGCCCTCCCAGTTCTCCGCAAAACCGGGCGTCACTTGCTTGCAGTGTTCGTACCATTTCACAATATTTCCATACTTGCTCAGTTTCATGCCGGCCACATCCATTGTGGATACGGTTGCCAGCAGCGCCATGTCCGCCACTGTCAGCGAATCGCCCACCGCATACACCTGACCGTTCAGGAAAGTGTTCAAAAACTGCAGCTGTGTCTCGAGCGCCTTCAGCAAATCGGCATCAGCTGGCGCCTTCTTCATCACTTGCGGATAGTAATATGCACCGAATGCCGAATACAAACTCATGTCGAAGTAGAGTCGCTGGTTGACCAGTGCCTGCTTGTTGGGACACTTGGGATACAGCGAGTCCGTCTTGGCATATTGCTCGACCAGGTAAATCATGATGGCGCGCGACTCCCACATTGCAAAGCCATTGTCGACCAGTGTGGGAATGGTGTGTTGCGGATTGATTTTGAGATATTCGGGCTTGAGGTGGTCGCCCTTTCTCATGTCCACCGGCTTCAGATTCACCTCAATGCCAATGGCCTTGATTGTCATTAGCACTGCACGAACAGGCGAGGAAGCAGTCAAGCCGTATAACTCCATTTTTGGTTCAGAAGTTTGTGCTAAAAATAAAAAATTTTCCATTTGTTATGAGTGACAGTGCAGCTTTTCGATTCTGTATTCGTATGAAGTGCAATAATTGCTTTGGCGTTTGCTCAGTCATTCGTGTAATTTAATAGAGAACACATTTGCTTGGCAGCAGCCAACTTACCCGTAAACTGTTTGTGAACACTACAACGCCCTGCGAACGACCGACTGACTGTCAGAGCGAGACTGAGCGCTTATTTAAGCGTTTTTTTCGAAGGGAGTTGAAAGATTAACTTTATCGCTGATTGTGTATGCGATTCTGAGCAAAGTGTGCAGTTGATGGACAAATCAGCGCACTGCTACCAGCGATATCAGCAACAAAAGTATATCTGAACTATTCTCTCTTGAATGAGGAAACTTTAATCAAAACAGAAACTCTCGTGGGCCTAGTTGTGCTTTACAAAAGATCGATTAACTCTTCTAATGCAATTTCGTGCGCCGGAAAGCCAAATGTTCCTTGTTCTACTAGATTCCTTGCGACAAAATAACTGAAGCCGGTAGCAACCAATGGACAGTGATCTTAAAAGAAACTTGGAAAGAAAAAGAGAAGCTCAACTCGAGCTGAAGCTTTTACATTTCAACGTTCTGTGGCCCATACAATCGATTCAAAGTGATCGCTGTTGAGAGACCTGTCGCTCAGAAACGCTGAAAACTAAAACGTCAACTAGACTCAGGCTCCTTTTTTATAATCTTTCTTGTCTCACAATGTGCACAATTGCTATCCTGCACAGCTCTCTTGGTGCCTAGCTCTCTTGAATCCTTGCAGCAGACACCACTTGATAAGTGCAATCAGCTGTTGATCCTGTGATGACATTCTAAGATTCAACACAACACAAAACCCAACTCATATTTTAACAACAATTCATGCTTTTATTAAACAAATCACAGACTAAAAAACATAAATCAACCTATAATCCTGCGACGTATTTTTTCAGCGCCATGCAGCCTTCCCAGTTCTCCGCAAAACCCGGCGTCACTTCCTTGCAATGTTCGTACCACTTTTTAATGTTGGCATACTTTTCCAACTCATCAGTGAATGCAACCATTGTGGTGATCCCAGCCAGCAGTGATATGTCCGCCACTGTCAGCACGTCACCCGCCACATACGTCTGTCCCGCCAGGAATCCGTTCAGAAACTCCATCAGCGAGTCGAATTTCTTCTGCAGTTCGGCATCGGCTGGCGCCTTCTTCATCACTTGCGGAAAGTAAAATGCACCGAATGCCGAATACAAACTCATGTCGAAGTAGAGTCGCTGGTTGACCAGTGCCTGCTTCTTGGGGCACTTGGGATACAGTGAGTCGTCCTTGCCGTACTTCTCGACCAAGTAGACCATGATGGCGCGTGACTCCCACAGCGCAAAGCCATGTCGACCAGCGTTGGCACAGTGTGCTGCGGATTGATCTTCAAGAATTTGGGCTTCAGATGCTCACCAGCCTTCAGATCCATAAACTTTTTGTTCAGCTTTACGCCAATCAAGTCAGCTGTCATTAGTACGGAACGACAGGGCGCTGAAGCGGGCACGTAATAGAAATCCATATCTATTGTTGGCGCGATTTTTTATCGGTCGAGTAAGAATGCTGGTATTTCAAAGCAATGTTGCTGGTCTTCAGTGCGGCACACGACTGAAATGTCTGAAAGCAAGGGTGTCCAAATAAATTGGTATTGCTTCAACTGGCTGAGTGCCCGGCGTTGCCTGGGGTTATTAGAGGTTTGGAGCCAGTGTCACTTGTGTTCAACACACAAAATGTTCCTGGTAGATAAATGCGAGTATGAAGTTGAAGAGAGTTAGAAGATTTAAAGCAGTGGTCTTCAAGCTCAACAGACAAAAATTCTTGAGGGTTTTGTAAGACGATAGTATCACCATCGACCTTCTGGAAGCTACAACCTCAGATAGTACTGGAATTTTTAAAAAGCCTAAACACAAAAATTTAAAACAAAGGATCCAAGTGGTTGTAGTAAACTATAGTTTATATAATAATAATAGGAATAATAATAGTTTTCACGGAACTGGGGTATGCATGGAAGGAAGGTTCAACGGTTTTATGCTGATTTTGTATTGCAATCTGGAAGCTGTTCATAGGATATCAAAGAAGCCCAAGGCCCAAGAACTGCCAAATGAAATGTTTTCTATACTGTTTATGTGCAACAAATGAAGTCTAGCGAATCCTTATGAAAAAAACTGAAAATTGGGCTATATAGAGCTTGTTTTCATCTAACAAACTAAAAATTTTGCCTGGGAAACGCCCACAAAAGTCGTGGCTTGCCGTCAAAGTTCTATGTTTTTGTCAAGAAAAAATCAGTTAATTTCCAATTGATTTACACTATTGATTTAAAAATATATTTTTTATTATAAAATTAAAAAAACCGATTTGTTTTGTATTTTATTGTAAAAGGAATTTCACATGCTACAATTTGGTGATAAATCTAATATTCCTTAATAATAGATTTTTTCGAGAAAAAATCGGTTTTTGAAAAATGTGTATAAGAACAAATATTTTTCGCTTAAAACTTTTTATTAGTAGATATTACACAACTTATGTTACACATTGATAGAAAGGTAGAGAAAATGCCTTTCATTTAATATCCATATTGTATAAAACAATTGAAAATTGATTGAGTTATTTTGATACCAACTTTTAACTTTGACCCTCAGCCACACCGTTTGTGCGCGTTTTCTAGGGGAAATTTTTAATTCCTTAGATTTAGGAGCCAAACTTCTATATAAGAGCTTATTTTATTGATTTTAATGCCGTTTATTGAAAATATATATTGAAAATATTGTCTAAGGAATCAATATCTTATATAGAAGTTTGGCTCCTAAATCTAAGGAATTAAAAATTTCCCCTAAACGAATCCAATACATCTTGAACTCTGCTCGTTATTTGCACTCGTTGGGTTAATTTTCGAACCATTTAAATATACATAGCTCGATTATTTAGAATATATCTTTTTTTAAATAGACCATAGACTCTGAATTGTCGACAGACAAACATTCACGAATTCATATCTAATCGATAGATGAACGCATAGTACGCAATGCTAATCTATAAGTTTGCGTGCGTCAGTAAACCCGATTTCGTTGCTGCAAAGTATTTATGTATATTTATATGTACTCAAAAGAGAGTGGAAAAAGCATAGACTGCTTGAAATTTGTATAAACAGCGAAAGAGTAAAACGAAAGGAAAAGCGAAATTACATTTAATTTATTTAGATAAGTGGGGCCCCTGCCAACAGGTGGTGCTTGACATCGGTGTACCTCGAATGTATGTATGTACATGCATGTGTAAATAAAATCAGGAGCGTAGCCAGAACTTGGTGATGGCGGGGTTTAAAGAAAAACTTTGTTTGCCAATTTAGTATTACATAGTTTTTGAAGTAAACTAAACTTTTCAAAGAGGGAATTTTGTGTTGGTACCACCAGAGGAATATCACCAGAGGAGTATTTAGTATCTTGAGGTATGGAAAAAATTATTTATTATTATTTATTTATTGAGAGTTTTATTCAAAATAGCGGCGAAAGCGCCTGGCATCATCCGGATGGGTATTGGTCAAGGACAAATACAAAAATCTTTGGTAAGACGAAGGTTAAGCATCTCAATAACATAAATTTATCACATTTGAACTGAACTTGTGGCTGTCGAAAGACGCCATTTCATCGATAGACACTTGTAACTGATTTTTTACTAAAAGTCGAACTCTAACCGTCAAGCTCCCTTACCTATTAAGGGAGGTAAGGGTTTCAGCCAGACCATAACTTCAAGAGTTTTGCTCCGATCGCCTTAAAATTTTCAGAATATATTCTTTAAATGTTTAACAATAAAATAAGACAAAAAAAAATCGATATTTCGAAAGTGTAAACCCTAACCCCCCCTTAAACAAAGGCATTTTGAGGACGTAGAACCCATCCAAATGGCTTGTGCCAACATCCTGAAGGACATTCGAGCCGACGATCTAAAATACTCATTAGACATGATTATAGATCTTGCAAATAGTTGCATTGAGCCATAAGGGGACTATTGAAAAAACCATATCGGTTCTACCAAAAAATTTTTTATTATTCTTTTAAATGTTTAAAGGTGAAAATACGCTTTTGCTAATGTGGAAACACACCTCCCATGCATAGTGATTGAAAATGTTAAATAATTATAGGTGAATGGGGGGTTCTGACACCCAAAACATGTTTCCCTCTTGGCGACGCCCTTGCAACAAATTGTTTTCTGCATGCATTGTCATTCGACAGTGTTAACACGCTGATTTTCATATATTCTACAGTCTCTGAAATATGATTGATATACAATTTAAGTGTTAAGCTCACAAAGTTTATAGAAAATATCAGCATTTCAGTCACTTTTAAAAACTTTCTTCGGATGGTAAAAATTTTAAAATATGTGGTGATTCTTTTGTTATGCTCTGCATGAACTTTGCCTTATTTAACCCTTTCGGGGTTAGAAAATTATATTGGATACTCACGAATTCTGGAATTATCCTGGAACACCGAAATGGAAAAAATATTTTGCGTGGGTCGTAATATTTGAATACTTGTTTTCAGAGGCATTAAAAACTTGCTGGGTATGATCCCAGTAGTCCCGAAAGGGTTAAGTGGCAAACAATGTTTCATAACTTCTTTTCATATAATTCTTATATATTTAGGTTATGTTAGGTATATTTGAAAATGTTTGCTCATATTAAAGCGCTTTGAATTAATAAAAATAATACAAATTTTTAAGAATCTTTTTCACATGGTTCTGTCGTATTTGATAAGGTTTACACATATCAAACGCATTAAATTAATAAAAATAAAAACATTAATAAATTCTTTTCATATATTTCTGTCATATTTGATAAGGTTTCCTCATATAAATTGGCGCTTTCAACTATTACAAATAAAAATAAAATAAAATTTTTTACAAATTCTTTTCACATGGTTCTGTCGTTTTTGCTGTTTCCACATATCATTATCACATTAATGAAAATTAAAAACAAAAAAATTAAGAATTTCTTTCACTAGTTCTGTCACATTTGATAAGCTTTCCACGTGTTTATAAATTGGCGCGAAATGCCTTGAATTAATTTTGTTTTCTTTCATTTGGATTCGCTCGTTTTTTATTACATATTTATTACTTACTTTTATCAGTTTCTAGTCAAGTCATTGTCCCCTAAATACCAACAATACGCAAACGTACAATACGAACAAATATTTAATTAACTATTCATACATTTCATTAAACAATTCACTAAATTGCAATTAAATACTATCGGTGGCACCTCGCAGCTGCGCTTAAAGTCCCTCGAAGAATTTTTTGAACGCCAGGCAGCCTTCCCAGTTCTCCGCAAAACCGGGCGTCACTTGCTTGCAGTGTTCGTACCATTTCACAATATTTCCATACTTGCTCAGTTTCATGCCGGCCACATCCATTGTGGATACGGTTGCCAGCAGTGCCATATCCGCCACTGTCAGCGAATCGCCCACCGCATACACCTGACCGTTCAGGAAAGTGTTCAAAAACTGCAGCTGTGTCTCGAGCGCCTTCAGCAAATCGGCATCAGCTGGCGCCTTCTTCATCACTTGCGGATAGTAATATGCACCGAATGCCGAATACAAACTCATGTCGAAGTAGAGTCGCTGGTTGACCAGTGCCTGCTTGTTGGGACACTTGGGATACAGCGAGTCCGTCTTGGCATATTGCTCGACCAGGTAAATCATGATGGCGCGCGACTCCCACATTGCAAAGCCATTGTCGACCAGTGTGGGAATGGTGTGTTGCGGATTGATTTTCAGATATTCGGGCTTGAGGTGTTCGCCCTTTTGCATGTCCACCGGCTTCAGATTCACCTCAATGCCAATGGCCTTGATTGTCATTAGCACTGCACGACAGGGCGAAGAACCAGTCAAGGCGTATAACTCCATTTTTGGTTCAGAAATTTGTGCTAAAAATAAAAAATTTTCCATTTGTTATGAGTGACAGTGCAGCTTTTCGATTCTGTATTCGTATGAAGTGCAATAATTGCTTTGGCGTTTGCTCAGTCATTCGTGTAATTTAATAGAGAACACATTTGCTTGGCAGCAGCCAACTTACCTGTAAACTGTTTGTGAACACTACAACGCCCTGCAAACGACCGACTGACTGTCAGAGCGAGACTGAGCGCTTATTTAAGCGTTTTTTTCGAAGGGAGTTGAAAGATTAACTGTATCGCTGATTGTGTATGCGATTCTGAGCAAAGTGTGCGGTTGATGGACAAATCAGAGCACTGCTACCAGCGATATCAGCAACAAAAGTATATCTGAACTATTCTCTCTTGAATGAGGAAACTTTAATCAAAACAGAAACTCTCTTGGGCCTAGTTGTGCTTTACTAAAGATCGATTAACTCATCAAATGCCATTTCGTGCGCCGGAAAGCCAAATGTTCCTTGTTCTACTAGATTCCTTGCGACAAAATAACTGAAGCCGATAGCAACCAATGGACAATGATCTTAAAAGAAACTTGGAAAGAAAAATAGAAGCTTAACTCGAGCTGAAGCTGTTACATTTCAACGTTCTGTGGCCAACCCAATCCAATCAAAGTAATCGCTCTTGAGAGACCGGTCGCTCAGGAATGCTGAAAACTAAAATCTCAACTAGACTCAGGCTCCTTTTTTATAATCTTTCATGTCTCATAATATATATAATTGCTATCCTGCACAGCTCTCTTGGTGCCTAGCTCTCTTGAATCCTTGCAGCAGTCTCCACTCGATAAGTGCAATCAGCTGTTGATCCTGTGGTGAAATTCTAAGGTTCAAAACAACACAAAACCCAACTCATATTTTAACAACAATTCATACTTTTATTAAACAAATCACAGACTAAAAAAATAAAGCAATCTATAGTCCCTGGACGTATTTTTTGAGCGCCATGCAACCTTCCCAGTTCTCCGCAAAACCCGGCGTCACTTCCTTGCAATGTTCGTACCACTTTTTAATGTTGGCATACTTTTCCAACTCATCAGTGAATGCAACCATTGTGGTGATTCCAGCCAGCAGTGATATGTCCGCCACTGTCAGCACGTCACCCGCCACATATGTCTGTCCCGCCAGGAATCCGTTCAAAAACTCCATCAGTGAGTCGAATTTCTTCTGCAGTTCGGCATCAGCTGGCGCCTTCTTCATAACTTGCGGAAAGTAAAATGCACCGAATGCCGAATACAAACTCATGTCGAAGTAGAGTCGCTGGTTGACCAGTGCCTGCTTCTTGGGGCACTTGGGATACAGCGAGTCCGTCTTGCCGTACTTCTCGACCAGGTAAATCATGATGGCGCGCGACTCCCACAGCACAAAACCGTCGTCAACCAGTGTGGGAATTGTGTGTTGCGGATTGATTTTCAGATATTCGGGCTTGAGGTGTTCGCCGTTTTTCATGTCCAGCGGTTTAATGTTCAATTCAATGCCGAGAGCTTTGGCTGTCATTAGCACCGCACGACAGGGCGGCGAAGCGTAATTGCCATAGAAATCCATTTGTGTTTAGGAATTGAACGATTTTTCACCTAAAATACAACAATTCTATTTATTGTGAGTGACAGTGCAGCAATTACGCTTAGTGCGAGCGAAGGTCAGGCGAACAATTAATTAGAGTGTTTGCTCTACTGTAGCCAACTTACCGAAAATGACTACTAAACTAATTTTGTGACAACAACACGCGACCCTGCAAATGTTCAACTGAAAGTCGATGTGGGACAACGTGCGTTTTTAAGCATTTTTCAGAGGGAACTGGAATGGTTTAACTTTTAAATGTGTGTGTGTGTGTTTGTGTTATCGATCGACAAATAGACGAAAAGCACAGAAAATTGTTGGTAGGCCAAATTTTTGAAAAGTCAGCATGGCTAGCATAATCGAAAAATGGTGTGCAGGAATTGTATATCTGTAGAAAAAATCTAATGATTGTGAGAAATGATAAATGTTTGATAGGGAATAGTTTGTATGTTGTACCAAATGTTGTACCAACGTCATGTTAATCTTTATGGAAAGTGGCTTACTTAACTGGCCTTTCGAACCCGAATCTTACCCTGTGACTCGATATTACTTTTTGGTATTCCAATCATGAAACATTTCCCTAAGAAGTGTGCACACGAACGACATTTGAAGCCTCCACGCCTCTTTGTTAGAGTTCTAGAGTTAGTTTACCTTTGAAAAATTTTAGCTTAAAATGGGTTAAATACATTTTGTATCAATATTTTTTAATTACATACAAATTATTTAATATTTCTGGAAAAATACAAAATTATTAATTTTTGATTTTATTTAACCATTATTAAAGAAACATGGTTTTGATCAAACGCGTCCAATTCGTAGACTTCAATTAGAACAAAAACTTTCTTTAATATCGAATATTTTGGGGATAACAGTAACATGTTCGTAATTTGCTTTGAATTCACTTCAAAAAATATTTATTTGTTGGTGACTACTAAAATTAAACCCATAAATCAATCGTAGCTTTTGCCATATGATGACAAATAGGTGAAGTTTCTTTCAGGCAATCTTGGGATCGAAAGGGTTAATTTATGATGTTCTGAACTTTACTAATTACAACCATGCATGGCTACGTTTGTAGTAAACTCAAGTAAGTAATTTAGTGTAATTAGTGGTTTAATTTAGTTTGTAAGCTTATTTTTACACAGCTGCTGTTTTTATTTGGAGAAGCTGCAAAAATTGAAAACAATATAAAACAATTATTAGTAACGTTCCCGTGGTTGTTAGTTGACAGCACTAATTTTGTAACAACTTGCGTCATTATTGTACAAAAATTAAGCAATAGGTCTGTTTGGGCATAAGTCAGCTTACGGTACCAAAAAATAAATAATACAAAAGAGTATAAAATCATAAATTTGTAAAAACTTAGTTTTTGACCCTTTTTAAGACCAATGGGTCATGGCGCTTTCACAATACACAGAAAAAGAGTGTAAACAGGAGAGTTAAAGAAAGAAACATCTGGCCAAAATAAAGTTTCATTTTACGTTTGAAGCTATAAATAAAATTAAGTTTAATCAGACATTTGAGGCAAATGGAAAAACATTCGTTGGGCTCAATCTGCAATTCTTTCCTTTCAGCTGTAGCAGGAAAAGTGGAGGAAGACGGTTGTGGGTCAGCAGTCTCACAAAAGCAGAATTTCTTTGCAGATTCCCTTTGCCTCCAAATGTTTTCAAAAATTATTTGTCCTGGCAGTCGATCATTTTGCATTCAGTGAGGGCACGATTTGCGTACAAACTTTGAGCTCAATTCTATTTATTCCGCATCTACCTTGTGACCGAAAAGTTTCCGGAAATTTTAAATAAAACGCAAAATTCTTAATCTTCATCAATATTTATTTTATCTCCTTCAAAATATGTTCCATAAGAAGCGATACACATATGCCAACGTTTCTTCCAATCATCAAAACATTTTTTATAGGCGCTTTCCGGTATGGCTTTGAGTTCCCTCTGCGAATTCTGTTTTACGTCTTCTATGGATTCAAGACGCGTTCCTCTGAGTGGTAATTTGAGTTTGGGAAACAGAAAAAAGTCACACGGTGCAAGATCAGGTGAATACGGTGGCTGTTCGATGGTATTTATTGAATGTTTGGCCTTAAATTCGTTGATAATGTTGGCTCGGTGCGAGGGAGCATTATCGTCATGAAAAATCCAGGAATTATCCTTCCACAATTGAGGCCGTTTACGGCGGATATTTTCACGCAAACGTCTTAAAACAGTCAAATAATAGTCTTTACCGACTGTTTGTCCTTCAGGGACGAATTCATGATGCACCACACCACGAATATCGAAGAAAACAATCAGCATTACCTTGATTTTCGAGCGACTTTGGCGTGGTTTTTTCGGTTTCGGCTCGTGTTTTCCTCTCCATTCCGATGATTGTTGGCTTGTTTGCATGTCGTACTCGTAGACCCATGTCTCGTCACCAGTTATGATGCGTTCCATGAAAGTTGGATCGGAATTGGCACGATCAAGCACGTCCAAAGAGACCTGTTCACGGTACTCATTTTGAAGAAAATTCTCAACAAAATCGCAACGCACTACTGAGGTGAACTGGTTTCAACAGCTGCCGTAAACAAACTGTCTGACAGATCGCGCTCATTTTTGGCATAATAATTAAGAACAGTGCTACCAACCTACAGAAACTTAAAATATCGAAAAATATACAGCGCGCGAATTTTAAATGAGAATTTCCGGAAACTTTTCGGTCACAATGTATGTTGTTTTTATGGATCTCGCTAAGAGTCGTCTTATTTTGTTTCTCTTTTCTTATGTCTCACTGTGCAATGAATGAAACGAATGTGTTGTTTTTTTTATTTTTCTGAAATATTGTTTTAAAGTTCAAGTTCGTTTTTGAATAAAATTGGATATAAATTTAACAATTTTTTAAAATTTTTTTACTTTAAGTAATCCCCTCTGGAAAAAAACCTGGCCACGGCCCTCACACCAGGAGATGATAGGGCCACCTCAACTTGGTCCTTCTACCAGAGACACGGTTTCCCTTTTTTAACTTTTTATTTATTTATTTATTTTTTATTTTTATATTATTATCTCTATTAATGGTCAGTTTTTGTTATCTTATTTATATTGAATTGTTCATATATCTGAAATGCCATTGCATGGTAACCCTGTTTAAGAATGAATCATGCTTAACACAAACCATGTTCACTTTATCAGTTTATAAGTAAGTAAGATTGCATTGCAAAACTCGTACACAAATTAAGTGAAAACAGTTCCCTGGCCTCCCACAAGCACACTCGAGATAGTAAAAAATAAAAAAGAAATAATCTTATATGTTAAGGCCAAATTACACTACAAACGCTGGGTGGGCTTTTGAGTCCAATGCAGCTTATGTTATCACCTTTTGCCAGACATTATTATATGATTTTATGCTCATTTCATGTCTATTAAAAATAGCAACGAATACTCAAACTTTCAGTAAAAATAAACCATATACAAAATTTTAAACAAATATGTAAATAGTATTAACTGTATTTTGTATGAGCCCTACAAACTTCCAAGACACTTTGCTATTCCCTTTAAATTCGATTTAAGGGGGGTATTCTAGACTTTAGGCTCGATTTTGAGATGATTTTAAGGGCGTAATATGTACTATTCATGTTTCAATCAGTTTTTTTATTGATACTTGAAAAATATAAAAATGTTTAATAGTTAAAAAAAATTGAAAATTTAAATCGGTAGAGGCCGGCAAATTGGGGATTAAAAAAAAGGTGTCTCTTGGTTGACTTGATTTCAATCCTCCTGGTGATTGAAACATAAAAATAAGGTTAATTCTTATTAAACAAGAATGTAGAAGAAAAATGTTTGCACAAAATTGCGTCTTTCTGAAAATAGAGATAATGTTTTGCCTTCTTTCTTCAACTTTGGTAATTATTTTATCAGGTGTACAACTTTGCTTCCGCCGTTTTTTTCCAAAATTAAAAGCTTTATTGCGAAAAAGTGCTTACAGATGTATTATTCAAAGTATTGTCCGTCGCTAGCGACAACTTTCTCCCATCTTTCCGGCTATTTTCGGATCCCGGCTCGAAAAAAGGAGTCCTCTTTTGGCGCTATCCATGAAGCAATCCATTTTTCCAATTCTTCGAAGGATTGAAAATGTTGATCTGCCAGGCCGTGTGCCATCGAACGGAATAGGTGGAAGTCAGAAGGGGCGACATCTGGGGAATACGGCGGGTGGGGCAAGACTTCCCATTTCAGCGTTTCCAGGTACTTTTTGACCACTTTTGCGACGTGAGGCCGAGCATTGTCGTGTTGGAGGATGACTTTGTCATGTCGAAATCACCATTTTTAAAACGTTGAAACCACTCCCGACACGTTCTTTCACTCAGAGCAGCATCACCGTAAGTTTCTGAGAGCATTCGATGCGCTTCAGCTGCATTTTTTTTCGAATTGTAACAGAAAAGTAAAACTTCCCGCAAATGGCGAGAATTGGGCACATAAACGGACATTTTCGAGCGTGAATAATACGAAAACAAGAACAACTGTCACTGAAACGGCGATGACAATTCGTTAGGCACTGTCCACACTCACTTTAAAGGCATTACCATCTATGTATTTCAACCAGCCTCAGCCGGTACAGCCACCTATCGGAAAACGGCGGAAGCAAAGTTGTACACCTGATAATTAATAAAATAAACAAATTACATAAACCCCTACGTCGAGAGAATTTAATTAGCATTAAGAAAGTATGTTACAAATTTCAAATCAGTGCATTAGAACTTGAGATATCATGTCAACCGTAACGAAAAAAGTAGTTTCGAGAAAAACGTGTTTAAAGTTTACCGTCTCATTACGGACAATCTGAGTGGCACGTCACAACATTAACTATAACTTCGAAAATAAATCGAATTTCCGTATATTTTCTTAGAAGCTTATTCTCAAAGGTCTAAACTTTAAAAATATCAAATAAAAAAACAATTTTTTTTCGAATTTCTAGACCAGAATACCCTTTATAATACCATACAAAGTTATAGTTGGCTCTAATTGTAGATGAGATCCGTTTGCTCCAAGCAAAGCTTCCCACTCAGATTCAAGAATGCCAAAAAACCAACAAGCTAGATCTCTCTTCAGCAGACCCGAATTAGTTAATATCAAAGAATTTAAAGTAAAGTTCATCCATACCACAAACATTTATCTTTTGTTCAAACTGACTAAAGTCAATATTAGACAAAAAACTTTAATAGAGAAGCCCGGGTTTCTTGACTTTCTCGATGTGAAGTAAAGAAACAAAAGTTTTGTTAACCTTTCGCTAAACTATTTTTGGTATGTTAGACCAAAACAACAACAACTTTTATATTTTGTTGTTTTCATATAAACATGGAATACCCATTTGAGTGAAGATGTTGTGGTCACTTGTCTTATAGGCATCAAGAAAGGAAGGCCATTTCACAATCACGCAATACGAGCCAGAAACGAACTCTCTGTAACGCTCTGTGTGCACTGGGACGTAGTGCAGTGTCAACGTGGAATTCATGAGTACCTGTGTTTCAACGAGTATTTAGTGAGAATACCCGGAGTGAAGGCATCAGATCGCTCATCTCCTCTGAATAGTTTCCATAGAAGTATCTGTTGGGTCAGAAGGTCACGCATGGCATGTTTCGACGATGTTCCGGGAAGTCAATAAAACTTAATATACTTAACTTAGGTTTAAGATGCTTTCAAGCAACCCCAAATAGGGTTTTGAAGTCCCAACTCACAGATGCAAGTTCTACTCTATTTATATTTGCTGTCTGAAGAAATTAGTTACCGAAATTATACATTTTCGAAGGATTGTTTTATAAATAAAATAAATTATCTCCTCTGCAGTAGATCTCAAGATAGATAATAATTTAGTACAGATGGAATAAAGTTCCGCTAGATATGGAAAATGCTACAGTGTGCTTTGGTTTAAAAATCTAAGATAAAAGATATATTATTTGTGCAAATTTTAAGCCTAACATCAATAGAATCGAAAGAAAAACAAGGATACAAAGTTATGAAGCAATGAGTAAAAACACCAACTTTACATTTATTAAAAATTAATGTTTTTGAGACCCATCAAAATGTTGATATAGACGTGAAACTAGAGGGCATTCACAGTTACCTGGCATAATCAGTTTTTCATTTTCTGACTCAAATTCCTTTTAAAAGAATTTTAAAATTTTAACGACATACAGATTTCAAATATGTTTTATATGTTTATGTTTTATATGTTTATGTTTTTGTTCTAATATTTGCAGTTTTGTTATGATAAAGGTGTGGCTATCAAATGAAAGAGGAAAATTGTCTCCTTTTAACTAAATTTTTGATTTTTAACTTTCAGGACCATTACACTAATCTTCAAACTCATTCTAGCTATAAATTGATCTGCTTGATCTGAACCACTTTCAGCTGTTATTAGTCGCATGAAGTATCCTGTGTACTCAGCTCAATTTAAAACAAGTCTCTTCCAGTTTGGATTCTTTTTTCTCTCTCTCTCTCTTCCCACGTATTCATTACACTGATCTCCAAACTTATTACAGCAGTTAATTTGCAGTGATGAGCAACGTTCACAAAAATTTCTCCCATTCCATAGACCAAAGCATCTCTTTAGAGAAATCTGACCAACATTTCACACATCTCTCTTCATTATTTCGATGAAAACAGTCAATATTCGTTGTTCTCAGATTTATCGATTTATTTAATAAAATCCAATCAAGAAAAAAAGTACTGTGTTTTTCAAGCTTAACATCAAACATGTATGCAAAATTTGTGCGATACGCCCATAAATTATATTTACATAAAAAGTAAATGCGATTACAATGAAACGAGATGATCTCCTCTCATTTCCACTCCAAACTTAATTGAAGTATTTCTTGAACTCCAGTGCACCTTCCCAGTTCTCATCGGCAGCGGGAATGACCTTCTTGGCGTTTGCGTACCACTTGGCCACGTTGGCGTATTTGCTGATGTCGAAGCCGGCCACATCGAAGGTGGAGACGGTGGCCAGCAGCGCAATATCGGCCACGGTCAGAGCGTCGCCAGCAGCGTAGGTGTGTCCCTCCAGGAATGTATTCAAGAAGTCGAAGGCAGTCTCCATTTTCTTGAA
Source organism: Melieria omissa (assembly GCA_963971225.1). Classification (NCBI taxonomy): domain Eukaryota; kingdom Metazoa; phylum Arthropoda; class Insecta; order Diptera; family Ulidiidae; genus Melieria; species Melieria omissa. Next base: position 34,913,013 of record OZ020267.1, on the reverse strand, counting down.
CAGCTCCGGATCGGCGGGCGCCTTGGCAAAGATCTGCGGGTAGTAGTAGTCGGCGAAGCTCTTGTACAACGTGCCCATGTCGAAGTAGAGGCGCTGGTTGATGACTGCGCGCTTCTTGGGGCACTTGGGGAACAGTGAGTCGTCCTTGCCGTACTTCTCAACCAAGTAGACCATGATGGCGCGCGACTCCCACAGCGAAAAGCCATTGTCAACGAGGGTGGGAATGGTGTGCTGCGGATTAATCTTGATGAACTCGGGCTTCAGGTGCTCGCCCTCCATCAGATTGAGCAGCTTCTTGTTCAGCTCAACACCAACAGCCTTGGCGGTCATGATGACCGAGCGGCAAGGAGCAGAACCGGGCAAATAGTAGAAATCCATGTTGACTTGGGAATTGGCGTTTGACTGCAAAGAGATGCACGCAAGCGGCGAGAATGCAATTAGTAACAAGAAAAGATAAAAGTACGAAATTTTTTCTTATTTATGGATGGAAAAAACAAGTTGTGTTTATGTTAGTGATTTCAAAAAACATTCCTACTATATTTTTTTTCTTAATTTTTCGTATTTAAATATGGGAGAAAAAATATATACGCAGAGATGTTATTTTGCTATATTTGTATATTTTGTTTTATTTTATCTGTTTTTTTAATTGTGTTTGTTTTTTTTTTCATTTAGTTAATTTTGGTTTATTTTATATTATTTTAATTTATGTAATTTTATTTTATTTTATTTTAGTTTATTTTTTTACTTTTTTATTAAGTTATCTTATTTTATTTAAATAATTTTGTTGTATTTTATTGTGTTTTATTTATCATAATTTAATTTTTTTAAATTAATTTGATTTATTTTAATTTAATTTAATTTTTTTTTTATTTTTCATTTTATTTGATTTTATTTTTTTATTTGATTTAATTTGATTTTATTTTTTTATTTTATTATATTTTAATTCTTTTATTTTATTTTATATTTGATTTGATCTTTTTATTTTTTCATTTTATTAATTTTTTTTTTATTTTATTTGATTTTATTTCCTTTATTTTTTTATTTTTTCATTTTATTTTATTTTATTTTATTTTATTTTATTTTAATTTTATTATATTTGATTTGATATGATTTTATTTTTTTATTTTATTTTATTTTATTTTATATTATTTTATTGTTTCATTTTATTTTATATTATTTTATTGTTTCATTTTATTTATTTTATTTTAATTTATTTGATTTCTTTTTATTTTTCATTTCATTTTTTTTTACTTTTTTATATTTGATTTGATTTTACTTTTTTATTTTATTTTATTTTTTCATTTTATTTTGTTTTATTTTTTTTTATATTTGATTTGATTTGATCTTTTATTTTATTTTATTTTATTTTATTTTATTTTATTTTATTTTATTTTATTTTATTTTATTTTATATTATTTTATTTGATTTTATTTTTTTTAGTTTTTCATTTTATTTTATTTTATTTTTTTTTATATTTGATTTGATTTTATTTTTTTATCATATTTTATTTTATTTTATTTTATTTCATTTTATTTTTTATGTTTTCATTTTATTTTATGTTTTTTATTTGATTTGATTTTATTTTTTTATTTTATTTTATTTTATTTTATTTTATTTGATTTTATTTTTTTTTCGTTTTATTTTATTTTTTTATATTTGATTTGATTTGATTTTATTTTGTTATTTGATTTTATTTAATTTTTTATTTAATTTAATTTAATTTAATTTAATTTAATTTTTTTTATTTTTCATTTTATTTTATTTTTGTTTTTATTTGATTTGATTTGATTTGATTTGATTTTTTTAATATTATTTTATTTTATTTTATTTTATATTTTATTTGTTATCAAGTTATTTTATTTTTTTTTATTCAATTATATAAGTACGACTCTAAATATAATTTTGTTGTTTTTATTATTTTTGAAACTTACTATTTAGATAAAAAATACATAAAACATTTGAAATTACAATATTTGTGTCCTTGGAAGCTTTTGTAGATCAAATTTTTCTAATGTAACTAAATGAAAGATTAAAAAAAATTGTAGAAAATAAATCATTCCAAACAAATGCAAATACCGGTTTTCATTTAAATAACCCGGCAGCGCCTGAGCCGGTACAGTTATAGTATATTCACACTTTCTAATAGTTACATTAAATTTCACAATTTGCTGACAACAATTGGCAGCAATTTTATGTTCTCGAAGCTTCATCTCAGCCTATAATACAACAACAACAATACAGTTGTGCCAGCAACAGGCGAATTCACTCCCACACATCATTGACTACTACAACAACAACGCAGCGATTTGGCACTGCCAACACAGCATCGCAATAATTTGCAATCACATCAAAAGGGAAAGTTATAGAAAATTATTGACACTGCAAAAAAGCGTACAGTTCCTCAATTTGCTCGCGATTTGCACATTTTCTGATGACCTCATGCAACAATTTGGGACTTTTCATTTTTGGCCCGAAACACTATTTTGCTGTTTTTGCAAAATTCACTTCTGGTCAGACACACTCAACAATTTATTTGAACAGCAATTTATTTGATGTCGCCGACTTACTTTTCTCAGAATCCACTTAGTTAATACCGCACAGCAGCGAAGCAAAAATCGACTGAATGTTTCGACGAGAACGAGTTGCTTTTTAAACCTTCCGCTTGGTGTCGTTGCCGATGAGAGATAGCCGGCAATTGCCGGCAACACACAGCCGGCACACACACACAAACGCACACAAAGAGTAGATGCAAAGTATATACGCCCCCTTTATGTACCAGTTGTGTGTAATTTTTTTTGTTGGTTTTGTCTCAAAACTAATCAGCGGCATGCAAACTTTTCAATCGGCATCAGCGTTAGTATGAATTTCATGAGAGAAAAATTACAAATATTGCAAGTAATGCAAAGTTTGAGTTTTCTAAATTGTTTTTTGCTCTTTTTGAAAATACTTGAACGATTTCACCACAGACATTTCATGTGACACGTGGTTTGCAGATCGCTGATGCAGTTGTGATGAAATGAACACTTTTCACATACATTGCGGTGTGTGTGTGTGTGTGTGTGTGTGTGTGTGTGTGAGTGTGTGTGTGCTGAGCAATCCACCGAACGAAGAGAAATAACAGAATATGAGAATAATTGAATCTAACAATAAAAAGAAGACAGAAGCAGCGCTTTGTGTGTTTTGTTGTTGTTGTTGTTTATTTTATAATTACATGGAAGCACAGCGTTCCAACAGAGTTTATTAGAACTTGTACAATTCTATGCAAGAATTCCTAATACAATTGAATTCTTTGAAGCCTACAAGCATCAATGAATGTGTGGAAAGTTTTCTTTTTTTAAATCAAAAACATTTGTATTTGTATTCGAAAGTGTGTTCTTATTTTAAATAAATTTAGGTACTAATTTAGGTGGCTAGAAATAAATTTACTTTTTCCATTATTGCTGGCCTGTAAAACTTCTTAACATAACACAAATGTTTACCTCATGGCAACAAATACATTGAAGACAGCAGCGACAGGGCTGCACGACTACAAGTTGGCGTCGGCTTCGATCGTCGCCATGTATTCAACTACGTGATTACAATAAAAGCGGAAGCAACGTTTTCTCAATCAAATTTTTGAGCTCCTAAATAAAAATTTTAAGCATTTGCTCTCCATGAATTTTACCGTTGTTCAATCAATTTAAAACAAATGGCCATGTGTAATAATTTTTCGAACTTTTTAATTTAAACTTAAATATTTACTAACAAATTTGTAATTGTTGAAAAAGTAAGAAAAATCCATTAAAAATATATTAAAAATATATTAAAAATATAATATATTAAAAAATACATATAAAGAATAGTTCTATGTTTGGCGACAGTGACAACTGCGGTCGGTGGTTGTGTATTCGTCAAAATAATCGTCCCCATACGAATGTTCTGATTCTATATTTTGACAGATACAACAGCGACAACATGACTACAAGTTGGCTTCAGTTTCAACCTTCGCCAGTAGTTAACCACTTGATTACAATGAAAGGGACAGCTACAACACCAGTTAGTAGTGAGTAAAACAAAAGGCATTAATTAACCATAGAACCAACACCAACGAATCCTAAGTAATAAAACTAAGTAATAAAACTAATCTAAGTAATAAAACTTCACGTCATAAAAAGTCTGCATGTCTTCACCAACCTAACCTAAGCTTACCCTCACCTAAAGTTTGGCTTAAGTTCGCTCACATTTATCTGACTTAGAAAAGTGACTTAAAGTGACTAGGAAATCCTTCCTTTCTCTAAGCACCAAATTCATCAAATAATAAATAGTGCTAGTAAATAAAAACCAAATGCTTTCGTGCGATACAACGCAAAAGGCGACAGTGTCTATAAAACATAGGAAAAAAAATCAAATGGAAAAAAATATATGCTGCGGCGTCTTTCCGGTCGGCTCCATCTGGCTATTAGCCAAACAGTCACTTCGCGCTTGCATTGTAATTTTATACCCTACACTGCTTTGTGACGGCAATTGGAATATGTTGATGCGAAAAAAATCAAACTTGAAGTTATATTTTTTCCATTTCATCATTGAGGAACAAATTGTCTAAATGATTTTAGATAAAAAGTTATATTTGGTGCCATAATTTACTGATATTATTTAACTAAATTAAGGTTTTAAGTGGGGCAATTATAGTAATGAACATAGTTTTAATTAAATAATATTCATAATCTGATCAGTGGCGCACACAGGATCTCATTTTGGTGGGTTTTGTGTAGAACTTTTGAACCGAATATCACCCGAAACCATATTTTGTATAAGCAATTTTTGTGTTTGGGGATTTTAAAAACCACCCATCTCTCTGTGCGTAAATGAACCTGATCTATGATACAAATACATATTGTTACGAATGCTAGTTCTAGTGGGCTAGTACGTATCACTGAATTGTGCAATTTGAAGATAAAACCAATAAAAACCAACAATCACTTTATTTCACAGATTTGCACTTCACTGTCCTTACACTTAATTATTTGCTTAATTACTCCGTGTGGTACCTTCACTTGTTTAAACCAAGACTGACTCGCTGCGCCGCACCCGGCTGCCTTTTATACCTGTCCGGCCATCGCGCAGATCGTTCTCGCACATTCCAGAGTGGACTAAAGGTTTCCATGATGATCGCGACCATCCTTGCCAGGTTGGACTAAAAGTAGCCATCATTGCCAGGTTGGACTAAAAGTTTCCATCATTGCCAGGTTGGACAAAAAGTTTCCCTTATTATCGCGGCCGTCGTTGCCAGATTGAATTATAGCACGGCGCGTAGCAACAGGGTTGCTTTGCACAGCGACAGGCTGTCTTATCGTTACAATATGTATATGACAGTAATGTTTTTCGCCCTAAAGCAGTTTTTGTACCAAAGATTTCAAACAGTTTAGATCGATGCAATCTTGAAGTAATTTAAACTCCTCTACTTTGTTTATATTTTATGACAAGAATTTAAAATAAATATACTGCAATTTTGAACTCCATAAGTCTCATATAGGGTTTTTCTAAAGGGTCACCAGATAAAAGAATTGAAATAAGACAACAAATAGAGCGACAACAAATTGATTCTGGCTTTATTTCGAAGCTATATTCCTTCCATTAACCCTTTCGCTATTTTGTTGCCATATGGCACATACTAATTTGTGGACGTCTGAACCTTCTATGGTTCCAGGAATATATCTTTTTATTGATGCTGAGAATAGTCTGAAGTTTTAGGAAAAATACGAAATTAACAAACTGAATATTAAAGTTAAAAAAAGAGAAGTATACACGTTTTCTTAATGGTATATCTTGACATAGTAAAGGAAGAAGAAGCAGGCAATTTGAGATAACTTTTTAATTTGACGTTTTCTTTCATTTTAGATACTTTATTTTTTCAATATTGACTGCAGTAAATGAAGAAATATTCAAATTTTCGTTATGTGTTAAAAGTTTTATATTTAAGTAATTATTAAAGCCACAACGATGTGGTTGCTCTCATAGAAAAACAATCTAAAATACAGGGTCCGAGTATAAAACTTAAAAAATGTCTTATGGAATGTTGCTTGTATAACCGCATAGAAGCCTAAAAGGTAAAATTTTAACTTTCCCCAATCAAACCTGTAGCGAAAGGGTTAAGTATGGAAAAGCACTCAATTCTAATTGGATTTTCGGCTTTGCTAGCAGTGCTTCAAGCAGTTGGTCTCATTATACCGACAATAGAGTCTCGAATGTTGGCCTCGAGCTTGTACAAAGTGATTGGATCCTTAGCGTAGATTAAGGACTTGAGAAAATAATTAAGTAGTTATTAGAAGGAGTGTCAGTTATTTTATCAGTTTCTCCTTCACAACAAAAAAACTCAAAACTTATTATTACCCTTTCCATGGTTTTCATCTCCTACTTCTTTTCCTCAGTCCTTTCCTTATCTCTGGACACAGTACAATGGTTCGAATCGATGGCTAACCCACACATCATCATCATTACCCCCAATAATTTCGCTTTACGTGTTGTTCAATGTATCAAATGATTGACATGGGCGTGTCGCCATATATGTGGACTATCATACATACATATAGATTATTGACACATTTTTAAATAAGGTGCAATTATTGACTTTCTTTATCATCACCTCTCAGCGACAAATTATCTTTTCTGCAACTTTAACTAAGTAAATACTTGAATTGTTACATTCTACGAAAGCTGATAAGATCAGCGCTAAGTTTTTATTTTTTTCATTTACATTTTGGTATACTATATGTTTCGTTGTTTGTATACTGCTTATTATTATTCTAGAAATTATTTGCAATATCGCTTCATTGTATAACATATCAGATAAAATTGAAAATTAGTAATACTTACTCATATCTTTAGCAGTTAAATGGGCCTGAGTGCTTGAGAAACTTTGTATCTAATACAGATAATTGTTTGTCCTGACTGACTGATGGATTGACTGATTGATTCATCATCGCCCAGCCCAAACCGTGTAAGCTACAAATATGAATTTTAATCTTTGGGTACATCTTGAAAAATGAACCACCGCTATGACGGGATTTTTTGAAATTCGGCAAACTTGATATAAAAAATATGCTTGTTGATTTAAAACTTGATGAAAATACTCCAAATCAAAAATAATTCTACACGTATTGTTTGAGTTTTCGAAAATCAAAATTCAACGGGTTAAGGTTCGTATACGGAAAACCAAAAAACCCTGAACCGATTGGCCTATTGACTTCAAAGTTCGTGAAAACACTTGAAATCAAAAAAAAATTGACACGTGTTTCTAATTTTTTGAAAAAAGATGAACTAAGGGTTAAAAGTTTGTATGAAAAGATACAATTTTTAACGCCTTTTTACTTCAAACTTCAAACACGTGTTTCTAATTTTTTTTGAATGAATTAAGGATTAAAAGTTTGTATGAAAAGTTACGATTCAAACGCCTTTTTTTTTACGCCTTTTTACTTGAAACTTTATGAAAGTTCTCTTAGTGAGAAATATTTCGATATAGAGAAACAAGATTTTATATGAAAAAATATAATTTTTTACGCCTTTTGATTTCAAACTTGGTAAAACAAACATAGTAAGAAATAATTCGATATGAAGAATCAAGGTTTTATATGAAAAAAAATATTTTTTACACCTTTTGACATCAAACTTGGTAAAAAAACTTAGTAAGAAATAATTCGATATAGAGAAACAAGATTTTATATGAAAAAATATAATTTTGTACGCCTTTGGATTTCAAACTTGGTAAAAAAAAACTTAGTAAAAAATTATTCGATATGGAGAAACAAGATTTTATATGAAACAATATGATTTTTTACGTCTTTTGACTTCAAACTTGGTAAAAAAAACTTAGTAAGAAATAATTCGATATGGAGAAACAAGATTTTATATGAAAAAATATATATTTTTAGGTTTTTTGATTTCAAACTTGGTAAACCAAACTTAGTAAGAAATAATTCGATATGAAGAAACAAGATTTTATATGAAACAATATGATTTTTTACGTCTTTTGACTTCAAACTTGGTAAAAAAACTTAGTAAGAAATATTTCGACATGTATTTTTTATTTTCGCGAAAGTAAAAATTTCACGGGATCAACGATGGGTTAAGAATTTGTATGAGGAAGCATCATTTGATGCGCCAAATGACTTCAAATGTGTTGAAAGCACTTCCAATGGGATAAACTAAGATATGTATGTCTTCATAGAAATCTAACGGGATCAACAAAGGGTTAAGAGAAACTTGATTTATTTGCCCCTATTGACTTCAAACTTACATGCAAACCGCGGGGCCCTGCTAGTCCTGCATGAGTTAGTTTCTGGGCTGTGTCACAATTCCATTGAATATCTACAGTGAGGTATCAATTAGTTATCTTTTATTCTATCTATTTTTATGTTTTCACTCCAACAATGCTTGTCTCTGTTACATTATTAGAAATATTTTCCTTAAGCTTAAAGTCATTAACCCTTCGTTGCATGATTTAATTTCCGTGAAGGAAAACCTTTTTGTCATATAATTCTTGTTGCTTGTGATGTTCTGATGGTAAAAAGGAAGTTTTGTTGAATTCCTGTATCTATGAAAGAAGTTTTGCGAACAATTTCCGTATCCTGGTGAGAACGCTGCCGCCGAAATGAAAGTAGGTTTTATCTATGTTTTAGTTTTGGCTACTACGGGGAGTCGAATAGAGGTCAGGCGTCACTGTATACTCGCACTGAACAGCTGAGCGACGACAACCGCCATATCACCATCGCCATTAATAACCAAAATTTTTTCACCAAATCGAAACACTTATTGTTTTTTCGATTCTTTTGAACATTCTTTCAATTTTATTCGCAAAATTCCGTTAGTAATCAAATGTTTAAACATAAAAGACAAAACTGAAGAATGAATGACTGTAAAATAGTAAACAGAATAGTTTTCAAATCTATGAAAAGTTAACATTGCATATATGCAATGCCATGCAGCGAAGGGTTAAGTCAATAAAATATATCCTCATAAATGCCATAATTAACTTTTTTTTAACAATATTGCTAAACTTAAAATAAAATATTTTCCACCAACGTGAACATCAAAAGTCGTCGCTGCCTGTCTTTAGTGTGCTCGAAGTTTACATGTCTATTTTTGTTGTTCATAAAACTGCTCCCCGCGACCCATTCAACAACATTTGTTACTATCGTTATTGTGTTTATAACATAAAGCTGCGAATTGTTTTTCCAACAAATTCAGCACGAACACAGAAGAGCCGAAAATAACAACGAACAGCACCAAAAATGAAAAACAAAAAACGCCTAACCACAAAATTTGTGATTGTTTTGTATACAAAAAGCGAAATTACACAGTGACGCACACGCACGCACGGACACAAAAACAAAAACGTGTATGTGCGCCGCTTGCCGGTAAAAATCAAACAAAAACGCCACTTTTGTGTTGTAAATAAGAGTGAGAGAGAGAGTGAAGGAGAACATGAGCGCTCTGAGCAAATAAACGTGAGGAGAGCTTTTAGCGGTCTTTATTCGATATTTGTTTGGGCTTTTGTTGGCAAGCAACAGCTGCCCGTCGAATTCATACAAACATACAAACATAGAAAACATACAACAAAAAAGAGGCCGGAAACAAGAACCCGTTCAAGGAAGATTTGCACCGAAAGGACTAAAGTTTTGAGTGGAATTTGTGTCGAAAGTTAAATTATGACTTTCTGCCACGCTGACCCAGCAGTTGTCGAGTGAATCAGCAGGTGCGCTGTGCAATTCGCCATAAAAGTGCAATTAGCTCGGAAGTCGATTATTGGAAAACAATCAGGGAGGTGCGTTCGATCATTAGCCATGCAGCAAATAATAATTATCACATTTTCAATGCGCTGGCTGCCGCAAACCAGCTCAGCCATTTGTACATATGAGCCGTTGACGAGTCAAATTGATTTAGGAACTTTTCTTGAAACTTTTATGTTAAGCAGTAAACATTTAGAATTGAATTCTAAAAATCTAAAAGGTTAATTAAAAATAAAACAAAATTTTTTTTTAATCTAAAAATGGATAATGAGTATTGAGAAGACATGAATTTTGAACTAATTTATATTCAATTTCTAGAATTACAAATAAACTTATTTACATTGAAATTTTTAGAATTATAAATATCAGGTGTACAACTTTGCTTCCGCCGTTTTTCGATAGGTGGCTGTACCGGCTGAGGCTGGTTGAAATACATAGATGGTAATGCCTTTAAAGTGAGTGTGGACAGTGCCTAACGAATTGTCATCGCCGTTTCAGTGACAGTTGTTCTTGTTTTCGTATTATTCACGCTCGAAAATGTCCGTTTATGTGCCCAATTCTCGCCATTTGCGGGAAGTTTTACTTTTCTGTTACAATTCGAAAAAAAAATGCAGCTGAAGCGCATCGAATGCTCTCAGAAACTTACGGTGATGCTGCTCTGAGTGAAAGAACGTGTCGGGAGTGGTTTCAACACAACAGAACAGCGGCCACAATATCAAGAGCGACATGACAAAGTCATCCTTCAACACGACAATGCTCGGCCTCACGTCGCAAAAGTGGTCAAAAAGTACCTGGAAACGCTGAAATGGGAAGTCTTGCCCCACCCGCCGTATTCCCCAGATGTCGCCCCTTCTGACTTCCACCTATTCCGTTCGATGGCACACGGCCTGGCAGATCAACATTTTCAATCCTTCGAAGAATTGGAAAAATGGATTGCTTCATGGATAGCGTCAAAAGAGGACTCCTTTTTTCGAGCCGGGATCCGAAAATTGCCGGAAAGATTTGAGAAAGTTGTCGCTAGCGAAGGACAATACTTTGAATAATACATCTGTAAGCACTTTTTCGCAATAAAGCTTTTAATTTTGGAAAAAAACGGCGGAAGCAAAGTTGTACACCTGATAAAACAAAAAATTCAATTTTAGAGTTTCATTTAATTTCCAACCACAAATAATTGGAATTAAAATTTGTACAAAATTTTTTCAGACAAAAAATTAATTTTCTAAATTATATTTTATTCAAAAATGTTAATAATTGTAATCAAAAATTTTAGTTAATTTTTTTTTAAACAACATATTAATAAACTAAAAATAAACTAAAACAAATTATTTAAAATGTTTCAAATTTAAAAAACTATTTTTGAAACAAAAAAATCAAATTTTGAAATAAATGAATTACAAAATGTAATTAAATATGTTGATAATTTTTACTTAAATTAAAAAAGAAATTTTTAACAAAAAAAATTTTTTCTAAAAATTTAATATAAAAAAAATAATAATTAACTTTAAATTAGAATTATTTTGTTGAAATATTTAACTATTTATTTTAATAAAACAAATTAAAAACAATGTAATTGAAAATGTTAATAATTTTTACTACAATTTTCAAATTTCAATTCAATTCAAATTAAAATTATTTTGTTTAGTTATTTAACTATTTCTTTTAATAAATTAAATTAAAAAAAATGTAATTGAAAATTTTAGTAATTTTTACTATAATTTTAATATAAAAAAAAATTATTAATTAATTTTAAATTAAAATGAAGTTGTTTTATTATTTAACTATCTATTTTAATAAAACAAATTGAAAAAAATTTAATTGAAAATATTTATAATTTGAACTAAAATTAAAGATAATTTTTTCAACAAAAATATTTATTTCTCAAATTTTGTTTCAATTAAAACTATTATTAATTAATTTTAAATTAAAATTATTTTGTTTTTTTAAGTTAACTACTATTTTTTAAATAAAACTTTGTTAATTTATTTTTTATTTGAATTTAATTAAATATTATTATGATTTATTAAAAGTTATTTATTATTTTTCCAATTTCGAAATTATTAATTGCGATGGGCTCACCTGCAATTCCAATAAATCACTTGCAAGCAACTGTAACAACAAATGATTGCAAAAGTTCCAAAGCAGAAGTGCAGCTGTTGGTTTGAATTCATATACAAATGGCCCGTAAGTCCACACCCTAACTCGTGGATTGGAATATTTTTTTAAAACAAAGCCAACAGCCGCAGTGCCCACAAAGCTGCAGTTGGCACTTTCCCATTGCAAAACCGTTGACATTCGAAAAGCAAAATCAAATTCAACGAAAATTAGTGCGCTATCATTTGTATACATTTCTACATTTGTATACATTGTACAAGCGGATAGAAATGTATTACATACAGACAAACACATATCTGAGTACGCAGAGCGACATCGGCCGGCCTCATAAAACAGGTTATCACCGTGACTTGGCACAAAGCGCCCAAACATACACGTCAACCCAACAGATAGACAGACAGACAGCACAATGTGGGCACAGCAGTGCGATGGGGCGGCGCAGAAGCGGGCATGAACGGAGCTGCCGCCGGTGAATAGCGGCGCACAGCAGTTGTGGCGCCAAAGAGCGCCAAGAGAGAAAAATATACTCGACGACATACTCTGACTGCTGAAAATTGTTCTGGAACACACATAAATTAAGCGAAATTTGAATTTTCAACAAACCGGCATGATTCGGCGCTGACTCTCAGCCCCGTCACGATCAGCAGCAGCAGCTGGACCGCGTTTGTCAGCGCGCCGCCCTTAGCGTCCCACAATTTGTAATAAATGGATTCTTTTCATTTACTTGGTTCTTGGCTTTTTTGCCAGCAGCAGCAAAAACTTATTAGGAGCTCGTTTTTTTTTAGTTTTTGTAAGTTCTCTGAGGAGAGCAACGAAAGAATTTCATTATTTGTGTGTAATTTTTCATGAGCTCATTTGTAAATATGTATGTAGATACTATATGTGTAAAGTTGTATGAAATATAAAAAAATTGTATAAATATAGTAAATACTATTTTATGACATTTACTTTACTTTACATTTACATAACTGATTAATTAAAATGTCAAAGTCGTCGCTTAACTACACTTATCACTTCTTATTAATGAATTGTGAACCCAGTAATAATATTTTATTATATCTTAGGGAAAAGGGGAGCGAAAATCGTTTGGAAGATACTAGTCTATTCGCCATGTTATTGTATCTGTTAAATATTTTTTTATATTTAACCCTTTCGACCCCAAAGTTGCCTGAGGGCAACTAAAACTATTTGTCATCTTATAGCAAAAGATACGATTAATATATCGATTTAATTTATGTAGCCACCAACAAATTAATATTTTTAGAAGTGAATTAAAAGCAACTTAAAAAAATTGTACTGTTATCCCCAAAATAATTTCCAATAATTTGCAGCGATATCAGGGAAAGTTTGTGTTCTAATTGAAGTCTACGAATTGGGCGCGTTTGATCAAAACCCTGTTTCCATAATAATGGTTAAATAAAACGAAAAAGTGATAATTTTGTATTTTTCCGTAAATATTACATAATATTTCTGAAACTGAAAAATATTGATACAATTTTTTTTTAACCCGTTTTAAGCTAAAATTGTTTAAAAGTAAACTAGCTCTAGAACTCTAACAAACAGACTTGGCGACTTCAAATGCCGTGTGTATTCTTCTTAGGCAAATGTTTCATGATTTAAATACCAAAAAGTAGTATCGAGACACAGGTTAAAATTCAAGGTCGAAACGGTTAACTTCACTTATCACTTCTTATTAATGAATTGTGACCCATGTAGCAATAATCTTTTATTATTTCTTAGAGAGAAGGGGAGTGAAAATCGTTTGAAAGATACCAGCCTCTTCGCCATGTTTTTGTATCTGTCAGATCTTTTTTATATATAAAATACATTTGTTATTCTACCCGATCTTGTATGTCGCTGTTATAAGAGCTTTAAAACTGAAAACGAATATAATTATTATATAGAAACAACTATTTAATCGTTCAGTGATTACTGCGTTTTTCTATAAGTTTGATGGTCTTAGCATCAATGGTTATTAGATTTTGTATCCCTTGTTTACTCCTCTCGGAAGCTTAGGGCCTCCACAAGACTCTTGCCTTGTGTTGGTTACGTTAATCGGTTGAGTTTTTTCTGCCAGGGCAAACGATTTTAGTCATCGAATTTAAATCAGATGTAGCAAACAGAATTTTATAAATTTGCATGAAAGTTTTTATACATGATTCATGATTCATAATTGCCCAATCCAAACCGCTGAAGCTACAAACATGATCTTTTAACTGCAGGTTCCAAACAGGAAAGCAGGGAATTTCCCCCAGAAGCTGAGAAGGAAAGACCTCCGTCGAATGGCCGGGTCAATCACAGGACAAAATCCATGGAGGTGACATATGGCCAACATGGGCATCCTCGAAGATCCGACTTGCGTGTCTTGCTTGGCGGAGGTAGATAGTACAGAGCACTTTCTCTGTGCATGTCTGTGTTATGATTATGGACGAAGTTCAATCTCTCGCCCTGTGTGATCTCCTGAGATTCATTAATGAGTCCGGGAAATATGCACAGGAGAACTCATAACTCTCTCTCCCTTTCCACCCACTTTCTCTTTCTCTTTCTTTCTCTTTTTCTGTTCCCATTCTCATCTCCTCTATCAACCTTTTTCCTGAGCCTTAAGTACAATGAGCTATAGAGCCTGAGTGCTTGAGGTAATGACCTCCCTTAGGTTATTTCCTCGGGTCCCCTTCACATCCATCCATCCAACTGCAGGTTCATTTGTAAGCTGCAGTAATAAGAATGATCCGATTTAGGTCAAATATGTACCGTTTACATGTTGCCATTTCGAAGGCAATTCCATTATGTTTCTTTCAAAGAAATCCTTACCCCTTTTGCAAGAAACTGCGATAGTTAATTTTTACAAGCTTCTCTTGAGACAAATCTTTTACCAACAAAATCATTTACCATAGACAGAAAAAGGTCAAATGCAAGCTCCCAGAGACAATATTGATGTTTGTGATTTGGCGATGCTTGGCGAACTGGCCACTTTGACCATAGAGGGGAGCAGCTCAAAATAGATGATTCTCTGTCAATTCCAGCAAACACACAGCAAAATCTTACTGAGCGTCAATCATGCCTTGACCATTCGATTCGACCACAAACGTTTTGGATAGACGTTGTTGTTAGTGATCCACTTTTCATCACTAATCACCATTTACTTCAGAAATGGGTGATTCAGCAGCAATTTGTTGAAAGAAATTCAGTCCATGTAGTTTTTTTTGTATTAAGTCCTGTGGCACCCATACATCCAGCTTCTCCAGCTTGTTCTTTGTATCCAGCCTTATTTAAGTGGTTCCAAACGGCTTTTTGGACAATGTTTAGCTGCTGAACAATTGAAACAATGCTTACATGATGGTCGGACTTGACGAATTTCATGATTTTAATGACATTTTTGCCAATTTTTCTTCCAGATCATGCTTCATGTTTGACATCAAACCCATTGAAACAGAATCGATGAAACTTAAGCTATGTGTAATGGGATGTTACAGTATCAGAACTTTAAAAACTTTTCACTGCCCCCCCTTTATCGAAGAAAAACTGTAAAATATGGCATATTTTCTGTTTGTTGGTCCCATATTTGAACCACAACTGAGTGAAGCAATCACAAAACTGTCTGATAACTAAGTGTTTTAGTAATATATCTTAACTTGTTAACGTCATCTAGCGTAATCCGATCGTACGATTACTAAAGCCATCTATTAAGGAAAAAGATGGATTTCTTTTTACTAAACCTTATACAATGAATTTCAAAAGAGTGATTGAATAACTGTGGACTTATAAAAGAAAAAAAACAAACTTTACAAGAAACATCCATTCAAGTATTTGATTGATTCAAATATTGTTTTGATGTTAAAGAAGCTTAAAGGAAGAGTACACAAATTAGCCAATAGTTCCATTATGGCGTTAACTCCCTTATAAATAGTTATATGTATATACCTACGAGTATGTGAATATGTTAATCCCTTTATTTGTCCGTTCTTATCATCTCTGACATCTGTACTCATTAACGTATTTTTGTCACCATGAACAAAAGCACATACAACAACTATTATGAGATTATTACTGATGATTTCGACCCTAAACAATTCGCTTAGATGTCAACTATGAGTGAATTACAATGATTAAGCAAATCGTATATAGACATCTAGTGAAACTACTATAATTTCATATGTGAACTGCGGAAAGTGTATCTAACATGCCTCGATAGCATCAAAAGCTTTTGTCAAAAAATTTTTGGCAATTAACTGACACAGTCGCCGAGAAAGGTCAACGAAGTGTGTCACCGCAAAGTTGGCCGAACAATGCGGTGCGTCATGGTGGGAAAATACAATCTAAAAAAATGTTTCGAATACGCTGAGGTATTCTACGCACAGCGCACTGAATCACTTTGGGTCGAAATTTCGAGCATAAAAGACTCTGGCCAGAAGAGGAGTTTTCTTAAAATCGCAATTTACGCTTCGTAGAATAACATGAAACCAACTGCTGTGACTTGTTTTGTCAGTTTTTATGATTAGTTTTTGTTAGTGTTTTCGTTTTTGAAGATCGTTTGGGTAACAAAAATTAGGGAATGGGGAATTTACTGTGAGAGTGAACTGAGAAAGTTGAGTTGAAAAATACCATTAATGGGATTTTTTAGTACAGTTGTCCTCTTCTACATTGTCATCCAAAGTTGGTCTTTTTGGTTCGTGAGCTTAGTGACTCAGTTGGATGTTAGATTTTGCCATCTAAGCTAAGATTTCATAGAGAGATGGAATTCTTTCCCCAGAGTCAATAACCACACTTCTTACGGTTACAGTTCTCTCAAAAACTACTCGTTGGGTAGCAACCAGACTTACATAACTTTCATTCAATCAATCAACTTATGGCACAAGTGGATCGCCCACACTTACTCAATGCAAGTTTCCATCTGTTGAACGTGCATCGATCAACTACAGAGACAACGGTACATGAGTGTCACAGTGACGTAGCAGATAATGTGGGCCTGTCATGGCTGAGCGTGAAATGTGAAATAAGCGCAACAACAAAAAATAACCAACAAAAATGCAAATGTGGGCGAATTGTACAACGAAAGCAATTGTAATCTACTTTCAGATAACCGAGCAGATCAGTAGAAATGTGTGTCACGAAATGCAAAGCAACAATAAATAAAAATAAAATACATGTTGCGCAATGTTTATGCAATAATTTGAACAAGCCTCACATGAACGTTTGAGGAAAATTTGCCGCTTTGCGCTTTGCGACTCGTAGTCATGAAATTCCAATCATCCAACAGCTGAGAGCGCACTGCACAATTCGAGTTGTTGTGCATTTTTGATTTCTCCAGCAAAAAATGTCCAACAGTGTCGGAGCTCGAGTCCAACGTTGGCCAATGACCGCCTCAGTCAAGGTTCTGCGACTGGTTTTCTATTCGGTTTCTGTGTTCGAGTGCTGGCCTTTTAATTGCTTTAGTGCCATTGTGAAGTTCTATGAAAATATTTGTATTCGTATTTGCACTTGAGATGCACCTTTGTGGTTGACTGGGTTAAAGCAGCTGGCACAATGCGGCTGAGCGACGGCAATAAATGCCAATGCCGTTAATTTATGGCGGACAACTGGTGTTGCAGCTAATTGGCACTTTTCCAAAGATTCAACAATAAAAGAGAAGACAAGAGGAAGAGAGATGAAGCCTCTCTTTATCTTTACACAGGGTTGCCAACTAATGTTGGTCGATCGATTGAGCTGAATCTTTTACGGAATGTTCGTATTAACTAAATTTCCGTAAACCATATAATGTTAACAGGACTCGACTGGTGGGCGTGGCACCTCCTATACTACTCTAACCACAAATAATTCGTACACTTCACTTTTCTCCTACATCATAATCTTTACCGATTTTTTGCAAGCTGGGAAAATTATTTCTTAAAATAAAGTTATATATTTTCAATTCGTTATTAAATCTACTTTTAATAAAAAATATTTGAAAAAACTATTTAGTTGTTGAGAAAATAAAATGTGTACTTTATTCAAATGTACTCAGAAACATATGAAGTAAACAGTGACCATTATTAATTCGTACAGTGGCAAAAATTCAAAAACTGGTCAAAAAAACAAAGAAAAAACTAACGGGATAATAGTAATCAAAATAAGCAACCGATTCTTAAGAAAATTTCATTTGGTTTATTCAGTGGGCGATGAATCGTCGTACAATTTTCATCATGGTGCGTGGAAAACCTGTTTTCGAAGACATTCGCAAAATAATAGTGGAAAAAGTAAGTTTTGGTGAAAGTTATGGTGCCGTCGAAAGGCTCTTTAGTTTACCATGATCAATAATTCAATGTGTGTTAAGATATTTCAAAAAAAAAATCTTCCGTGACGAGCAATGTCGCCAAACTTGGAAGAGGATCAAAACTGACCGACCGCGACAAAAGAACATTGTCGTCAGTTATAATGTGAAATAGCTTCGGAATTATAGGTTGGACAGCATTGAAATTTAGTACAAGGCAGCCGTCTAGGTTTGTCGTTCAATTGGTACATTTTCATAAGGGTGTAACAAGAGGCGTGGCACTTTTCAAGCGACCCAAATGCTTTGAATAATCTTGGGACTACAGGTCACACATCAATGCCATTTGGCACAGACTTACGAATCAGACGTGCCCTTCGACAGGGGGAATAGGTTGGGTATTGAATGAGAGGCATGGCACTGCCCATACAACCCAAATTTTTAGTGTGGAATAGCTTCAGAATTATAAATTGGACGGCATTGAAATTTTGTATACCGTTGTCCTATGGATGTTTTACTTGTTTTTTGTAGTCTCAAATTTTCGCAAATTTTCCGTAACTTTGGAACTGAAAGTCGCACATCAATGAAACTTGGTCGCACCCTTCGCCTGGAAGACTGGGTTGGGCATTGCATAAAAGGGGCATGGCACTGTTTGTTCTGACTGACTGATTCATCACCACCCAGCTCAAACCGTTAAAGCAACAAACATGAAATTTGGACTGCAGGTACAATTAAGAAAAACAAAACTTTCGCTAAGAGAGGATTTTTTGAAATTCGGGGTCGAAAGAGGCAAAACATGGGTTAAAGTGTTAACACTATAAAGACCATTGTGGTAATTTTGATGGTATTTCATTTTTGAATATTTGTATGTTTTTTAGTATTTCTATCAACTTTTGCTTTGACGACTTTTATTTTTTTCATCAGGTTCTACAATGAGCGTCTTCAACTACAAGTAGCCAAATCCGATGTGTTCTTTTCGAGAAATGTGTACTTTTCAATGAATATAATATATTTTTTTTGTAGGTATGAGAAACTTTCAGTCTTTCTAGTGTTAAATTGCATGAAGAAACTTAATTTATCGTAAAAAGCAGCGGGGCTCTGCTAGTAGCAGGGACCGGAAATAACAGTTATTTACTTACTTACTTATATATATTTATAACAGTTATTAACAAAAACTATATTTGAAAAAATTACTATCAGGTGTACAACTTTGCTTCCGCCGTTTTCCGATAGGTGGCTGTACCGGCTGAGGCTGGTTGAAATACATAGATGGTAATGCCTTTAAAGTGAGTGTGGACAGTGCCTAACGAATTGTCATCGCCGTTTCAGTGACAGTTGTTCTTGTTTTCGTATTATTCACGCTCGAAAATGTCCGTTTATGTGCCCAATTCTCGCCATTTGCGGGAAGTTTTACTTTTCTGTTACAATTCGAAAAAAAATGCAGCTGAAGCGCATCGAATGCTCTCAGAAACTTACGGTGATGCTGCTCTGAGTGAAAGAACGTGTCGGGAGTGGTTTCAACGTTTTAAAAATGGTGATTTCGATGTCGAAGACAAACATGGTGGTGGAAGAGAAAAAACCTTCAAAGATGAACAACTAGAAGCATTGCTTGATGAAGATTCGTGCCAAACCCAAGAAGAGCTTGCCGAATCGTTGGGAGTGAGTCAGCAAGCCATTTCAAAACGTCTCAAGGCCCTGGGCATGATTCAGAAAGAAGGAAACTGGGTGCCGTACGAGTTGAAACCGAGGGACATCGAGCGCCGTCTATTTGTATGTGAGCAACTGCTTCAAAGACAAAATCGTAAGGGGTTTTTACATCGAATCGTAACCGGTGATGAAAAGTGGGTTCGATACGATAATCCTAAATGCAGAAAATCATGGGGAAAGCCCGGGCATGCTTCTTCGTCGAAGGCAAAACCGAATATTCACGCCAAATCACGCCAAGGTTATGATTTGTATTTGGTGGGATCAGCTCGGTGTGATTTACTACGAGCTCTTAAAACCGGGTGAAACCATCACAGGAGATCGCTACCGAACGCAACTGATGCGCCTTTGTCGCGCGCTAAAAGAACAGCGGCCACAATATCAAGAGCGACATGACAAAGTCATCCTCCAACACGACAATGCTCGGCCTCACGTCGCAAAAGTGGTCAAAAAGTACCTGGAAACGCTGAAATGGGAAGTCTTGCCCCACCCGCCGTATTCCCCAGATGTCGCCCCTTCTGACTTCCACCTATTCCGTTCGATGGCACACGGCCTGGCAGATCAACATTTTCAATCCTTCGAAGAATTGGAAAAATGGATTGCTTCATGGATAGCGTCAAAAGAGGAGTCCTTTTTTCGAGCCGGGATCCGAAAATTGCCGGAAAGATGGGAGAAAGTTGTCGCTAGCGACGGACAACACTTTGAATAATACATCTGTAAGCACTTTTTCGCAATAAAGCTTTTAATTTTGGAAAAAAAACGGCGGAAACAAAGTTGTACACCTGATATGAAGGAAAGGTCATACAACTAAATGAAATACGAGTATACAAATATATTTTTTTCGCACCAAGATTTAAACTTGGCAATCAACCTTAATTTAGTTATTTTTATGGAAAAAGTTTAAAATAAGAAGTTTTTTCATTAAAATTTCAAAAATTCTTGTAAAACAATAATTTTTGATTTTTTTCATATTAGTCTAGAAATAAAATTTTTTCGATTTTTATTAAAGTTGTCCTATGATATCAATTATTTATACTTTTATTTAAAAAAGTCATCAATAAAAATGATTCAGTGACTTTTAGTTTTTATGTCATCAATAAAAATCACTGATTGAATAAAATGAATAATGAATGAATAAAAATAAAAATCATTCAATTACTTTTATTTTTTAAGTTATCAATAAAAAAAGCAAAATTATGATTCTTCCAGAAAACACAATTGTCAAGTCAGGTCTTGTGGAGTCGAGTAAGAATACATTTAGATATTTAATGAACCCAGTACTACGATTAATACAAATGACTTTTACATTGCGATTTCAAAAATAAAAATCATTTATTGATTTTTATTGATGACTTAAAAAATAAAAGTAACTTTTTATCATAGGACAACTAAAATAAAATCGAAAAAACCTTTACTTGTGGACTTATAAGACAAAAATCAAAAAGAATTGTTATTTGTTAAGTCATTAAAAAATATAAAAAAATAACTCTTGAGCATTGATTTTTATAACAAAACTTATAACTGTTATAAAACATGTTTTAAGCAATAGGCAAATCTTGCAAGTTTTGAGTTAAAAAGCTTAATACATTTCTTTTAAGCTCTTAGTTTCTTTCCTCTTAAAACTCTTCTTAGAAATATACACTACTCAGACTTTCCATGGGTAGGTTAACCATGTCACAACCGTTCAAACCTTCTAAACTCATGTTTCATATTTCCAAAACAATCGCTTAGCACACAACTGTAGCTAAAATCTTACAATACTATGTGAGAATCGGTTGTGAAGGGGTCAAGACCCAGTCTACATATACACACATAAATATAAAAATCATATAGTCAGCTTTTCACTCTCAGTCGTCCGCGTCGTCGTGGGCCAGCTGCTGCAGCTGTCGGTACTTGCGTATTGCATTGCGCACAAAATCGGCAGCGCGACGCACTCGTTCCGGCGTCATGCCCTCGGCCAGCATGCGGCCCACACGCTGCGCATTGCCGCCGTTGCGCAGATACGAGACCGCCTTGAAGGATATGTCGCAGATGGGCGTCAGATTGCAGATGGCTGTGGTGATGGCGCCGCCAAAGAAAATCATGCCGATGGCCGTTGCCACCGTGGCCACCACTCGGAACAGCGTCGACATCATCAGCACGGGAAACATTTCGCTGAGCAGTGTGAACGGATAGAGCAGCGGGTTGCTGTGCGCGGAGCTGCTGTTGGGCGTCTCGGCAAGCGCGCTGCCGGCGCTCGTGTCGGCAGTGGTGGGCACCAGGTAGCCCTCGTAGCCCGTTTGCACCACATAGGGGCCGGGGTAGATGGGTGCCGGTGCGGGCGGTGGCGGCGGGCCGTAGCCCACGGGCGCCGGGTAGGCGGCATAGGGCGCATAGGCTGCGCCAAACTGATTGACATACTGCTGCAGCGCGTCCGGCGTCAGCAGGCCCGCGTAGATGGACGAAGCGGCAGCAGGATCGAAATTGTGACTGGCCGCAGTTTCGGCCACCGCGGCTGACTGCAACATGGCAAAGGCAATTAATACGAAATATTTCATATGTTTGGTTATTGTTGATTTTTCTTACCGCCACCTGATTGCCGGCCGCATCCACATAAGTTGGCTCCTTGTGCTCAGCAGCTGCCGGCTCCAGATCTGCTCGGGTCGCTTCACTGGCGTTGGCCGCCGCGGCTGGCTTTGCCGTTGGCGTGGCAGCAGTTGACACATTCACTGCGGCCTCGGTGACTGTTTCCAGGGGCACTGCGCGCACATGAGCGCCCACCACCACTGCTATCACCACAACGTACGCCAAAAAGCTGCTCGACATTTTCAATGCACGCACAACAACAACGCAACAAGCTCACGTTTCCTTTATATGCGCAGGACAACTGCTACGCAACTCGTGCGTCCTGTGCTATTTATATTCTCGCCTTGGCATTCCAACGCTGCTTCGTGTTTTCCATAATCCGCATTAGGTGTTTGGAATTTCAGCATTTCTGAAAGGCAATTTTCACGTGTAGCAAAATGTTGTGCGCTCAGTTCGCGGAAGTCGGCAGGTACAATGCGCGCGCTGCACATCGAGCAAATCCGCAGGATACAACACACGCGGCGCGTCCTAACTGCCTGTGAAAATGTTTGCCAGGCGTTGTTGTTGTAGACTTTAAACCAAGTCAACAATTGCAGCCAACTGGCGAACAGGTATGCGCGCCACTGACGGCGTATGGTAATGTGTCTGTGCTTCTTCTTCTTCTTCGTTTTGTTTATCAGCAAAAGCAGTTCCTGTCCAGCGACGACCAGGTAACAACGAAAACGCGCGCCAAGTTGAAAGTGCCGCAGCCTTATTGCAAATGCAGTGACGAACTGTGCAATTGCAAGTGGCTGGCGTTACAAGGTACAGTGGTGGCCAAATGGAGTGGAACGCGGTGTTATTCTTAGTGACATGTTGAATATAAAATGTTAAATAAAAATTACTGTTACAGACTTTAAAGCTAATTTTTACATCACTGAGTCACATAAATGCAGGAAATATTTTGAACAATTTTAACAACAAATAAATTTTCTATCAATTTTTTTTAATTACAGAAAAATTATTTAATATTTATGGAAAAATACAAAATTACCACTTTTGGATTTTATTCAACCATTATTCAAGAAACAGGGTTTTTATGGAAAGCGCCCAATTCGTAGACTTCAATTAGAACACAAACTTTCGCTGCTATCGCTGCAAATTATTGGAAATTATTTTGGGGATAACAGTAAAATTTTTGTAATTTGCTTTGAATTCACTTCTAAAAATATTAATTTGTTGTTGCCTATTGAAATTAAACCCATAAACCTATTGCAGCTTTTGCTATAAGATGACAAATAGGTGAAGTTGCTCTCAGGCAACTTTGGGGTCGAAAGAGTTAAGAAGATTTAAGTATGTGGAAATGTGTCATCAGCGTAGGAGCGCAGAAGTATTCTATATGATAGTCGTCTTTCTATTCTGGAATCACGAGAAAGATGCCCTCTTATCGTTTGGTATTTCTAGATGGACAGACACAGACGCTCACAGACAAATGTTGCAGCACAACGAAACCCAATTACGTGTTGCTATGGTTGGGAAAATTAGTGTTTAAATATATTTTATCTACTTTGTATAAATGTGGTTTATACTTATTAATCTGTTCAAATAAGAATGAGCTAGAATTTGCTTGTGAAATCTATTTGTTATCGCGTTAAATGCAGCTACATATATATGTACAGTTTGTCAAGTAAATGTTTGCAAACTTAAAAGAGGTAGAAAAATTATTTTGAAAAACTTATAAATATAACAGAAATTGCAATATTTTGAAATTTTTTTAAGATATAGATCAATAGTAATGTCTATTTGATACGCGAAAACAGTGTAGAAATCAAAAAAGGAAATGAAGCTATATTTCAAACTGTCAAAAAATTCGTCTTCTTTCAAAACCAAGATTGCATTGAAAATTTGGCGCTGTACAGTTCCGAACAGTTTCATAAGATACATCAGTTCCGCATTCTATTTTTATATCCAAAGCCATTTCCCTTACTGAGATACGAGGGTTTTCACTTTTGGGATGATTTCTCTTCTTTCTCTGTCAGATAGTTTTCTGGGTCGTCCAGGAGATACTTTCAAATCAATTCGCCCTTCAATACGCGAATCATTACTTTATTATTATATGAGAATTAAATATTCAATTAATCTGTATTTTTCAAATAATTCCAAAATTTTGCAATTTCTGTTATATTATAAGCTTTTCAAAATAAGTTTCTACCTTCTTTAAATTCGCAAACATTTACTTGACAAACTGTATATGTTTGTGCGTGGATTTGTAGATTTAGGTATATTAAGAGTTTCAACAACAATCGTTGTTAATTCTTTTGGATTCGACTGTAAGAATTCATAATTGGCTGCTGACAGTTAACAAAAGATTTGCAACAAAGATTAGAGGAATTTTGCATAGTAATTTCCATATTTCTGTGATATGAGTGTATGTATGTAAATATTTGTGACATATGAGCTTACAGCAAGCCGTTTGTACAAGACGCATCATTAACCCCTTAACCCTTTCACTATTTGGTTGCTATATGGCAACATGCTATTTTGTAGACGCCTGACCCTCACTATGGTTGGAAGAATAAATGTGTTTGTTGGTCTTTAGAATCTCATGAAGTTTAACCCTTAATTGCATGGCGTACTATATATGGTACAGTTCCTAAATCTCTCATTAATCTGTTGAATCAATCTTAATCATGTTTGTAATTGCTCTAGATTGATTCGAAAATAATTGCCCCATGCATTTAAGGGTTAAGCAATAATACAAAATTAATAAACTGAATATTTAATTTTGAGGAAAATAAGAATGTAATTTTTTTTTAATGTTATATCGTTACATTGTAAAGAAATAAGAAGCAGAAAATATAAGAACAATTTCTCATTTGACGTTAAACTTAAATTTAGATACATTTTTACATCATTTTAGTTGAAATAAATGAACAACTCTGAGTTATGCGCAAAAATTTATATGTTCTAGTAATTATTACAGCCAAACCGAAACGGTTGCGGTCATATAACAACACTGTAGAAAAAAAAGGGTCCCGTAGTAAAAATTAGAAAATTTATTATGGAATGTGGTTGATAAAACTGTGATATGACTAAATCAATAAACTTTACAATTTAACTTTCACCAGTAAAAGCCTGCAGCGAAAGGGTTAACTGTTGAGTATAATCGTCATAAAGAAAAAAATTTTATTCAACGAAGTAAAAAAAACTGGTATTGGGTTCAAAAGTTGTGTAGGGGAGCCCCAAATTTAAATGCAATGAGCGCCACTGGTTGGATTTACAATAATTATTACGTAAATCAAGTTTTAAAACTAAAATACAAATTTTGTATTATTAAAAAAAACAATATTTCGCAGCTCCACACAATTTTTCGTTAAGTAATATCCAAATAAATAATTCGTGCCTTAAAGCACCCCTTACCGGGTAGAGGGTTAACATTTAAATTTAGTACAAAATCACCACTGTTTCTGCTCATCAGTTAGATGTGTCAGTTGGTTTATTATCGCAAAGAATTTGCAAGCCACAGTGACGCAATAACAGTTACACAAGAATTCATTTTTTTTTTGTAGTTTCTAGTTAGAATCAGCGCTGCCGCTGAAATCAACCATTAGCATAATTAGCATACTGAACGATTGTGAGAGTGACTGTTGGTATGTGACTGTGACTGCTTTGGTATTAATGACAAATGAAGAATCATTTTTCTTAATTGGAGGTTAATTAACTCATTAGTTACGGAGCTCAACAACGTTGGCACAAAGCTAACTGGTGGCCAAAATAATGGCGACTCATTAACACTCAAATGCATAAAGTAGATTTCTGGCATTGCAGTTAGTTGCCTTACTTACTTTTCTTGAGTCGAATACATGAAATGTGAATGAAAGCTGGAATGAGATGAAGAGACAAGACAGATCTGAATGGAAAAAATTGTTTGTGGTACTTTGTTCCTCTTTGGAACAATAGTAGTTAAATATGATATAATAATTTGTAGAAATTGTATTAAATAACCTATTTACCTTTCATACAGAATGCTGCCACCCAAACGTTTTCTAACTTAATTTTGAACCTAATGCAATGTTTGATTTGTGATCCAAGTCTGGCAGTCAAATATGTCAATTGCCTATAATTGTTTCCTTCAAACTGATGTTTAGGGCAAACAGATTTGAATACAAAAGAGATTAATTTTCATGGGCACATACATGTATATATAAATATATATATGTAAAAGGTATACAAGGAGTAGAGAAAATAAATCCATTATTTTTCTCACACATGGCTTTTGTAATCTATATCTTGCGTCGTTCAAGAGCAATCGGGTAACGTTAGATGGCATTAAACAGATACGATTTTGTACCAAGACAACTTCTCAGACAGTTTTGTGATTGCTGACTCAGTTTTATTTGATCTTGTCAAAGAGAAGATATTGTTACGAAAATGACATTTTTAAGTTCGTTTTTGGATTGTGCTTGAAAATAAAACCACTTCAATTATTCAGCGCAAACGCAGTCACAAACCAACAATCACTTTATTTACAAATTTACATTTGCTACTACTTTACACTACTAGTATTACATGTTCCCCTTTGCTTGCTCAACACAGATTCGACCCCCTGCGATGCACACTGCTGCCTTTTATACGTGTTATACTTTTATATATATACATTCCATTACCATTCGCGAACCATCCCTGCCATATCGGCATTATAGCATGCCGGCCTTATTTTAAAGTGCATGCCTAAAAGTATACTCGTAAAAGCATTCATGCATAGCACAGTACAGAGTGCCTCATCGTTACAATATGATATATTTTACAGACTTGGTTCCATAAAGACGAGGTCTTAAGACAGGCGGTTGAAAATGTGAATAGTGTTTATGGTTCCTATTGGTTCCATTTTAGTTTTTTCGATTCGGCTCCGGTGATTTTGATGTCAAAAATGTACCAAGGCAAATGCTCGAGAATGCTCAAAGATGGACACCAGCAAAGGGAAAATATGTCATACTTTACGGGGTTTCTTCGATAAAAGGGGAAACACAGTGAAAAGTGTTAAGGGTTCTGATACTGGAATGTACAATAACGCAAAGTTTTGGTGTTGTCGTTTCCGTTCCGGTCAAACATGAACCACGATCTCGAAGGCCAATTGGCGAAAATGTCCGTAAAATCATGGAAATTGTCCGAGTCCGACCATCATGTAAGCACTGTTTCGAATTTTTAGCAGCCAAACTTTGACCAAGAAGCCGTTTGGAACCATTTGAATAAGGTTGGATACAAAAAAGATCTCCATTTATGAGTGCCAAAAGATTTGATGCTAAACAACTACTTGGATCGAATTACTATCTAGAAATTACTACTGAATCGTTCATTTCTGAAGCAAATGGTGATTATTGATGAATGGATGAGTGGATCACTTACCATAACGTAAAGAAAAAAGTCTCGTGGTGAAAATCGGTCTAAGCCTTCGCAAAAGATGGCCAAGCCAGGATTGACGCTCAGGAAGGTTTTGCTATATGATTGGTGGGATTGGTAGGGAATCATCTTCTTTCTCTTGTGGCTAATCTCTTAATTCGGACCTGTACTGTCGGCCATGTCCTGTTGAAAGCATCCTAATCATAAGATTGACTACTGCAGTTCATACACCATGAGAGATTAATGATCAAAATGCATATGAAAACATATGGTAGCTATTTATGGTCATGATCTCATTTATATTCAAGATCTGAGTTCTAGAAGTAAAGTAGATAATTTATAAAATTATAAAATTATATTAAAAATATATAATTATAAAATTATAAATAAATAAATAAATTCCAATAGTGAATTGGAGTCTTTTCATATAAATGTTTGATTACCTGTTGAAATTCAAAATAACCCTGACTTAGTTAATAACACATTAAATACTGTGGCACAATTGTTGGCATTGAGTTTTATGACTTTATGACTAAAAACACTGTCATGCGCAATGTTCCTTTCTAGGAATGACTTTGGCCCCGACCTGGTCAACTTCTCACAATTACTTTCAAGGTGAATGACAAACTTTAGAATTTAAAACGTAAAAAGGGGCATGTGGCATCAATTAAAGTCACACCCACTGCATATGGGGTAAAAAAATACTATAATTAAATGTTTTATAAGTCCACATGTGGTAATAGAACCTGTGTATGCAGTAGGGTGATGCTGACAAATATGGTTCGGCACTATATTTTTTATAGTTTGTGTAGTTTTTCTATATTTGTATGCAATTTTCTTACTGTGTATAGTGTCCGAAGAATATTCGGCATAACTAAAATATTGGGAAGAAGGCCTAATTTTAGAAGGCAGAAGAATTTTAGAAGTGTAGAAGGCTAAATATTAATAAAAAATGTTGTAATCCTTTCGACAGCAAAGTTGCCTGAGAGCAACTTCACCTATTTGTCATCTTATAGCAAAAACTACGATTAACTTATGGGTTTAATTTAAGTAGGTACCAACAAATTAATATTTTTAGAAGTGAATTCAAATCAAATTACAAAAGTTTTACTGTTATCCCCATAATAATTTTTAATGATTTGCAGTGATATCAGGGAAAGTTTGTGTTCTAATTGAAGTCTACGAATTGGGCGCGTTCGATCGAAACCCCGTTTCTTTATTAATGGTTAAATAAAATCAAAAAGTGATAATTTTGTATTGTTCCATAAATATTAATTCATTTTTCTGTAAATACAAATATTGATAAAAAATTTATTTAACCCATTTTGAGCTAAAATTGTTCAAAAGTAATCTAGCTGTAGAACTCAAACAAAGAGGCGTGGCGACTTTAAAGTTCGTGTACAGATTTCTTAGGTGAGTGTTAAATGATTCAAATACCAAAAATACAGGGTAAAATTTGGGGTCAAAAGGGTGATGACAAAAAACTGATCAAATTTAAACTTCTTTAGTAACTTCTTTGTTTCTCTTAAGAAATAATGAAAGGAGATAATTTATTTTTATTATTTATTTTATTACATTGTCTTTTATTTTATCTTATCTTATTTTATTTTATTTTATTTTATTTTATTTTATTTTATTTTATTTTATTTTATTTTATTTTATTTTATTTTATTTTATTTTATTTTATTTTGTTTTATTTTATTTTATTTTATTTTATTTTATTTGATTTTATTAATTTTATTTAATTTAATTTTAGTTTATTTGATTTATTTTAATTTAAATTATATTATTTTATTTAAATTTATATATATTTTATTTAATGTTATTTTATTTTATTTTGTTTTATTTTATTTTATTTTATTTTATTTTATTTTATTTTATTTTATTTTATTTTATTTTATTTTATTTTATTTTATTTTATTTTATTTCATTTTATTTCATTTTATTTCATTTTATTTTATTTTATTTTATTTTATTTTATTTTATTTTATTTTATTTTATTTTATTAATTTTATTTAAGAGTAATTTTAGTTTATTTGATTTATTTAAATTTATATTATTTTATTTTATGATAATTTATTTATTTTATTTTATTTTATTTTATTTTGTTTTATTTATTTCAATTTATTTTAATTTATATAATTTTATTTTAGTTTATTTTATTTTATTTTATTTTATTTTATTTTATTTTATTTTATTTTATTTTATTTTATTTTATTTTATTTTATTTAATTTTATTTAATTTTATTTAATTTTATTTAATTTAATTTTATTTTATTTAATTTAATTTTATTTTATTTTATTTTATTTTATTTTATTTTATTTTATTTTATTTTATTTTATTTTATTTTATTTTATTTTATTTTATTTTAATTTATTTTATTTTTTTATTGTATTTTATTTTATTTTTATTTTTATTTTTATTTATTTTATTTTATTTTATTTTATTTTATATTATTTTAATTTAATTTAATTTTATTTTATTTTATTTTATTTTATTTTATTTTATTTTATTTTATTTTATTTTATTTTAATTTATTTTAGTTTTTTATTGTATTTTATTTTATTTTATTTTATTTTTATTTTTATTTATTTTAGTTTATTTTATTTTATTTTATTTTATTTTATTTTATTTTATTTTATTTTATTTTATTTTATTTTATTTTATTTTATTTTATTTTATTTTATTTTATTTTATTTTATTTTATTTTATTTTATTTTAATTTTTATTTTATATAATGTATTGTAATTATTTTTATTATATTTTTATTTAACTAAAAAACCAAAAACAGACTTAGAGTTCCGTTTCTAACAAAAAATCTAACAATTTAATTGACATAAATAGCTGATCAGAGAATATTTCTACAAATTCTACTCTTGAGTCCAAAATATCGATAAAACCCGATATTTAATAAAATACTTCGAAACAGAGCAGAACTGAACTGATAAAATTGGCCGAAGACCGAAGCCGAAGTCGAATATTCGGTCTGAAACTACTGGATAGTTGTTTTATGTTTTTTTTCAAATTCATTTCCGTTCAATTTAGACCCTTGAACCCGTAATTTCCACAATGAGGTCATAAAGGGTATGAGTAAAATTTAATTATCCACAAAATTTGAATTAAAAAATAATTTGGAATTTTTAATAGAAAGCCAAATCACCAAGAAGTCAATTTTTTTAGTGGCTCACCCTAATGTGAAAATTCCGGTCAGCAGACGACAAACGGCGACCAAAATCAATATAGACAAACACATTAACACAACATGCGGAAAACAATAATACAATTCATAAAATATTCAAAAAACACACACACGCACCTGCACACAGCACATGCACGCAAGGCGAATCCTCGGCACTCGTCCGCCAGCACAATTTGCGGCTGGCATAGGCGGAACTGCCAATTGAAAACACCACGGCGCCAATCAATAATGCGCCTTTTGTGCCATCGATGGGTCCCAAAAGTGAAAAGTTGACCAGTTATGACGGCGACGAGCGGCGGGTGGAGCGCAAACGAAAGGACTCGGCTGCATAGAAATGTAAGCAACGGCAGCTAATTGGCTCTTAGTAGTGGCTATAATAGCCGATAGCTTTGACGAGGGTGAAACGAGGCGCCACGTACACCATCCCACTCTCTCTCACTCACACTCACACCTCACCCACATTACAATTACAGGACATTGCGGTCTCCAGGCAACGCGTGTCCAAAGCGCTACGTAGACTCCAGAAAAAACACATTTCGCTGTTGGGTCACACACCACAATTATATCATCGCAACGGCAGCTGGCAGCCGTGATTCATGAAAACGTTGCTCGCAGTATAAAAAAGTTGTGCCTTGCAAATAGGCAAAGGATTCGGTGGTCAGCAGCGCAGCGCTCAGGAAAAGCGGCCCGCAGTTGCTAACGGCTCAGAAGTTCACGCTGGGGAATTGCATCGATACAGTTGCTGTTGTGCCGCACCAGATTGCGCTTCATTTGACGTGAGTAGTGAACGATTTGCAAAACGGTGCATCTGTCTTAGGTGATGTCTATCGCGTAGGGGGGAAGGGGCGGCGTAATGTCACCCGAGACGGCTGCAGTTAGGGGCCCAGCAGCAGACAATGCGTGGCCGTGCAACTCACCACACTCACACACACACAAACACTGCGACACTGCACCACTCGCCTCGCACTCGCATTGCTTAGCATATTTTTAGGCCGCCCGTTTAATCGGCCACGTGCGCCGATTAGCTTCTGTTCAGTTGGCTGTGCGTTTGGTTGGCGGCATATTTGAGCGTTTAGTTTATTCTGTCGTTTTGTGCGTTTCAGTTATCTTTGCTGTTGTTGTTGTTATAATCAGTTTTAATTATGAATTGCATCGAAATCGATTTTCAATTTGAGTTATTTGTGTTGTAGCTTTTTTTTCCAGTACATACGCTTTTCTTTCTCTTGTCTGACTTTCCATACCGCAAACAGCCAGCACCGCCGATCATTTGTCTGCGCCTCACTGTACATTTCCCTAGAGTGCGGTGCCCATTCGGCCTTAAACGCTTAATTTGCTACAACTCAGACAAACAGCCAATTTGTGAAACTGCCAAAAGTTGTTCAACACACTAACAAACAACAGAGACGATAGCTTTAAAAAAACAATAAAAACTAATAATAATAATAATATTAAATATTTTTGGAGAATGTTCGAAGACACTGCGCAAATTGTTAAAGAGTTTGTTTATTGCATCCTAAGCAGAGGAGGCAAAATGCCAATTGTGCTCTACTACTTGCCGCCCAGTCCGCCATGTCGCAGCGTGCTGATGCTCGCCAAATTGCTCGACATCGAGTTCGAGCTGAAGATCGTCAACATTATGGCCGGCGACCAAATGAAGCCCGACTACATCAAACTGAATCCGCAGCATTGCATACCGACGCTGGACGACGAGGGTCTGGTGCTGTGGGAGAGGTCAGTTGCAATGTCTTTTGTTTGCTTTTTTTGCGCCTGATTGAACTTTGGCCACGCCCATTTGCAGTCGTGCCATTTTGGCGTACCTGGTCAGCGCCTACGCCAAGGACGATGCACTCTATCCGAAGGACGTGCGTGAACGCGCCAAGGTGGACCAGCGCCTGAACTTTGACATCGGCACACTCTATCCGCGCATGTGGATCTACTATGTAAGGAAATAGATTTGATTTGTCGCTGTAGTAACTCTCGCCCGCTTTCAGTTCCCCACCATTTTCATGGGCACACCGTTGGATGAGACGAAGAAGGCCAAAATGCTGGAGGCCTTCGACTGGTTCAACAGCACACTCAAGGGCCAAGAATTCGCCGCCACTGATAATTTCACCATTGCCGATGTGGCGCTGCTGGTGACTGTGTCGCAAGCCGAAGCCTTTGGCTTTGAGATCAACTCGTATCCACGTGTCAGACAGTGGCTGCAGAAGTGCAAGGACCACATGGAGCCGTACGACTATGAGGTGGGTACTTATGCACTTGACTCAGTGACGGATTCAGAAAAATATTTTAGGGCGGGAGGGGTTCAAAATGTGATTCTTTAATATTCATACATATTTATGTACATATATGCCTTTTAATTTGTGTGTACATAGTTTTAAAGTCGATCCCAATATTTCGGAGCGGGCGGTATTAACCCCCAAAACCACCCCCTGAATCCGCCACTGACCTCACTTGTGCAACTAAATTTAACTCAACTATGGCGGTGTGCCACTTGAGTGGTAAAGATCTAAAAAAGACTCAACTAGATCTAAAAAAACCAAACGGCTCATTGCACAGTGATACGTTTCATAGATGAAATCTCAAAAAATTCTAAAAATTTTATAATCTCAGAATTTAACGATTTTGATGTCAATTGAAAGATAAAACTCCAACTAAGAAAACCCAAAGAAATCTGTCCCAAAAATTAATTAGTGTCAGTTTAAAGTCGAAACTTTTCTTCGAAAATTTAAACACATCTTCTGTTTTTAGACAATTGAGTAAAAAATCCGAAAAAATACATGGTTAGGAAAAAGTTGCTAAAACTTTCAATATATATTAGGAATTGATGTGGGCATTTTCGTTTTTAATGTTTTCTCAAAATTTGAAAATATAAGGTTTATTTTATCATAAATAATTTAAACGCATGTTTTCTGTTTTTTAGTTCATTAAGTAAGTAAACTCGTAAAAATACATGGTTAGCAAAAAGTTACCAAAACTTTCAATATAGATTAAGAATTAATGTGCGCATTTTCGCTTTTATTGTTTTCTTAAAATTTGCAAAATTAAGGTTTTTACTTCACATTAAAAAAAAAATATGTTTGAAAACTAAAACCCTTTAATTGGCAAAACTTAGAGGAAAATATCTAAAAAGTATGTGAAAGTATGTGCCTGATTTTTTGTGTAGTTTAAGAGCAATCTTTCTTTGTTGAATAATGTAAACACATTCTCGAAAATTCTTCCGATTTCAGAAAATAATTTGATTTAAAAAGTGGTTTAAACACCTATTACCTAGTAAAATAGATTTTATTTATCCTTGAAAGTATGGAGTCGAATCACTGTGCATTACTAAGAGAGAAAGAGATTTCTACGAATAAACTCAGCGATTATATAGATTGTCTCTTGCATATATTTTGTCCAGACATTCATAGCCTTGGAAGATATTAGCAGTGAGCTCCCAAATGAATCTTAAAGTCTTCCATAACCACCCAATTTATCTTTAAGTACTTAAGCACCGAAATACAGCAAAGCGTCCTTAAGTATAGTATATAATTAATATTAGTCGAAACTAGGCTCGTGTCAAAGCACTGAGTCGTCATACTTAGATGTTTCAATAATGACTCCAATGATGACTTTCTTTTTTCTTAATAAAGATGGAAAATTTGCCGATTTAATAAGACCTCCTCCAACGAATGTATCCATAGATGTTTCGTATCGTACTCTCATTTCCTTGTGCGTTGAATTACAAACTCGAGAATCGTAGGTTCAAATCTCAACTCCATCAGCATTAAATATACAATCTACCCTGCAATGCAATGTCACCTTCTCTGTCAATGCCCGGATTTCTCTATACGAAGGTGGAAAGCCTTAGGCTCCACTTTCTTTGAAAACTTGGACGAACTCAGATCAGACTTGCTAGGATTTATCCACAAAGCAAACTGACTTGCAGTAAGTCAGATCACTTCCTCCTTGTGGTATCACAATGGGCTCCTCTTGCGACTAATGTATGTCTTTCGGCAAGTCTCGTGCAGGCAGTAATTTTAACCTAAACTAACCTAACCTACCTACCTTGCAATGTTCCTCAACAGACAACAAAGTATCGTATGTTCAAACTCTGTCTCCATCAGCATTAAATATATAATCTTCCCTGCAATATTTCCTCAACAGACAACAAAGGATCCAAGGTTCAAACCCCGACTCAATCAGCTTTGAATATATAATCTTCCCTGCAATGTCTCCTCAATAGGAAACAAAAGATCGATGGTTCAAATTTCAACTCCATCAGCATTCAAAATATAATCTACCCTGCAATGCTTCCTCAATAGACAACGAAAGATCGAAGGATCAAACCCTGACTCCATCAGCATTAAAAATACAATTTTCTCTGCAATGTTCTTTCTAGAGAGAACTGCAAGCTTTACAAAGTTAAAACTTGTGTATAGTTATATGAAAAAGCTTCCCTATCTTTAGTTTAAAATTGACTATGGGACTCATTTTTTAAACAATAGAAAATACTGAAAAAGACAGTTGAGGTCCCTCATGTTTTTGTTAAAAAAATGTGTGTTAAATTTTGTTGTCAAATCTCTCATGTTTTTGTTACAACTTTTTCACTTATGTTGACACCATTTGATTCGATATCAGGATTATTGTATTCTAAATTAAATCAGTTTAATGTAATATACCATTTTATTTTCTAATTAAAATTTGTTTTATTTAAATATAAAATTTTTATAAATTAAATTTTTATTTATATTTATAAAAACACATTTAACATTTCAGGAGATCAACGGCAGTAAGGCAGCCATGTTCGCCGACATGTTCAGGGCCAAACTGCAGAACTTATAAGATCAATTTCGATAAAAAAAACAGAGTATTATTGTTAATGTTTGAATGTTGCTACTTATGGCAAAACTAATAAATTGGATATTTAATGAATCGCACTGTTACAAATTGCACTATTACTTTCAAAATTTTGTTTGTAAGCCGACCCAGTAGTCAAACAAGGCAACTCTGGAATGTAACTAATCCCTTTGGTTGGTTGCAGTGGCTGCCTCTGTATGAGACACACTTAGGCCTGTGGGCCCGTTGTGATACCACAAATTCCACCTGTTTGAAATGTGTATGCACTGTTTTTTCCAACACACATTTCAAACGGATGGGGAAAGGGAGGGAGGGGACCTACAGTTTAACGCCGAATCCGAACGGCGATTGGCAGTTTTTCTTTCACACTTGGAGGTTTTGCCATTGCCTGCCAAGAGCGCACTTGTGCGATTCTTGTAATTCTCATCTGCTTCATGTGGATAGCGATAGAAGTAGACGAACGTTTTTTCCAGCCCGAGCCAGGAATCGAACCTGTTGTGCTCGATATGAGAAGCCAGCGCGCTACCCGCTGAACTATCGAGGCCGACTGACTCCATCAGTATTCAATATAAATTTTGCACTGCAATGCCTCTCAACAGACAACGAAAGATCGAAGGTTCAAACAGCGACTCCATTAGCATTAAAAATACAATTTTCCCTGCAATGTTCTTTCTAGAGAGAACGGCACGTTGAACGACAAGTTTCACAAAGTTAAAACTTGTGTAGAGTTATATGAAAAAGTTTACCTATTTTTAGTTCAAAATTGATTACACAGCACAACAAAAAACACACTTTTTTTCTGTTGCATGGAGTTTTTCTACTATTTCTTACTAATTTGGGTTGGCTGATTTCGAATCTATCCTCAGATTTTTTCTAGCAGCTCTAGTTATTGAGATATAGGTACCGTGTCATTTGTTCAGTTTTTCCTTTATTTTTTCCATATTTCTGATCGTAATTTCTAAACCAAAAAACCGATTGACAGGATTTTTACCTCATTGCATTAACAACACCACACGGCTTCTTTTCCAACTAATTTTTATAACTTTTAAAATGCCGCAGTAATTGGACCTCAAAGTCGCAAAATATGGAATTTTAAGGCGTTTTCTTTGATGGTCAAAAACATACACATTTTTTGTAAAATAATTAACGAGTTAGGTGTATAATGAAAGCCGACACATCAAGCAATACAACACAGCCAAATTATTTGTCAGAATACATATTCGCACCGAAATAATAGCAAAAATGTACCATAGCCATTTTCATCACTTTTCATACTTTATCCTTAAAAAATTAGGAGCCTGAAAATATGCAACGTTTTTAATTTTTTTTTTGGTTTCGAGCAATTCAAAATATTTTTGTTTTTTGCTTGTATTCCAGACTACAAATGGAATATATAAAAGAGCATATTTTCAGGCTCCTAATTTGTTAAGAAAAAATTATGAAAAGTGATGAAAATGGCTATGGTACATTTTTGCTAATTTTTCGATGCGAATATGTATTCCGCCAAATAGTTTGACTGTGTTGTATTGCTTGATGCTTCTTCTTAAGATATTCATATACTTCGTAACTTGATTTATGAAACATCTTTACATTTTTCGCCATCAAAAAAAACGCTTTGAAATTCAATATTTTCCTACTTTGAAACCTTATTTCAACGCCAATTTTGAACGCATGAAATTGATTGATATCAGAAGATTGATATCAGAAAGAAGGCGTAAGATGTTGTAAGTGCAACGACATAAAAATCATGTCGATAGGATTATTGGTTCAGAAATTACAGTTGAAAACGAGAAAAAAGCCGAGGAAAATTCGAAAAAGTGACATGCCCATTTTTTGCGAAAACTAGAGCTGTTACATAAAAACGGAGTATGGTTTTGAAAACAGCGTGGAAAAACGACTCAGATTCATGTTAAAAACTCCATGCAACAGACATGCTGTTGTGCAGTGTTATGGGACTCTTTTCTTTCATTGTAATAGAAAATAATGAAAAACAGAATTGGGGACCAGGTCCCTGATGTTTCTGTTACAAAGATTTTTGTTAGATTTTTTTTAGGTCAGGTCAGGTCTCTCATGTTTTTATTATAACTTTCGATTCGATTAACACTTCGATCAATAATGTGTGTGACTGACACATAGATGGCGGCACTGATACTAAATCAATATTTTTTTTCGAAATTGTGAACCTTTTTAGGCTTACTGTCAAAATTATATGTCAATCCGACCATTAGTTTACAAGTTACAGTGCTTTAAGTGACACTACTTTTGAGTTTTCAAAAAAAATGAATTCAAAGCAATTCCGTGTGCTGATTTATCATTGTTTTTTAATGAAAAAAAATACTGTTCAATGCCAGGAATGACTTGAAAAACATTATTCGGACTCTGCTCCATCAAAAAGAACCATTTGTTATTGGTATGCCGAATTCAAACGTGGTCGTACAGACACCGATGACATTCCATCTACTGGACGGCCAAATGACGCTGTTATTCCGGAAAACGTTGAAAAAACACTGAAAATCATTATGTCCGACCGTAAAGTGAAAGTGGGGGAGATTGCTGACATTCTAAAGATATCAGCAGGCAGTGTACACACCAAAATACACGAACATTTGGTTATGAAAAAGGTGTTTTCGAAATGGGTGCCGCGTTTGCTCACACCGGAGCAAAAACAACAACGAATCGATGATTCAAAGAGCTGTTTGGACATGTTTACGCGCAACAAGTCGGAGTTTTTGCGTCGGTACATCACAATGGATGAAACATGGATCCATCATTTCACTCCAGAGTCAAATCGGCAGTCTGCTGAGTGGCATGCAACCGGTGAAAGCCGCCCAAAGCGTCCAAAGGCACAAACATCGGATGGCAAGGTTATGGCGTCAGTATTTTGGGATGTGCACGGAATAATATTCATCGACTATCTTGAGAAAGGGAAAACAATCAATAGCGACTATTATATAGCGTTGTTGGAACGTTTGAAAGAAGAAATCGCGATTAAGCGGCCCCATATGAAGAAGAAAAAAGTGTTGTTTCACCAAGACAATGCACCGTGTCACAAGTCGATGAAAACGATGGCAAAAATGCATGAATTGGGCTTCGAATTGCTTCCTCATCCCCCGTATTCTCCAGATCTGGCCCCCAGCGACTACTGGCTCTTCGCAGATCTCAAAAAGATGCTCCGTGGTAAGAGATTTGGCTCAAATGATGAAGTAATCGCCGAAACTAACGCCTATTTTGAAGGCAAAGAAAAATCGTTCTACAAAGGCGGTATCGAAAGATTGGAAAAGCGTTGGAATGATTGTATCTCCCTAAAAGGGGACTATGTTGATGAATAAAAACGAATTTTGGCAAAAAAATGTGTTTTAATTAGTTAGTCACACACATTATTGAACGAAGTGTTAGGATTATTGTAACTCGATATTAGGATTATTGTATTCTCCATTAAATCAATTTAATGTAACACATAATTTAAGTCCCTAAGTAAAATTAGTTTTTTTTTAATTTTTATAAATTAAATTTTTTTAAATATTTATAAAAATACATTTAACATTTCAGGAGATCAACGGCAGCAAGGCATCTTTGTTGGCCGACATGTTCAGGGCCAAACTGCAGAACTTATAAGATCAATTTCGATTTAAAAATAGAGAATTATTGTTAATATTTGAATGTTCCTATTTATGGCAAAACTAATAAATTCGATATTTAGTGAATTGCACTGTTACAAATTGCATTATTATTTTGTCTGTTTGAATGAAACCGACCCAGTAGTCAAACAAGGCAACTCCAGTGTTACCGATACTATGTCGTCATATATATCTTTATTCATAAGAACTTCGTAGGCATATCAACACAGTCAATCTTTCATCAAACCGCTTCAACATAAATCCGGCCGCCTCACCGCAATCGAACTGCCGAAATTAGCGCATTGAAGTAAATTCAATTTAACAGCAACAAATACAAAATTGATAAAACAAAATTGGTTTAAAAATAAAACACTGCATCGCCTAAAGACCACAAGGTAGCAAAATCGGCAGCATTTTACACACAACACAACAACAACAACGTTTCAGCGAACAGCTAACCAACCAACCGACAAGCCGCCACGCTGCGGCCTGCACAGCTCATTTATCATGAATTAATGCTATCAAAATCCCCTCTAAAAATATCCACTTAAATTAACTTAAAGGACGCCGCAAGGCGAACACAACACAGGCCACCACACTTGCACCCACTCACACATGCGCCCACACACGGCGGTCGTCTGTCGTCGCCGAAACGGTGAAAGTGTGCTAGGGACGTCCCTGTGCGGCGCGCTCGCTCGCTCGCTGTCACACGCTCGGCAAAGTGTCGCAACTAAGCAGCGATTCATAACTATAAACGCCACAATCGAACGCGCGCGCCCGTCCGTCCGACCACTTTCAGCCATTTTTGTTGGCGGCCAGTGAAAAAATTGATAGCTGGCAGCCGGCCGTGGCTGTGGCTTTGGCTGCGACTATGGTTGCCATTGTTTCTGCTGTTCATTATTGTTGTTGTTGTTGTTGTTGTTGTGTGTGAATGTGGCACAGCAGCAGCATCCTTTTTTTGCCATTAACTGAATTAGGTTGCAAGCGCCGCCCGACACCACTTTGGTCGGACGCTATTTTTAAACACTTCTCGCATGGACTACTGTGGCCCAGTGGCCCAGCGCGCGCCAGCGTGTGGCCAACGCGTTGATAAGCGGGCGCGCGCGTCCGTCTGCGGGGAGTGCGCATCATGGCCGCTGTTTCCGCTTCCTGCCAGCACTAAACTCTCGCCGCAGCAGCAGCAGCAGCGGCAAAAAGCGGCACAGCAGCTGGCGCAGCGGATACTCCGACTCCGCTTTGATTAGCGCGCGCTCCGCACGGGCGCAACTCGACAGCCGCAGCCCAGTTGTCTGCCAGCGCTTTGCACGTGTGGTCCAGTTGCCGTGTTCCGTTACGCCGTTGTCATTGTCGTTAAGCCAACAAGGCTGAACGTTCGTGCGTTTCGCTTTCTTGCAACAACAGCGTCGCTGATGGCTGTCGTCGGTGCGCGCAGCGCTTTGTGGTTCGCCTTTCTTGGCTTTCTTGGTTGTCTTCTGTGCGCGAAGTTGGCGCTGTCGTTGCAGCAAAACTTGTGGCTCGGTTAGTGTCATTTGTTGTGCTTATTGCTTTAGTGATTGTTGTTGTTGTTTTCGATTGCATATTGTGCAGCAGCGCAACACTGACGTCTACTTCTTCATTCTTCATCCGCCACAGAGTGTTCCTGCCTGCACGCGTCCGAACGCAACGCCAGCAATTGGGGCAGCGTTGCGCTTAACAGCAGCGCAGCGCGCACCGCCAAGAACAACTGCTACTTGATTTTCATCAGCGGCGGCCACGACGAGCTGGTCGCCTTTCGCTTCCGCGCGCTGCAGCTGCGCGCCGGGTAAGTGCTGCTGTCCGCGTTGACCCCGCAATGCGCAGCTAACAATTTTCGTGCTTTCGGGCAGTTGCGGCGCGCATAAAGACGTCTTGTGCCAAAAAGAATATTTACGGAAATGAAACTGCAATTCATTGCGAAGCCACTGAAGCGTAACGACGAGGCGTACTTTTTCGTTTCATTGGTTTAAAAATAAGTGATTTATTTCAATATCGCGCAGCGTGAACTTAAACGCAAAGCACGGTGCTCGGCTGTGCTAAGGCCACGTCCATACAGCGTGCTTCGCAGTGTAGGCGGTTTCGAACCTAAAAGATGTTGCAATGCAATGTTGTTGAAATAAAATCAAATGTGTACAATTGTGAAGATTAAAGAAAATCAAATGACGTTTAAATAATCAAAAGTGTTAAATAATCAAAGTGGAATTGTGAAAATTAAAAAAAACTGGAACCATTCGTAACAGTGCGAAAGCAATGCTTCCCGCACTCATCTTAGGATACTAAAAAAAAAAATATGAAAAAATATACTTATGTCTGAAATCGTCACAATTAAACCGATTCAATGAACCCGTAAAATAACTTTGTCGAAATTAAGTGAGAATGTTTTTACACTTTGATAGACAACTGTTTTATTGATATCTACTCTCAACCTCAGAATGTGGTTACAAAGGTCTGTGCGGGCACAAAAACTTTTTACAAATTCGTACAAATGAAATTACAAAAATTATAATTAAATTTTTAATTAATAAAAATTTGTAATTAAAAGTTTTGAAATGAAATGGAACCAGCAAAGAACTTATTCGTTCGTGGGTCTACTGACCCACAACTGTCTTACTCAGCTTTACATACTTCAGCTAAAAGGGAAGAATCATAGATTCAATCCAACGAATCATTTTCCTTTTGCATTAAAGGTCTGATTAACCCTTATGTGTGTGATGGGGTACCCGGGTACCCAAATCACTTTTTTATCGAATCATAAAATATACTTTTATATTACTGAGAGCTTTAAAACTAAAAAGAAACGGCAGAAGTTCGT
The DNA here is from genome assembly GCA_963971225.1 of Melieria omissa. Lineage (NCBI taxonomy): Eukaryota > Metazoa > Arthropoda > Insecta > Diptera > Ulidiidae > Melieria > Melieria omissa. The sequence goes on along the minus strand of OZ020267.1, from coordinate 34,870,762 downwards.
ACATTTCAAACAAACAGTTAGAATTTTTCATACAATTTAGCTTCTGCAAAAATTAATGTGAAGATCTTCCTTCCCGTTGCGTATAGACCAGTCCTTGGCCAGTGACCTGTGATTACTGCGGTCAGCTTAGAGATATTCCTACAAGAATTTAACAGCAAATCGTTTGTTTTATGGGAGTTATAGCCTGGAAAAATCTGTCGAGCCTCTATGCACCTGCAGAGATTTCTCTATTATTATTTGATTTTATTTGAATTTATTCGATTTGACTTTATTTTATTTTATTTTATTTTTTTATTTTATTTTTTATTTTATTTTATTTTATTTTATTTTATTTTATTTTATTTTATTTTATTTTATTTTATTTTATTTTATTTATTTCATTTTATTTTATTTTATTTTATTTTATTTTATTTTATTTTATTTCATTTTATTTTATATTATTTTATTTTATATTATTTTATTTTATTTGATTTTATTTTATTTTATTTTATTTTATTTTATTTTATTTTATTTTATTTTATTTTATTTTATTTTATTTTATTTCATTTTATTTCATTTTATTTTATTTTATTATTTTATTTTATTTTATTTTATTTTATTTTATTTTATTTTATTTTATTTTATTTTATTTTATTTTATTTTATTTTATTTTATTTTATTTTATTTTATTTTATTTCATTTTATTTCATTTTATTTTATTTTATTTTATTTTATTATTTTATTTATTTTATTTATTTTATTTGTTTCATTTATTTTATTTATTTTGTTTATTTTATTTATTTTATTTATTTTATTTATTTTATTTATTTTATTTATTTTATTTATTTTATTTATTTTATTTATTTTATTTATTTTATTTATTTTTTTTATTTTATTTATTTTAATTTATTTATTTTATTTATTTTATTTATTTTATTTATTTTATTTATTTTATTTATTTTATTTATTTTATTTATTTTATTTATTTTATTTATTTTATTTATTTTATTTATTTTATTTATTTTATTTATTTTATTTATTTTATTTATTTTATTTTATTTTATTTTATTTTATTTTATTTTATTTTATTTTATTTTATTTTATTTTATTTTATTTTATTTTATTTTATTTTATTTTATTTTATTTTATTTTATTTTATTTTATTTTATTTTATTTTATTTTATTTTATTTTATTTTATTTTATTTATTTTATTTTATTTTATTTTATTTTATTTTATTTTGTTTTATTTTATTTTATTTTATTTTATTTTATTTTATTTTATTTTATTTTATTTTATTTTATTGTATTTTATTTTATTTTAGTTTATTTTATTTTATTTTATTTTATTTTATTTTATTTTATTTTATTTTATTTTATTTTATTTTATTTTATTTTATTTTATTTTATTTTATTTTATTTTATTTTATTTTATTTTATTTTATTTTATTTTATTTGATTTGATTGTTTTGATTTTATTTTAATTTAGTTTTATTTACATATATCAGTGTTTGAATATATAATTCTAACAGATCAATTGTTATTTACGAAACTAAAACTAAAACGGGCAATTTGGAGTTGAGAAATGAACTGAAACCTAGTTTAGAGACAAACATGTCAAATAGGTCAGCTAAGGCTAAAGGAATAGTGGAGAGGGGAAACGTGTCTGAGGCACAATGAATAGGTTTCATGAATAGGTTTCATTGTGCCTACACGTTTTGCTGAAACGAACAGAACAGTAAATTTTTTCCAATTTTTTTTTTTAATTTTTTTTTGACTAAATGGAAAAAGAAAGACATGGAAATTACAGACCTTTTGGTTTCTATAGATTTTGGATTCAACATTAGACAACGAAACCTGCAAAACCATCTTTGTATAAAGGTGGAGACTGCAGCTAAACTTCCATTTTGTCAAAGTCACCTTTGCCTATTGATTTGCTCATAATCGTTCTGGGATAATAGAAAGTTTTACATCATTACAAAAAACTTAAGATTCTAGGAGACTTGAATAAAAAGCGTTGTTAGGTCTCCAGATGAAGGCAGCATATTCCAAGACCTAACAAATGTACATAGTATGCAAAAGCTTGAGGGTATCAGAGTTGGAAAAGGAAGAACAATTGCGATGGACAAAGCCAACTTAGCGTCGGCAGCAGGAGTCTGCTGCTGCTGCTCGTAGATGCTCGCGTGACCCTTATTCAGCAGATTCTTAGGTCCACTTGACAGCTCAATGCCCTTAGCAAATTCTTTAAATCTTTATTTTATGAAAATGGAAATATATGAACCATACTAATATTTTCCGGTCTGTTTGTCTGAACATTTCTATTAAGTAAATCTTAATAAGTTTCTTGAGTAACACACAGTCTTCTCCAAACTGCTTGTGTATGCCACGGTTTTCCTGGGACTCCAACAACGGCCTAACCTCACTTTAGTTTGACTCTATTAAATACTTAACCTAATTCTAATAAATCCCCTCATTCACCCTGCGTAGTGGTAAACTTGTAAAATTCGAACGCCTTAAATGCAGCGAAACATTTCACATCTGCAAATTAAATAAATTTCATAAACGCCAGCACACGTTCGGCTCAAAATAAACAAGAAAGAAACAAGAAAGCGCTGAACATTCCTGCGGCGACATCATTTTGGTTAGTCTTCGAATATGTTAATGGAAGTCGAATTGCCACAATGCGACCAGCAACTGGCGCACAAAAACAAGACATTGGCCAACACATTGGCAAACGCCAACAACATTGCACAACCGCATGCAACATTTAAATTAATGCAACGCATTCGGATGCGCCGCGGCGGGTGTACGAGTACTCGTACTTGTTGCGTGCAAATAATCAGCTTGTTGCAGTTGCTGTTCTTGTGTCATCATTGTTGTTGTTGTTGTTGCATTTCCCAATAAACTCATTTCAATTTGCATATATTGCTGCCAATTCAAGTTGCACTTCCAACTTGAATGAATTTTGAAATTGGAAAATTTTTTGTTCGTTTTTTGGTTTTTCATTAAATGTTGTTTTAGTTTATTTTGTTGTTGTTGCACATAATTTGCATCAATCAATCTTTGGATTTAATGCATGAAAAATTGATATGGGAATGAATTTATTGGCTCAGTGTGTGGCACAGCTGTGTGCGGACATCAAGTGTTGTTGTTGTAAAGGAATTACCGCAAAGCTGGTGATCTTTGAACAAACACATAAACGTTTTCTTGGCGTTGTCAAGAAACATTTTCTCGTCTTTGAAGAAATCTGAGTTTTTTTTGTTTTCTCATTTAGAAAAATTTCGAAAAATATGTAAGTCAAAGAAGGCTGAAACTGTGATGGACTATAATTTTGATTTTAGAATATTGAATACTGTGAAAAAGTAGTGAACATATCAATGGCGGGGTTCACTCTTCATAGCATTTTATGTGTAAAGTTGCTGTCGTAGCAATCTGTCGCTACAACTGCTTTCGAAAACATTGTGAAAATTCAAAAATTGCTACTATAACAAATTTACACCTAAAATGCTATGAAGAGTGAACCCCGCTAATGTTTAGGAAACAATGTCAAACATATTTTGTTGCTGCTCAACGATAATTGTAAAAAGAAAACGAATCAAGATTCTTCCAAGGCCTCAATAGAGCGCATCTTGAAATATTTTGCAGATTTTCATGTAACTGTATTTCATCTTGAAATATTTTGCAGATTTTCATGTAACCACCTAAAGCCATGAACTCTGAAGGATAGAATAGAATTGATAAGGGGAATATTGTCCTGAGACCAGGATTGATCTATTGTGCCCCTCTGCGGGATTCTCTCATGAAGGATCTACAAGAACTCATTTAAGTTTATCTTTGAAATATCCTCCAGCATCCTAAAACCATCTACCCTGAACCACCATGAACTCTGAGGTATCCTCTTATCAAGGATTCAGCAGATCTTACTAAAGTAGATTTTTCAAATATTTTCCAGATTTTCTATCAACTCTTATCAAAGAGAGAAAAAACATTTTTCGCAAAAGGCCAATTAAATTATTTTCAAAAAAGCCGCTTCGATAGTCCAGTATGAAGTTTACTGAGCAAAGACATTTCAATCTTTTCCCTTCTTTCGATTCCCACCTGGCTGGGTGTGCACTTTCTTCAATTTCCAATCATTCCTTCGTTCTAATTGTTTCCCATTCTTTCAACAGTATATAGTCAAATTCTTTACTTTTGCACAAGGACCCTATTCTTCTCACTCCAATCTGTTGAGATGAGCAGCTCCCTGTCGATTTTCATATTCAGTAGCCGTACAACAACACTACTAGCGCAACAACAACACTACTAGCAGAGCCAATTCGGACTAAGAAAAACATGTTGTAGCGCATACATCATTCAAAAATTATCTTATCAGAGACACCAATCTTTGTGTTTTCCCACAACCCCTCCGACCTCACCGAAAAAGATGTACAGTAGATACACGCAACACTAGACTACACTACTCAATCCAGTAATACACATACGGAGTCGTCTCTCTTAGCAGATTCCTGGTAATGCTTACAAGAAGTTCTTCACACATTCTCATTCACATTCACATTCACAGAACTTCAATCGATTAATGTCACCAACGCCAAACACTAATGATCCCAAGCAGAATGAATAGGGAACAAATTTTTGAAAAATATTTGTTGCATTGTTTAGGGTCTCAACTTTCAACCCTCCACATTTTCCTAAAAAAAATTGGTTAAAGATTTGTATACACAATAATACAGGAACTCGCATAGGATTTCTTTTTGGGCGGGTTCCTTACACAACTTTCGAGCCCAATACCACTTGAAACCATATTTGGAATTCAAAATGTTTGAAGGTAGGTAGATAGGTTGCAGTTGCTGCCTCTGTATGAGACTTATTTACTTAGGCCTCTTTATGGGCCCATTGTGATACCGAAAATTCCACCCGTTTAAAATGTTTAAGCATATGAAACACACATTTCAAACGGAAGGGAACAGGAAGCTACAGTTTTTCGCCGAATCCGAATGGCGGTTTTTGAAAATTTTCCTTTCACACTTGAAGGTTTTGCCATTGCCTGCCAAGAGCGCACTTGTGCGTTTCTTGTAATTCTCATCTGCTTTATGTGGATAGCGATAAAAGTAGACCAGTGTTTCACCAGCCCTAACTGGGAATCGAACCTAGGACCTCTGGTATGAGAAGTCAGCGCGCTACTCGTTGGACTATCGAGGCGGAAAAACAAATTTTGCAGCATTCAGATATTTTTAAGGGTTGAACCCTTCTTGCCACTTGAATAATTTTTTTCCGACCAAACTTCCGGCCAAATCCGACCTTAATCAACCAAATTACAAATTTGCTTTTCTTTAAAGTAAGTTTTAAATTACAATTTAATTTTTTTTAATAAATTTGTTGTGCTAATGAAAAGATATTCACATCAGAAAACGGACCAAAATTCGTTAAAGCAGACCAGCGGACCAAAGTAAAAAATCTGACCAAACGCGGCAACTCTGGTTGAACCCCTGTTTCGAAAGACATGAATTTAAACTCGATTCTTTTGACCTCAAAAACCTTAAAAACGTCTCCCAAATGATTTTGTAAGCAATTTTCATTACAGTGTTTCCCCACTTACAGCATGCAATGATAAATTGGCTTCAACCAAAAAATTTACGAAATAATTTTATAGCAACAACTAAAGATTTACACGCACTTACACTCTGACATATGTACATACATACATACAACGCATACATGTACATATCTATGAATGATTGTAGGTACGCTTGCCCAACTATCTCCCGGCACATATTTATTGGCCTCAAGGCGACAGCGCACGGCTGCCGCCAGTTGGTGGGTAGGTAGGTAGGTGGTCGCTGGCCACTGTTTCGTTGCGTCGCCGCCGTGCAGAAACTATAAAGTTTGAACCGCCAACATGCTAAAAATACGCCAAACTGCAAATATTCGTGTCAAGTGAAGTGCATAGAGCGTCTTCCAATAACGCAAATAGAAATCTAAATTATTATAATTCGCTTTCGATTTGTCAATAAAATCGACGATAAACGGCAAATGCATTTTCAGTAGAAAATTAGCAAAGCGGACGTACGGGCGCACGTTCCGAGTTTAGCCATTTCAATATTCATCAAATTTAATGAGCAAACATTGTAAAGTGCCCTTTGATTCGAATCCTTAAATCAAGTTTTGCGATTTTGAAAGCACATCCTAGCAATGTCCGCAGAAAACGTGATTTCCGTGTCCTACGAGGAGCTCGAAAAGGTACAACACAACGGCTGCCGTCGGTTTAGTGGTTATGGCAGCAAAACTAATGCCACATTTTTCGTTTGTCAAACGTGCAGCGTCGCCGCAGAGCGAGCGCGGCTCGCAAAGCTTCACGCGCACAGCCGCCGCCGCCGCCCGAAACCGACTCCGAGGCCATGGCGGTCATCAATGAGATCTTCAATCCCACACTCAAGCTGCCCGTCTCGACCGGACCCTACCGACTGCCCGACGAGGTGAGTGCCGACGATGTGGCGGCACTGAAGGATTTGGACATAAACAAAGTGGCCGAGTTGAAGGAAGTAAATGAGATTGCGTCGAGATCGCTGCAAGGATTACATAATCAAAGTGCAATTTTTGTGCAGGTTTTTCTGCTGTTCGATACGGACAGCGATGGCGTGATTTCGAAGGACGATTTGCGGTTCACGTATACAGCGCTCGGCGCTAATGTTTCCGAGGAGCTCATCGACGAGATGCTTAAGGAGGTGAAGTGAAAATGAATGTTGAGTGTGAAACTGAATATTGACTGTTTAAAAATAATATCAAACTATGCAAATGCAAAGAGTTTTTCAAGAATTGACTGTCAAATAAAAATAGTTAATAAAAAAAGTTTCGATATAGGCCAAGGACCCGTTGGATTATGAAGCTTTTGTGGAGCTAATGAGTCATCGCACTATTGAATTGGATCCGGAAGATGTGCTGTTGGAGGCGTGGAGTAAATGGGATGATTATGGCACTGGAAAGATCGAAGAAAAGCGGTACGTATTCTTTTGCAAGGATTTGTCGTTTCTAAGTAATGCATTTTTTCTTTAGTTTGTGAATGAAGTGAAAATTTTAAATAGTTATTGAGTTGTAGTTTAATTTGGATGGGTTTTGTATTGAATGAATTGTCGTTAGTATTTGTAAGCCATAATCCTCGATTTCAAGTAATATATAAATAATTAAATGTCTTTTATCGAGAATGGATGTGGTTTTCTTTGAATATTCAATAATATTTAACCATCAGAATAAATTTTCATACTTTAATACGAAATATGACTAAGTAGTTAATACCTTGGACTACTAGTCACAGGGTTTTGGAGATTAAGTCTGGTCGAACCAATCGTGAATATAAAGTTTAACTCCTAAATAGTCTTTTGGATGTGTCTCGACAAGTGTTTTTTCCACTGTGTAATCACCACCTGAAAGCTGACTACTTCAATGCCTTTCTTCTATCAATGTCTTTGATTTGTGTTTCACAGAGTCTTGGAGATTAGCTCTGATCTAGCCAATACCAACTACTAGAATGTTAAGAGTAAAAAAGGATCTTATTTCCAAACTCCTGGTACAAATGCAGCTCCTCATTTCCCCACTCCGGGACTAATCCGTCTTTCGCACTTCGGTCCTTGCGACTGTAAACTTGTCTTGATTTGCATTTCACGGAGTCTTGCAAATGCGGTCTGATCTGTCTAATGCTAACTACTAGAATGAGTCCATGGAATTGAGTCAAAAAATAATATTTTTTCCGAACTCCTGGTACAAATGCAGCTTCTCATTTTCCTTTTCTGGGGCTAATCCTTCTGCACTCTCTCCTGAAAATTTTTCAACCGCCTTTCGCACTTCTGACTTAACGATAGTAAACTTGAAAATTGTGGATATAGTCAACTAATTGTTGACTGCTTCCTTTAGCCAAAGCCTTTGCAAAACTTCTTTCTCGATAACCCCATGGAAACCATAGATCAATGCCTTTCTTCAGTCAAAGTCTTTGATTTGCGTTTCACAGTTTTCGTTTGCGTTTTTCAGTCTTCTAGATTAGGTCTGATCTGGCTAAGGCTAACTGCTGGAATGAGTCAATGGAACTGAGTCAAAAACGGATCTTTTTTCCGAACTCCTGGTACAAATTCAACTCCACATCTACCATGGATCCTCATAATCCTCTTGCATTCTTTAATGGACATATTCTAATGTTTTACACACTTCGGACCTTACGACAGTAAACTTGAAAATTATGAATATAGTCAACTAATTGCTGACTGCTTGAACTCCTTTCTCCTGTCAGAGTCTTTGATTTGCGTTTCGCAGAGTCTTGTAGATTAGGTCTGATCTCGCTAAGGCTAACACTGAAATGAGCCCATGAAACTGGGTCAGAAAAGATCTTATTTCCGAACTCCTCGTACAAATTGAACTTCTCATTTACCTTCTCTGGGGCTAATCCTTCTACACTCTCTACTGGAAGTTTTTTAATCATTTTTTCCCTTGTTACGACAGAAAACTTGATTTTGTCTCCTAACGCTTTCCTTCAGTCAAAGCCTTTACAATACTTTTTTCTCTATAACCCTAATGGAAAATAAAGGTGGTTCCCTCTAGAAGCTCTTCAAAGTCTATTCAAATGTTCCAAATTATATATCTGGCATTTTAACTTCCCAGAAGTAAAATATGAAACCTTATAGAGTCGAAGGCCCACACTTATATTTCATTTTATAAATGAAAAAATTTCAGAAGAGCAGAGCCTTAGTTTCTGAGATTTTTAAATATTATATACGAACGATTTCGGGATATAAGCAATCACCTAAATGAGACTTGTCAATTTGTTTATATTATTGAATTAAAAACTTTTGAATTCCAATAAGATTGAAGGAAATTGAAAGCAAAACTTTGTGAAGATCTTGAAAAGTAATTTTTGGTTCAAGAACTGAATAAGTTTTTGAGTGTTTGTCATATTTGAGTGTAAATTAATTAAATTCACGCAATTTGTTACTTCGATTTTTGTAATTTTTATGAAACACTTCAGATGAGCAAATTCTAAAAATTAAGAGAAAAATAATGCACAATTTTAAGCTGAATTTTTTGGTCAAAATTGTTTCACCATAAACTCATTTATTTGCCATAATTTTCTCGAAATATATAAATATATATATATAAATTGTATTTAATTCTTTTGCATTTTAAACCGAGTCATGTTAAATAAATTCACGCAATTTCTTAGTTCAATTGTTGTAATTTTTAAGAAAGAATTAAGTTAAAAAAATCTTCAACTTTAAGAAAATCCTTTTACCTGAATTTTTGCTCAATATTTTTCCACCATAAACTCATTTATTTGCCATAATTTTCACCAAATCTAGTAAATTTATAAATTTTTTATCTTTTGTATTTTAAACCGAGTCATGTTTGAGCGTAAATTAATTAAATTAACGCAATTTGTTAGTTCGATTGTTGTAATTTTTAAGAAACAATTAAGTTCAGAAAATCTTCAAGTTCAAGAAAATCATTTTACTTGAATTTTTTGTCAATATTTTTCCTCCATAAACTTATTTATTTGCCATAGTTCTCCCCAAATCCATGAAATATATAATTTTTTTTCAATTCGTTTGAATTTTTAACCGAATTTTAAATTTTTTTTAATTCAATTAAAATTCTTTTTTAATTAATGTTTTTTAAATTTCAGCATCCATGAAATATATAATTTTTTTTCAATTCTTTTGTATCCTTAACCGAATTTTATTAATTTTTGACATAAACAAGAAACATGAAAACTTCAAAGTTTTTTAAAATTTCAGCATGTACGAGGAGCTAACGAACTACGGCGACGCGCTGAGCACTTCCGAGGCGAACGAGGCCTTCAAGTATGCACCGCTCGCCAAGCCCAAAACGCTAGAGGAGCCGCCCATGATTGACTATCCGGCCTTCTGTCGCATTTTGTGCGGCATGCGCAAGCGAAAGCCGCCAAAGGATGAAGATTAGAAAAACAAACGCGCACCTTTCTAGTTAATGTTTTGTATGCTTTGTTGTTTTATTAATAAGCGCCGTGTGTGAGCGCACATTTTTATTACAATTTTATGCCAAAATAAATAAATCAAAAACCTGCCGCTCTGCGCCACAAATGAGTCGTTTGCATTGATTTTTAAACGCCCACATTGCAGGTCAGCCGTGGCCAATAAATTTCAAACTTCATTTCATTTTGTGCCTTTTCATGCTGCTCACTTCCGTTTCAACTGCAGCTGTTTGGACTACATTGAAATATTTCCGTATCTGCGCGAGGCTGTCATTGAGAATTCAACCAATCCCGATTATGTGCTCTGCAATCGAACCGCTGCAAAGGCGCTGACGCCAACGACTATGACAACGCAACGATCGACAACTGCAATGGCAACGGCGACCTTAACACCAGCCAGCGCTGCCAACGCAACGGCAGTGACTGCGACTGCGACTGCCGCCAATGTTGCCAACGCTGGCGCTGCTGTTGATTTGAATGGCGATGCGTTTATTTATAGCGCTGGCAAAGTTTTCGGCATACGCGTACGCTTTCAAAAGCCAAAATCGCTGCTGGCGCCCAATGCCAGCGGCGACTGGCTCCTGAACATAAACGGAGAATATCGATTTTTGAAGAAGGGTAAGCGGGCGTAAAGTGAATGAAGCGTAGTCTCCATGTATCGGCTTATTGATTCTGTGTGCATTGCACAGCCTTGATTGAGATATTTTAGACTTGAAGTCACATGGGACGTGCGGGAATTTCGAGTGAAGGTCATTGATTAGAAGAATCTGCTTTTAAATGATGAATAGTTATTTGCTCTTATTTACATTTTTGTTTAGTTAGAAAGTTTTCGAAAGAGACAAACTTCTCAGCCATTTTCTTATCTCTTTTAAATTGTTCATTTCAATAATTGTTCTCAGATTTTTATTTTTATTATATCTGAGCTTTGTTTTGTACAGTGACTTATAGTGAAATTTTGCGTTCAACTTTTTTCCCATACACACTAACCTTCAAAATTCAAGTTTTGTAGGACATTTTAGTACCAATTTTGAATAAATACGAAATAAACACCTACACACACTTTCAGTTTTGGCTTAATTCTGGCGTTCAAGTTCATTTCTGAGCTTCCATGTATTCAGAGACCTATAGTAGAATTTTATGGCGAATATTTTTGTGGTACTTTTTGTCCTTAAAAAGTCCTGTTTTAAGGACATTTTTGGCATTTTAGAAAAAAGGGTCAAATTGACCCATAAAAATAGGAGCTACAGGGTTAAAATCTTCTACAAAAATGTTCCTCGTAGTATTTTACATCAAATTGCTGAACACATAATATACCTAAAATGTGAAGTTACATGCTTTTCGTATGCCGATTCACCATAAGAATGTGCAAAAAGGGGAAAACTTCGACCCCACTAAAAAAAAAACAGACGTAAACTTTCAAAATGCCGATACCCGTATTCTTCCAGAATTCGTTGTCAAACCTTGTTATTTAAAAAAATTGGATTTTGTTGTGCAGTGTAATCACTCACACAATTTATAAATTTATTCATTTTGCTATTCTTACAAAAAGACAACTTCAAGAATGACGGCCGCCTCATACCGGGTTCGTACTGCGATTACTACTTTTTCGCGGATGCCAACGCCAGTCCGACAACTTTAGAGATCTGGCAATACTTTCACTCGCCACGCTTTCCCGCCAAATATCCGGCGCACATTAAATGCGCCTACAAATTTATTGGCCGGTAAGTACTTGTTTCGTAATTCGTTGTTTATTTCATACGCGCCTCAATCTAACCTCAATTCGCCCAACCGTTGCAGACCGGAAAGTCGCGTGGAAATCATATTCGAGGAGCTGCACATTCCAAAGCAGGACGACAGGTGAGTGTCAATTGAGTTTTTGCGCAGTGATTTGATTTCGTTCGCTGCTGCAGCTGCAACATGGACAAGTTGACCATATTCGATTCGGAATCGGCCAACATGAATGCGGTGATTGATGTCGTCTGCGATGCATTGCCTACGCGTCGTATTATTAGTTCCGGACCGGATTTGCTCATCGAATTCAATGCCAGCTCGAACGTGACGGCCAAAGGATTTCGAGGCAAATTTAAATTTCTACACAATGAAATTGAACAGAAGCGTTACAGCACTTTGGCAGTGAGTGCAATTACCGGTAAGCGTTCAGGAAGTCAACTGCGCTAATGGCTAATGGAAAACGATTGATCGATTGTGTCTTCCAACAGAAACGGCCATTGCAATGGAAAAGGTTGCTGCCAAGAAACAACAACAAGCAGCAGCGGCTACGATAAGCGTCAGCGAATGGGGCAAATTTTTCAAGAATAATGGTGAGTGGAAAATTTTTTTTTTTATTTTTTTAAAACTATTCTACAAGCTAAAAGGTCAAACATCGAATCCAAAACCAAAACCTTTTGCCACAGTAATTCTTAAAACAACCCTAACTATATCATATGACACTCGTTCGAAGCGCTCTGTGTCCACAGAATGTGAATCACCAATGCCCGCGAGACTATTTGTTGTTTATTAGTCGAAGCATCAGCGATTAAATAGCAAATCGATGCGAATGCTGAGCGCATGAAAAAGTATTAGTTGCTCTCTAATCCCTAAAGAGTCTTCAATGCCTTGATTGCTTTTGCCAACTATCTGCAAACCGACGCACGCCAGCGTTGGATTAACTAGCCACACGCACACAACCGCACACGATTACACACACACACACAAAGCGAACAGGCGAACAAGCAAAGCAGAAAACTCCATCCGCTTTAACAAACAACCGGAAGTGGCGCTTTTGCTGCGCATAAATTTCCCTTCAAATCAAATTACAGCCCATCTTCGAGTGAATCTCTGAATGCCACACACACACACGCAGACAAACGTTTAGTATGCACATACATACATAAATCTATACACAATAACTATGAAAAATGAAAGTGATTTCTATTTTTCTTTGCCATTTTCATATTTCACTCGTTGCCACTATTTTTGCTCTTTGTTTTTGTGCTGTGCAATTTTTTCATCATTCGCTTTTGGCCGCACATTCACTTTGTTTGCCGGCATTTGGCCTTAATTTAAAACGGAACCTACAATGTACCACAAACCCAGCCACACTAACAGTCGCAGTCCCGAAGGCTCTGGCACTGGCACAGAGTCGCTTTCTGTTGCCATTCCCACATCCTGCTGTCAGCTTCCAATTTCTACTACGCTTCGTCTGCAGCCCCTTCGGTGCGCGCTCCTTCTTTCCTACGCAACGCGTGCTGCTCCGCTTTGCAGCGTTTCTTCGCCAACAATCGCCTTCAGTTTCAATAGTGAAGTGGCCGCGTGAACGCGCAAAGTTTGCCCAGCAATTCAAAGTTGGTCGCACGTTTCGCGCTGAAACACGTATTCGCACGCGGAATAACTATGTGCCGCATTGCATTCGCTGTGCGGCCGCTGTGCTTCCTCCTGATCTGCCTGCGAATGTGGCCAGCTGTGGCGCAGACCGCGAGCTCCAGCAGCGCTCACGTTGTCTTTCAGTCGCCCAGTGCAAGCGACGCGTGCACTTTTACCGCCACCACAAGTAAGTCTACGCCAGTCGTGCGGAATAATTTAGGTTTTTTTATTTAAATATTACGCATACGTCACGTTGTACCGCTTGCCCAGTAATTAATGTTAAAACAATAAACAAATTAATAATGACTTAATGACAGCGCGTGTCTCAATACTAGACTCGATTTCATGGCAGCAACTTGAAAATGGTAAACAACAGCAGGGCCATGCCTCCGCCGTAGATCAAACATTGCACTGCCCGATGAGCGGCCAGCAACCTGCAACGAGTAATTTGCATTCGAAGTAATGGCAAAATGCATAAAGTGTTGTGTGATTGTGAACTTACAGCTTCTGACGTATTAACGCTTTGGGCAGTGTCTCGGGGTCTTCCTTGGCCAAGTAGCGTCGCACGCCGTACACGCTGTCCTCGATGCATTGCGACCAGTCAATAGATGTCATGTCGAAATTGAAAAGTCGTTGATCCTCTTCGGATAGTGATTTCCATAAAAGTCGCGTATTCTTCATGGTGAATATCCAAACATTCTCCTTAAAATAGTCTAACATGTCGATCTGTGTGTGCATTTGACGATACATTTTCACCATTCTGCAAAAGACAACAACAAATACATCTGTGAGTATATGGAAGAGTGGCTTAAGTCGACATAAAAATTGAATTATTGTTGAGTTGGGAGCTTTATAAAAGTTGAGCTTAAGTCTTTTGAAACAACAATGCAACAATTCTGTGGTCAAAACCAATAATCGCTTCAGTCCATTTACCATTTGGGAAATATGCTTTAAAGCAACATGTCTGCACCCTTAACTCAATGATGACTTAAGTCTTGCTAAGCGTTTATCGTTTTTGACCACAGAATTGGTACATTTGTCTTGTTTCAAAAAAGTTTTCAAGCTTGAATTTTCGACGTAAGCTACTTTTCCATAATTATTTAGAAAGCCTATAAAGAAATGTTACGACGACCACAGAAATAACCCTGACTAAGTTTATTCAGAAAGTCTATAAAGAAGTGAAAAAAGTGAGCTGGCAAAATTCTAATGAAACACTATTAATAATTAATTGATTGGCACGACAGCCCGCTTACGCGAGACTAAGGCCTAGCTTCCCGCAACCACCCGTGTTGTGCGTGTGAATTTTGTACGCGGGTGGAAGGGACCTACAGTTTTATGCCGGTTCCGAACGGCAGGTTGGGAGCTTTTTCATAGGCAATTTTTACTCTCAGAGGTTTGCCATTTCCAGCTGAGAGGACAGCCACCGAAAGAGAAAACGAGTTTCCCGTTATTTTTTTTAGGTGTTACTACATGCAGAATTCGAACATGCGTCGCTCTGCATGCGACTCGTTGGACCGCGCACTAACCAACTGAGCCACGGCGGCTGCTATGAAACACTATTACAGCTATGAATCGAAATTGGGCCATAAATCATTGTCGTAAATATGGAAAATACACGTCATTTGTATGTAAAGAAGGCTTAATCAATTTGTTGACCACTTTTGACTTTGTTATGAATACTTTATTTATTTTTATTATTAGTAAAGTGGGCCTTTGTACCCTGGCTTGCGCTTACCTCCTTGTAAAGCAAATAACGGGCCCACTTCTGCTAACGAATAACATTGCTCAGCCAGAAGAAAGCTATTTCTACGAAACACTCAACTGCGCTCCTACTACTTGAAGGTCCCGAGACATGACCAGTCTACAGTGACCTGTTACTGTTTGGTTTGCAGTTATCTTCAGAAAGTTCCCATTGGCTATGGATCCCGGTTAGCTGGAGCGTTGCGTAATGGTCCGGAGCTCTCTCTCCCGAACGATCACCTGCCTGGATAGCTCGAAAGCTATGAAGTGCACCGCGGTTTCGTCGTCCTCAAGGCACATGTCGCATGGAACCGAGTCTTTAGCCCTAACCCTAGTGAAGTACTGGCTAGAAGGAATAAAATCTCTGAGAGTTCTTAAATCACTTTTTTCCCACCCCAATAGGTAGCTCGTCCTGTTGGACATAGGCGCGTCAATGAACATCTTCGACTATCTGCATATCGAGAGTCTGTGCCAGTATACCGAATACAGATAAGCCGCAGCAAATCGCTGGTTCAGGTCCTACGAAGAGGACCGTAGATCCAGCTCTGGCAAACTCGTCTGCCTTTTCGTTCCCCTTGACATCAGAATGCCCAGGCTCCCACAGATGTGTAACGACATTTTCAGTGCTTAGTCCGTTCAGTCTGCAGACAGCCTTTCGCAATTGCAATTAAATATTTTAAAATATAAATGGAATATTAAGAGGCGAAAAAGAATCTTATTTCCGAACCCCGGTGCGGATTGCAAGCTCCTCATTTACACACTCCGGGGATAGTCCCCCTATTCGGGTGTGTAAGCTGAAGGGCAACCACGTCCTTCACGTGGTACTACAACGGGCCTAAAATAATTATTTAGATCTTATGACCCACGAAAAATACTTATTCAAATTATATGTCTCCGGATAAAAGGATGATGTCAGAATTTATATATGCAACATAATTTTCTCAGCCTTCGATTGGCTCAGGGTAAACAGGATATCGGCAACTGGTATTCTGATACTATCGGACAGCCAATCATCTCTTAGACCTCTGGATGCGGTTAAAATAACAACAAAAAGTGTTCTTAGCAGCACCAAATCTCTCAACGAGACTTCAGCTTTAAATTCGCCTATGCTGAGTTCCAGGGAACTGTAGAGCGGTCGAGCCTACTAGACATGGTACTACTGAGCAGTTACGCCAAGAGATGACATCGCTCGGAGTCCCTCTTTTAACATGTAAGCTTCGTACCCCTACAAGCTCTATACAGGGTAGAAATCTAAGATGGGTTAAAGGCAATACAAGCCTCCTTGCGCGCCAAATTTGGCCAACCTTAAGTCTTCGACGTTCTAAAGAACTCCTCTCACTAAACAGAGCCCAGATCAGCACCATGATCGGTGTCCTTGCCTGGGGCCACTGTCTAATCGGCACCCACGCAAAAAAGGATGGGGCTATTTTCGAACGACTTCTGCCGCAGCTGTTTGGACGAGGAGGAGAAAGAAAATATGCCTCACTTACTATGTAACTATCCTGCTTTATCCAGAAGAAAGCTGACCTATGTAGGCAACTTCTTCTACGAAAATCTAGGAGATCTAGCTGATAAGACCATACGCTGTCTACTAAGCATCGTTAGAAGGTTCATCTAGTTTGACGAGTGAGCGATCTGAAGCTCGATCTCTCACAATGGGCCCCCTGGCCTAAGTGTGCTCCTCTTGGAGCAGCGACACCTACCTAACTACCTACTTAACATAATTTTCTATACCCAACATTTTTCGGCCTCGATAATAGTCCAGCGGGTAGCGCGCTGGCTTCTCATACCAAAGGCTCCAGGTTCGTTTCCTGACTCGGGTTGGTGAAAAAAACTCGTCTACTTCTATCTATCGCTATCCATATGAAGGGAATGAGAATCAAGAATCGCACAAGTGCGCTCTTAGCAGGCATTGGCAAAACCTCGAAGTGTGCACGAAAAACTGCCAATCGCCGTTCGGATTCGGCGTTAAACTGAAGGTCCCCTCGCCCCCTTTCCCCATCCGGTTGAATTGTGTGCTGTTACCTTTTTTGGCAAAAACAGTGTTGCATACACAGTTCAAAAACGGGTGAAATATGTGGTATCACAATGTGTATCCGAGTGTGTCTCTTAAGAGGCAGCCACCGCAACTTAACAATCCCCAACATTTATAGCATGGGACCATTTCTACCAAGAGAAAGGGTTAAATCTGGCCAGACCGCCTCATGCAGTTACGTATATGAAATGCAAAATTCCATAGTATTCCAAACTAAATAAAATAATTGTTTGTATGCAGTTTAACTTTAAACTGATTGGTTGCAGATAGCCTGAAATTTCAAGTTCCAATTCACATTCTTTATATACAAAATTTGCTATTGATAGTTAAAATCTCAATAAATAGAGCAGACCTACCTTCGTTTCCGCCTGGACAGCAGCAGGAAAAAGTCAAAAATATATCCTGGTATGGTGTGACACAAGAGGCACAACAGTTTGTAGATAAACTTGGACTCGGTGGTCATCACAACTGGGTACCACATTGCGTTCGAGAGTGGCGCATTATTCACATGGATTTTCGAGTCGCTCAAACATTTGCGCCAGTCAATCATGTTGCTCTCATCAGGTACCAGATTGTATATGGGCGGTGACCTGCAACGAGTACTTCATTTGAAGAAACTGCCCACACTCAGCTGAGTGATTTACGCAACTTACATCTTATCTGTCGATTCTGAAGTGTACCAGCCGCACGCCAGCATTTCGTTGACGCAAAAGTCCACCGGCACCACGAACGCTTTGCCCTCTTTGTGTATGTAAGTGATGCGCAGCACACCGTACAACATGCCGTACATGCTGCCAAACGGTCCGTAGAAGTTGCCGATCCAGCCGCGAACCGGTTCGTTGCACGTGGAGACAACTGCACAAAGCAAGTCAGAAGAAGTCAGTCACAGTGAATTTAGGTCAAACAAACAGATTACAGTAATTGACTTGTCACCTATGCCCGGCCGAAAGATGCAGATGGGCAGCGCCTTGCCGTCGGTCATGACCACTTCCTCGGCCAGCGCCTTTGTGATGGTGTAAGTGTTGGGAAAGCTCTTGCACAGCTCCTCGGAGCGCTGATTCATTTGCTCCGCGCCCAGCGTGTTGGCCAGCTGGAGCAGATTGTCGGCGGTGTTGCCAATCTTGTGCGCGTAGAACTCCTCGTCAATGTGCTTCTCAATGCAGTTGGCAAACGCCGACGAGACGTGAACAAAAGCCTGTGCGAAATTGAAATCCATTAATCAGTGAATTTAGGCGGCTTGAGTGAGAGTGATGTCCTAGTGGCTACCTTCAGTTTGGGCATCTTGGAGGCCATTTGTATGAGGTCCTTGGTGGCGCGCACATTGATGGCCAACGCATTGTAGAGCGGCTCGTTGAAGCGCACCGTGGCCGCCGCATGCACCACCACGTCCACGTTCTCGACCAGCGTCTGGCGGTCGGCCGGCGAGAGGCCCAGATTGGGCAGCACACAGTCGCCAAAGAGTGGTGTCACGTGTTTCACTGCATCGCTCTTCAATTTGAGCAGCTGCTCAAAAAGCTGAGAAAAGTTTGAAAAGCATTTTTAGCAGATTTGGAGTTGGGATTGGGTTTTCAAGTAGCTCCAAGCATTTATTACCGGATCCTCGAATATTTTGATAATCCTATGTTCAATGGAGTGATTTTTCTTGGGTCGTATCAACATGTAGATGGTGTTGACTTCGGTGGCGCGTAGGATTTTCTCCAGAAATGCTAAGAACACATCGAATGAACACTGATTTTCAATTTACAAATTCATGACTTTGTCTACCTTTGCCCAGAAATCCAGTGCCTCCAGTTAGAAACACATTTTTATTTTTGTAAAAATGCTGCACTGTCGTTTCCATTGCGAGAGATTGTCGAATAATTGGTTATGGTTTTTGTTGGAGACTTTGTCGAACTGCTACCTGTTGATGTCGATTTCGAAATGAGCTTATCTTGAGTAGTGTTTGAGTTATAACTATTTATATTGCTACGGTGTGACAGTGCGTCAATTGTGCGGCTTGGCTGTGTAATCAAATGTAAATGAGTAATTTGCGCAACTTTGCTGATCATTGCGAATAAGAGTTAAAGCTGCTGAAAGTTGTTTCATGGTTTAAAAAGGGGTCTGATTAGTTGGTTTCATATGGATAAAAATCTCAAGAACGACATGCCGTTCCATCTACAATAATGTACGTACAACACATTCCAATTCGGAAATAATTTATATCTTTAAATATTTCAGATAATTGTCCAATTACATAAAGAAGGTTTGTGCAAGTCTTGAACTATTCAGTTTAATTCAATTAATTTCAAATTAAAGGTAACGGAATTATTTTGAATATAATCCTTCTTCTAATTTCTCCACATATTCTCAACATTTAAACGAAAAAGGATAAAATACTCCACACAGGATTTCATTTGGGGGGCTGGGGTTTGCGTGCAACTTTTGAGCCGAATACCATTCGAAACCATATTTTGTACGAACAATTTTTGTGTTTGGAAGAGGGGTTGAACCTCAAAAGCCCCAAAAAATGTATGTCTTTCTATATCACGAAATATTGAAGTCAGAGAAATAAATCCAGCAAAAAAGCATCAGAATGAACGATTCCGATGCAAGTTTGGGTTGGAAGGAATATTTAAACAAGTTTCTACATTGAAAAGTAGAGTACTTTATTTGAATAAGTAAAAGTAATATTTTTAACATATATATTTCGCGGTAAATCTGCATGCTGCAAATAAACATTTTTTTTATTTCCTTTTCTGTCAATTGTAATGTTAGATGTCGTCTGTGTGGTTTTCATTTATCAAATTAAAGTTTTATATGCATTCAGTCTATGGTTCTAGCTTATTTCAATTGAACTCTCTACAGTTAAGTTTAGATTAATAGTTAGTGGAATTTCGATAATACAATTTGATTTTTGCTTCGTAGAAATTAACCCAAAAGTTAACAACCTCACAGCTCTGATTGTATGGGAGGCGTCCTCTGGTGTTGAAACTCTGAACCTTCATTAATTTTGTATTATTTATATTAAAGAATGTTGCCGATCAGTGCATAAATCATTTAAATCGGTTCAGTAGTATTCGAGATACGATGTTTCCTCATCTTTACTACATTAACAAGTGCGAAGCCAATTATGATACATAGAAAATAGCCAGTTTTGTATGGTAGCCCCCTTAAGACTTGAAAATAGCGGGTAGGTATGTTTAAAAGAAACATTTGGAAGGGAAAATAAATGGGTTTCGGTCATACATTTGATACGTCTGGGGGCCACCTAAGAGCAGTTGGAGCCTATTTTATAAAAAAGATCATTTTGAATGGGAGACCCATTAATGGTTTGAGATAGGGTATAAATATGTTTAAAAGAAATATTTAGTAGGGAAAACTAGTGAGGGTCAGTCATACATTTGAACCCTCTAAGAGCAACCAGAGGAGTGCGCGTACAACTTTTGCGCCGAATGCCACTCAAAACCATATTTTTTACCAGCAATTTTTGTGTTTCGGGGGTTTGAATCAGAATTAGAGGTGATAAAAAGTGCAAAGGGTCATATTGAACCAGAATATTTTCGATGATTGAAAAATAGGTGTGTTCTCCGAGGGTTAAAATGAGAAGTGTGGCCATGAAGAACTTCTTTCTAATATCAAATACATGGGACCAAAAGCTCGTAGTTTGATAAAAAATTATACTAATTACGATCAATTATCACTAGTCAGTGGTCAATGGGTTTTTATCAGGTTTTTGACTTTCGCGAAAACCTTCTTCAGTTTTATGTCACCTCTAAATTTATTTATATATGTCTGTACATATAATGTTTTGTCCTGACTGAGTGATTTATCATCGCTCTGCCCAAACCGCTACAAAAAAGGTTACAAATATAAAAATTTTAACTGTAGATACATATTGAAAAGTAAACCTCCGTTAAGACGGAATTTTTGAAAAATCGGGGTCTAAAGAGGAAAAAAGTGGGTTAAGGCGTTGATGATATGAAGATGCAGTCATGTCTGGATATAGTGAACTAATTATTGCAAGGCCTGTTCACAGTATTGAGGTTTTTCACTTTATCAAGGTTAACATTTTTGTTCAAAAGCTCGTTTTATTTGCTCAAAATACAATTTTTCGATGTCAAAATTTGGGTGTTCACTATATCGAGGTGTTCACTATATAGGAGGTTCACTACACTCAGCAAAAAAAATGATTTTTGTTTGTTTTTATGTGTAATTTTTTTAATATATTTGAAATTGCTTTCAACATTTTGTTCAGCTCCATGTCAAAATTTGGGTGTTCACTATATCGAGGTGTTCACTATATACGGTGTTCACTATACCCAGACACGACTGTATTTCATATGATAATAGTTTTCATTTCGAACTTGCTGAAAATATTCCAAATCAAAAACATTCTACCCGTATTTTTTAATAAAAACTGAAAATACTTCTAATCAAAAATACTTCTACAAGTATTTTTCAATTGTTCGAATATCCAAATTTTACGTAGTCAACAATGGGTTAAAAGTTTGTATGGAGAAACAAAATTTGATGGGCCTTTTGACTTCAAATATGATGAAAGCACTTCAAATGAGAAATAATTAGATAAGTATTTTTTCATACAAATCTGAAGGGATCAACAAAGGGTTAAGAAGAACTTGATTTATTGGCTCCATTGACTTCAAACTTGGAATAAATACTCTTAGTGAAAAAAACTTCGACAAGTAACAAAGGGTTAAGAAGAACTTGATTGACCCCATTGACTTCAAACTTTTTTCATTGACTTCAGATTTCTTATAAATTTCTTTCACTACTTTCTTTCTGAACACTTTTTAAAGATCACAAGTACAAAGCAATTCTATCTCATTCAGTAATTTTTAGTTTTTTTCACAGTTTTAGTTATTCTCACACTTTTATCTCCTTTCCTATTATTTTATAACTCTGTGAGGTTTCCATTCTTTCTCATCGTTTCATTTCATATTTTTATTAATTTTTTAACATATTTATTTTCACTGCTATTTCTGTTATCATGCAGTATTTTGCTTTGTTTCCTTATCTCCTTCACCATTCGTTTTCTATTACTGTTTGTTGTTGTAATTTTAAGCATAACTTATGTTGCAATATCGCACTTTGCTTCACCGCACGTGTGGTTTCTCTGGGCGCGTGTGTGGGTGCACACGTCTGTTTGTGGTGAATTTTCACTTTCACACCATGCATACAGCAATTTGTTGTTGCTATAGGTATGTTGTTGTTGTTGTTATTGCTTTCAGCGATATGCATAAATATTTTTTGTCGCTTTTTACATATTTTTTATATGTTATGCTTTGGTCTTCTTCTTCACTTTTGCTTTTTACACTTTACCACTTGTTGTGTTTTTGCCATACCACCAAAAAATAAAAACAAATCAACTGACCGTCGTTGCTTTTAATGCGAACTGATTCCAGACATGCGGCGATCAAATGACCAGCGTTGCTGCTGATTTTCCATATAAAACACAAACGAAATTGACAAACGCTCAATTATTTATGCATATAATAGACAACAACAACAACAACAACAATAGTAGCATCAATGTCCATTGAACAAGCATTGTGTAAGCGTCCTTAGCAATTTGATGTACGTCAGAACGCGAGCGCGATCGTGCGAGTGTTTGTCAAATGTGCAAAAAAGCTGCATCTTCAAATTGAAAACATGACAACATGAAAAATTCCAGCACTCAATCAAATAAACACGGAACGTTTGCTTAGCCAAAACTGGCTGTAAACAAAAACCCGCCATCCGGTTGATTGATGCGCGCGCGTGAAGCGCGGCGCCACAAAGTAGACTCGCCGAGGCGCGTCTCACAAGAATTCTGGATGCGAAAGCCCCGCTCGAGTGCCAAACCAAACACGTCCTGAACAAGTGGCTAGAAATTCCGAATAGAAAACAACCGAGCACTGTTTAGTCACAGCGCAACGCAAACAAAGGCCGGGCGCACTTGTGTGGCGCGGAATTACGAGAGGCGCTGCTGCACTCCGAAGTGCGCACTTCAGCCACGTCCGGCGCCCCTTGCACGCGGCCGTCCCGCGCCGCCAGCAGCAGCAGTGAATGCTGAAATCAATGAGCTCAGCTTGGCGGCGGCTGATGGGCCGCCTACAATGAAAAATCATGCACATAATTGAATAAATGAAGAAATGGATGGATGGATTTTCCTTGTCCTCGTCGGCTGTGCGTCGCTGCAATTGCTCTAAATTCGAGCGCGCTCGCTGCCGAAGGGGCGCGCACCAGCAACAGCCGGGCGCACTGCGTATGTGCGCAGCATAAACGCCAACGCGCAGCAACAACATTGACAACAACAACAACAACAACAACAGGCGGAATCAATTCATAACGAGGGAATCCAACTAACGATTATGTGGTGTTTGAAAAACTTTCTAAATGCAGCCGCAATTGAGCTTTCAGTTTTTAAGGAACTTGCCATGTCTCGACTACGACTACGACAACGGCAACGACGACGACGACGACACAACGACGCGTGCTTTGAAAATTTTATTTAATTCATGCTGCGCCTACATAAACGGAATTGCAGGTTGATTTTGCATTTACATACAAAACGAAAAAACTCACTGGGACTGTTGCGCGGCCCCAGATCCAAATTTTCAATGCGCCACTCACGAGTTACTCAATCTTGATTTTGTTGTAATACATTTTCGATATTATGTTTTGGTCTGTTTACGTAACAGCTTTGCTTAATTTCTTTTTAATTATAATAAATCAAATTTGTTGCTTCGAACTGAAGATACATTTTTAATGTTTGTAATTGCAACTTGAGAAATTGAGAAATTGAATTTGTTTTTGCAAATATTTTGCGACATATCGAGAGCCTCAAATCACGTATTATTATTGTTCAAGTTCTTGCAAATGTTGTTCAAATTTATGCGCCTTAAAAAATAAAACAAAAACAACAAAATATACAACAATATTTGACTCTTTTTTGTTACTTCGAACTGAAGACACATTTTTAATGTTTGTAATTGCAACTTGAGAAATTGTATTGAAGATGATTTTGCGAACAATTTTTGACATTTCGAGGGCCTCAAATCACGTATTGTTATTGTTCAGTTCTTTCAAATATTGTTCACATTTATGCGCCTTAAAAAATAAAACAGAAACAACAAATCAAGTAACAATAAATAACTCTTTTTGAAGCAAAGTAGTGAAATAGTCGGATGTGCTTTTTGATTATGGAAATTGTGTTCTCCTGGTAAACATTCGCTTTTTTTATTCCTTATTTATTGTTTTGCTTTTGATTGAGTTAAAGTTTTTGAATTTTTTAAATACATTTTAGAAGTGTTTTAAATTTGTTTCATGCATTTAATAACATTTTAATTGTCACAAATTGGTTAAATGTTTTAGTTTTTATTTTGATTATTTTGTATTTCATTTTACTTTTTATCCATTTCATTTTTTTTGTTTGTTTTGTTCTTGATTTTTTGATTTCTTTGATTTTTCAATTAAAGTTTTTGAATGTTTTCAATATGGTTTACAATTGTTTTAAATAAGTAAAAGTAAAGTTTGAAAGTAAGTAAAATTTGAAATACAGTCGTGTCTGGGTATAGTGGACACCCGATATAGTGAACACCTCGATATAGTGAACACCCAAATATTGATATGAAGCATCTAAATATTGAAAAAAATTTTAATCAATAAACAAAAAGGTAGTAATATAGTAATCAAAGGTAGTGCAGAGTTGTCGCACTGCACTTCGCGGCATCGGACATCACCGAGTCACTCTCTGCTGGGTTCCGGGCCACTCTGGAGTGGCAGGAAACGAGGCAGCGGATGAGATGGCAAGAAAGGGGGTCGCCCTGCCTCTCACCGAAGTGGATAACTCTGTGCTCCCTCCGATATCTGCCCTGTATTTACGTATTGACAGGTTGAGTAAAACTTACATCGAGTCCTCATGGCGGAGCAGAACTGATTGCAGTACCTGCCGGGCAATATGGCCTTCCCTTTCCGTGAGGAAAACACGATATGTACTGTCCCTGAGTCGAACCTCTATTAGGCAAGCTTGTTGGAGTCATCACTGGACACTGCGCCATTGGATCTATGCTGGTCAAATGGTGCCTCTCGTCCAGTGATGTCTGCAGAAGCTGTGGAGATGAGGAAGAAGTGGAAACGATCCAACACTACCTGTGCCACTGCCCGGCTCTGCAGGAACGCCGACTCCGTACCTTGGGGTCAAGGTTCCTGGTAGACTTGGCCTGCGCAGCAGTAGTTGAAATATCGGATCTACTCTCCTTCATCAAGAGGTCGAATTGGTTAGCCCCGAACTGAGAGCCACTGGTTAGCTCCAGAATCTTCCATGAAGGGATTCGCAATGGGCCATTTTGGCCTCCGAGTGGAAGTGCTGCCCTTGGGACGCACACACCCTTCCCTACCTAACCTAACCTAACCTAACCTAACAAAAAGTGTTAACCTTGCTACTGTGAACAGGCCTTGCAATAATTAGTTCACTATATCCAGACACGACTGTATCTCAGTTTGGTTTGAAAGCTTTATGTTTTTATTTTTATTAGTTAGTAGTTAGAATTTTATTTTTTATTAGTTAGTATGTTATTTCATCCATTTAACTCCATTTTAATGTTGTCTTGATTTGTTTTGTTTTTCATTTTTAAATTTTTGTTTAATTGCTTGTTAATTATAAGTTTCTATCCGATCTGAATCGGTTTTTCATATTTGTAGTTTTTTATTTTATTATTTTTTACTTTATTTTACTTTTTTTCCATTTGAATTGTAATGGATTGATTTTGGTTTTCTTTTTTTATATTTTTGGTTTAATTTTTTAATTTTGATTTATGTTTTTTTTTAATTATTTCTTTAATTTGATTTTTTATTGTACAGAGTTTCGCAAAAGTCATCGCCTTATCGCCAGATGCTATGAGTTTTGCAAATGGCGGCAAAAGTTAATTCTGCTTTGGCATTCATTCATTCATTAATTCATCCATTAATTCATTCATTCATTCATTCATTCATTCATTCATTCATTCATTCATTAATTCATTCATTAATTCATTCATTTATTCATCCATTCATAAACAAATTACATCCAAAGAACACTGGGTGACAAATTTTGCGCTTTTGTGTATTTCAATTGTTTTGATTTGATTTTGGTTTTCATTTTTTATTCGATTGTTTTTTAATTTATTTAACCCTAATGTGTGTGCTGAAAAAAACACCCTTACCCGGGTGATGGGGTACCCGGGTACCCCAGTACAAATTGTATGAAAATTTCTCACTTTTTGTTCGCACTGTAAGAAATTTTACTGTTTTTGCTGAGTTTTAAAGCTCTCAGTAATATAAAAATACATTTTGGGATTTCCCTTCGTACAAAAAATGACTTGCAAACTTATTTTTTAATTTCCAGTAATGAATTTTTGTGCAATTTTCGATTCCGCTTTCATAAAAAGGGGAATACCATTCATACGCTGCTGTAAATTTCAATGGAAGGTCATTCCCCGCGGACATTTTTTACATTTGAACTTTGTAACAAATTAATTAATCGCTAGTAATTAGTTTCAATTGCATTGTGAAAGATCTGAACAACTTCGGAAATGAGTTCTTATTCAACAACAGCTCGTTGTGAAAGATTTATCTCAGCCGAAATTCAATAAATAATGTGCGAAAGTAAAAGTGATGAAGAATTTTCCATTTCCGAAGACGAAGATGAACATATTGCATCAGTTGACGACGCAGCAATAGAAGCCTCTGACGCCGAGTCTGCGGGTTGCATAGAAACTGACCATCTCAGAATTTCTAGAACCAAAATCATTTTTTTTTAATTTCCTCAAAATCGATTGAGTCATTGTTCTCGTTGATAAAATTGTTTTATAGATTCATCTTTCTAGGTTATCCGCAAGTATATAAAATTTCGATATAAAAGTAATTTGGGTACCCGGGTACCCCATCACACACATAAGGGTTAAATATTTATCCCATTTGAGTTGTATTCGCTTTGGTTTTCTTAACTTTTTATTTATTTTTTTTATTTTATTTGTTGACACAAAAGTGGGGAGCACTGGCTGCCAGGACCTTTGCTTTGCTTGCGAATGATTTCCTATTTTATTTCAAATTGTTCATGCAAATTTTCAAAATTTTGCTATGCAATATTTTTGTCATTATTTTTTTTCTTTATTTCAATTTTTGTATTGCGTTGCTTTTTATTTGTTTTCAACATTTTTTTATAACAACAATGGTTGTTCATTCAAATTTTTCATTCATTTTATTTTATATATTTTGTTGTTTTACTGCTTTGGTTTTTTTTGTATGATTAATTTGCTTGTTTTCTTTGTTTGTTTAAGATAATTTTTAATGAGAGCTACAATTGATTTTATTACTTTTAGTAAATTAAATTATTTTCCTTGTTTATATTTCTTACTTAATTTAATTTAATTTTTTTTATTTTGTTGTTTCGTTGTGTTTTATTTAGTTTTTATGATCCAGTTGATTTGTTTTCCTTTATTTGTTTTCGATATATTTTTTTAAGGCAAAATGGATTTGATTTGTTTTAGTTAATCAAATAATTCAGTTTTTTAATACTTTTTTTCGTTTCTTTTCTATAATTTTTGTTTTTGTGGTTTTATTTTCTTATATTTCTCTTATTTCTCTGTATGATTTATTTGTTTGCTTTCCTTTATTTCCATTGTTTGAAATAATTTTTTATAGGAGACACAATTGATTCGATTACTTTTAATAAATGCAATCATTTTGTTTTTTAATAATTTTTTATCTTCTTTTATTTCGATTTTTTTTGTTTTGTTGTTTCATTGTATTCTATTTCCATTTTTGGTTAATTAGATCTGTTTCCCTTTAGTAACTTTTTGCGAGAGTCACAACTCATTCGATAAGCTGATTCGATAAGCTTCAATAAAGCACCTAACTTTTTGTTTCTATAGTTTTTAAGTTTCGAATTGGTTTTATAAGTGTCACAATTGATTTGATTTTAATAAAATAAATCATATTATTTTTTTAAACAATTTTGTTATAATTAAATAAACTTTTAATTGTTTCTTTCCTGTTTATAATGAACTTTTTGTTATAAGCCCAAGAGTTCTTAAAATTTGATTTATTTTATTTTTGATGGTTTGGATTTTTTACATTTACTTTGCAGTGCGTTTTTACTTCTTTAAAATCAAATTTCATTAACTTAATTTTCTTATTTTTCTTACAACATTTTTACATCTGCAACATACATAAGTGACTATGTTTTTGTTGTTGCTGTTATTGTTATTATTTAGGTACTTATTATAAACTATTTTTTTATTTATTTTAATTTTTTTATTTTTATTTATTTATTTTTATATATTTATTTTAATATTTATTTTTCTTGATTTATTTTTATTAATCAACTTTTATAAATAATTAAATACTTAAATGTTTGATATTTTTCTTTAAGTTTTTAGATATTATAAATTATTTATTTATTTATTTTTATATATTTTTTTTAATATATTTATTTGTATTTGTTTATTTTTATTAATAAATTTTCATAAACAATTAAATACTTTAATGTTTTCATAGTTGATAATATAAATAATTAATTAATTAATATAATTAATTAATTAATTAATTAATTAATTAATTAATTAATAATTAATTAATAATTTAATTTCAATTTATTTAATTTCAATTCATTTACTGA
Organism: Melieria omissa; assembly: GCA_963971225.1. Classification (NCBI taxonomy): domain Eukaryota; kingdom Metazoa; phylum Arthropoda; class Insecta; order Diptera; family Ulidiidae; genus Melieria; species Melieria omissa. The sequence continues at coordinate 34,842,021 of OZ020267.1, read as the reverse complement.
TTAATTCTTTTCGTAATTACTATATTTTTTACTACTATATAGTGACATTCAATTAAATTTCTAGTACATAAGAAATGATTTTATTAGGTGTTTAATAAGTTTAGTCAATTTTTGTGTTGTTTAATTTATTGTTTGTTTTATTATTTTTATTTAAACAAATTAACGAAATATTTCATTTTATTGTGTAACATTGAAACTTAAGCTTTTTTTTATTTTTTTACGATTTATGTTTTGATTTTTTTACAATTCACCACTGAAAAAAATTTTGTTTTATTATTATTTTAACAAGTTTGATACTTTATATTTTTCTAATAATTTGTTTTTGAATATATTTCGATTATAAAAAAGTTAAAGTTTAACTTTAACATTTAAAGTTTGAGAGTTAAGGTTGTTTAGATCGCTAAACACTGCCGGCCACGCAGCTCTTAGAAATAAATATTGTCAATATTGTTGTGTTATGTTGTCCATTTATATGTTTATATGTACGGTTGGCAACCCTGGCCATCCCGAAGGGAGCTTGCGCGACCGGCGGGCACTCAACGTACGAACTCCGGCGAATCAACACAAATCAACTTTTACTCTTAACATTTACATATCTGTGGACTTTTGACATAAGCACTTAAGTCGACTTAAGTCAAATTTCCAATTTTTTTTATCATAAAGAAACAATTTCAAGACGCTTCTTTTGGTGTAATCGGTTTTTTTCTATGACATTTAGTTACAGAGATATGACGTGTATAATTTCATTTCAATTTTCTCGCGTTTTGTATGAGATTTGGTCTGCATCTTATCCGTTTTTTCGCTCTCCTGAACATTTTGAAAATTAGACTTAGGTTGTTTTGTCAAAATGCCACAGATATATATATTTAAACAAACACTCAACAGTTAACTAATAAACTTTACACAAAAAAAATCCTGACAAAATTACATCGTTTGTTTTTTATTTCTACGCGCGTGCGCGGGTTTAATTATTCTGAGCTTTCGAACAAAGGTTTATGTATTTCTTTTCACATAAATGTATTAATTATTTGTTTTTTTATTTATTTTTCTTGCTGTTTACTATTTATATGATTTATTTTATTTGTCTTTCTGTGTACATATATATTTTTTATGCGTAAATAAATATTTTATTAAATCATGTTCATGATTTTTTTATTTATTTATTATTAAATACAGTAATTTTCGCTTTAAGCGAACTTCGAGAGACCAGGAAAAATGGTTCGTTTTAACCGAAAGTTCGCTTTAAAGCGTTTTAGGCGGAAAATTGTTTTAAACGGGTTCGTTATAAGCAAAAAGCACTGTATTTGTATATTTGTTTATTATATAATTTATATTTCAATAAATACTTTCTTAAATAACACTTATTAAACAATTTATTTTTTATTTATTACAATTTTAAAATTTGTAATTACATTTTACGTTTTTAAAACTTTTCTTTGAATTGATTTTTCCCAATTGTAATGCAATTGAACATCGGTTATATAATAAAAAACAGTCAACTTCCGTAAGTTTGCCAATTCACGCTTTGCCTTTGTGAGCAGTAATTTGCGTTAGAGCTGTTAAATTTTTTAATTATTAGTTTAATGCGAATGTTTACGACTGTGTAACACTTGTTATTGTAATTATTGTAAATATGTAAACATTTAGGCATATTTAATGACCAACAAAAACCAATCAAAGTTGTTTTTAGTGATTTAAAAAGCGCGCTTCAAACACTTATCGCTGCTTGGCCGTAACAGTGGCCGTTGTTGTTGTTGTTGTCGTTGCACTTTCTGTTTCACTTGGCGTTCTTTCGATTTACTTTCGCTACTTCGCGTTTTACTTCTTCTGTTGCAACTCCTTTTTCTCTTATCAGCCACTCACAGATGACTTTGAGGCGTTTGTCAGCGTTCGCTGTTTGCTGCGCGCATCTGTCAAAATTTCACTCGAACGACTCCACACACACCTCGGCTGCGTGCACTTACCGTATGACTGCGCGTACCTTCAAATCGCTGCAAAGTGCGATAATTACTAGCTTCGCTCGACGGTACTGAGCGCTTGCGCGAATAGGCGTTCACACATTGTCACGTCTTCGCTTCGGCCACTGCTTCACTTTGGCGTGCTTTTGCACCACTTTCGCTATGTTTCACCGAGTGCGCCTCGCTCTGTCTTCTTTGCAATTGAATGACGGAAGTGCTCCGAACGGGCGTTGAGTTCAGCTTTCTTTATTGCACGTACTTTTTTTCGGAATTTCACTTGGCACTTGGCACTGTCAGCTGCGCACTGCACGCTGCACGCTTTTCGGCTGCGCGAAGCATTGAGCGCGCGACTCTGCGGACGTCCGGCAATTACTGACTTTGCAGCTCCATCAGTGCTGGCGCTTGCGCGAGCAGTCGTTCATGCACTGGGCAACTGCTTTCGTCGTCCTTCCGCCTCGTCTGTTGACTGTTTTCAACGGCTTGCGGGCATTTGTTTTTCTTAATAATTTCCAGTTTTTGCAAGTTGAGGAAGTCACTTTTAAAAAACGCCAAATTGCTGGCGTACACTGGCGCGCGCGTACATAGCAAACTTGTCATGCAGCTTTCTCCCACTTGCTGCTCAGTAACGTGAATATACAGACTGACCAACCGACAGACCGACCGACCGGCAGACACATGTGCGCGCGTACTCGTCGGGCGCTCGCAGCTCTCTTGGCCGCTTGATTAGTCCACTCTGTCTGTCACATAGTGCGCGGCTAACCCAGCACACACGGGCCCCCACCTTGCACGAATATTGGACAGACAGAGTAGACAAGAGCGCCAACTGAAAGTTGGTGAGTAGTTGCACAAACTTTCTCACTGCAGCTTGTTGCATTTTCCTACTACGTGCTGGCTTAAAGCTTGTGCCGAGCTTTCGACATTCCAACCCCTGTTTCTGTGGGCGCGAAATCTTTTAAATTGCAACAATTCTAATTGTCTTCTTTGAAAGTCGATGGGCAGCCTCAGTCTTCGCAGACGTGTAATTGATAAATTGTTTAATTGTTGGCAAAGTTTCAATTGAAAGCGATTACGAAATGTGCTAAAGCGCAAAGTGATGGTGGATGCTAGAAATAAAAAAAAGCAAAACGTTGAGCAGTTTCAGGCTTCAAGGTTGAAGAATTAAATAATTTATTTAATGTGCCAGAATTTTAGTTCTTAGATGCATTCTTCAATCTTCGTTGAATACCAGAGAATTACCAGAGAATTTAATGTCGCACAATTTATTCACTTTTCTAAAGTAGAAACAATTTTGATACCAAAGTTGAGGCTCTAAACGAAATTTGTTGGAAGTTTTTATTTAACATTTATTTCTTGTTCCATTTGGCATTCTAGTCATGTAGGGATCTGTCCATGTCGAGACTTTACTTCGCAGACTGTAGAGTACTTCAGGCAGACAATAAGCTGCCAGATTTGTAAAACGCTTTAAAATTTATTTTCATACATGAAGCTGAAGCTGAACTTTCAATCACACATTGCTCATGTAATCTACGTGCTTTTCAAATTGTTTAGTTCACATCACTCTGTGCTCTGCCCATCGCTTTTTGCTTTTCTCTTCACCAAATTCATCATATGTGGTTCCTCTTTGAACAGAGAGGTGTGTGCTGAGCTTTAAAAAAGCTGAGCTGAGTTTGTAAAATATTTGTTTATTGTTTTCATTATCGTTTTCTTCAACCATACTAGGAAGACATTCGAAAGTATGGTTTCTCAAAAGTTTTTTCAATATGTTTATGATGCGATCTCAATCGAATCTAGGTGTAGCTAAAGTTTTCAGTACTCAACCGATAGTTGTAATGGCAGAGATCTATTGAGACATGAGGCAGAAATATTTATAACTTTCAATGGTCTGGTTTGATTGTAAACTGATTAGACTTTTCGAATTTATGTTTACTCAAAATTACAAATTCCTGTCGAGAAATAGTAGTAGTAGTATATACATTTTTAAGAAAGTCTTCAAAAATACGAAAAATTCAAAGACAATTTTTTTTATCAGGTGTACAACTTTGCTTTCGCCGTTTTTTTCCAAAATTAAAAGCTTTATTGCGAAAAAGTGCTTACAGATGTATTATTCAAAGTATTGTCCGTCGCTAGCGACAACTTTCTCCCATCTTTCCGGCAATTTTCGGATCCCGGCTCGAAAAAAGGAGTCCTCTTTTGACGCTATCCATGAAGCAATCCATTTTTCCAATTCTTCGAAGGATTGAAAATGTTGATCTGCCAGGCCGTGTGCCATCGAACGGAATAGGTGGAAGTCAGAAGGGGCGACATCTGGGGAATACGGCGGGTGCGGCAAGACTTCCCATTTCAGTGTTTCCAGGTACTTTTTGACCACTTTTGCGACGTGAGGCCGAGCATTGTCGTGTTGGAGGATGACTTTGTCATGTCGCTCTTGATATTGTGGCCGCTGTTGAAACCACTCCCGACACGTTCTTTCACTCAGAGCAGCATCACCGTAAGTTTCTGAGAGCATTCGATGCGCTTCAGCTGCATTTTTTTTCGAATTGTAACAGAAAAGTAAAACTTCCCGCAAATGGCGAGAATTGGGCACATAAACGGACATTTTCGAGCGTGAATAATACGAAAACAAGAACAACTGTCACTGAAACGGCGATGACAATTCGTTAGGCACTGTCCACACTCACTTTAAAGGCATTACCATCTATGTATTTCAACCAGCCTCAGCCGGTACAGCCACCTATCGGAAAACGGCGGAAGCAGAGTTGTACACCTGATAACTTTTAAACTTAAAGACTTAAACTGAAACTTAGACCACAAATACCTAACAAGAGATAAACACCGTGCAACAACAACATTTTACACACAAACCAAAAAATCGATATACTCGCGAAACTAGAGGCCAATTGTAGTAAAACTGCGTTTTTAGTTTATCTCTCTCACGTCAGGATTTTTTTAAAGGACTTTGAAATTTCAAGGACATGTTTATTTAAAAAAATTGAGCGCTTTGTAGAATAACAATATGGGTACCAAATGAAAGAGAAAAATCCTTAGAATCTTAGGGAATTTAATGTTTTGGTGCAAAAGGACGAAGATGTATTGAAAATGTCCTTTTAAAACTTTATCCTTGAATATCCTTGGAATTTTATAATAGTTTTTTTGAAAAAAATATATATCTTTAGGACTAATATGTACTCTACCACATCCTTGAATTTCGTCCTTCTAACTTTATGAGTTTAGGATAAAAAAATTGTATACCTTTCTCTATAGGATATGAATAATTTCAATATCATTAAGGATGCTGAAATCGTATTTGTAGAACCATTTTTGCACTCAATAAAAAAACTGACAATATGATAAATGATATATAATAATATGATATAAACCTAATTCTGTTTTTACACAGTCTGTTTTTACACGGTTTTGATTTAACACGGTTAGAAAATTAAAAAAATTTCAATTTTTCGTGCTAAATAGAATAAAATCGTGTAAAAAAATTAAAAAGTTTTTTATTTTCAAACCGTGTTAAATCAAAACCGTGTAAAAACAGACCGTGTAAAAAAAGAATTAGGTGTATACAAATTTTCAAGAAATACTTTAAGACAACAAGAAATGCGAACACAACTGTATTTTTAACGTTTGGTTAGACTGAAACGTAGACTTTTTGAATTAATAACCAAATATTACAAATATCTGTGGAGAAATAGTATAAAAGTGTTTAAGAAAAAACTTCAATATGACAAGAAATTCGAACACAAATGTTTTTTTTACTTTAAGTGAACGCCTTAAATTTTATGTTTCTGCAGACAAACTTTTCACACATCTGGTAGGAAATCAAGAAATTGAAAAAAAATTAACGAAACAGGTTGAAATCACAAAAACAATAGTGACTATTGTTTAAATTATTTTGTCAAATTCTTGCCACCAGTAAAGCATTGTTTTTTTATTTAAATAGCAACAGACTCAACTGCAAATTTATATTTAACTCTTTGATAGATGCTTTTGACATTCATTGCTTGCTTTGCAATCGTTGAACCTTTTTTAGATTCAATTTTAATTTCTATTATACTTAAGCGCAGTGCACATGCAAGAATAGTTGAAGATTAAATTACAGTTAAAAGTCAACTTGTCACAAATAATATCACAACTGTAGCCGACTTTTGCAAGTGGTTCATACAGTGATGATCATTCGGCTTCTCTCGAATAGCAGAATTGTCATCACTGGATTAATGCAATTAAAACCGGATTTCTACAACACTGACCTACCGACTAGAACTAATTTTTTGATGAAAGTCACACAGCTAATTATGCAAGTAAGTGCAAGCGATTGCCTTGTGCATACTTATGCACCGGATCTTTGCCATTACGGCTGAGCAAAGTCATTATTTTTTGTGCCCATACATAGTACATGTGTTTGTATGTGTAATGCAGTCATTTGCATGGTCAAGACACAATGCGAATGTCAGCAATTACTGCACATTAGACATGATTTAGTGCACGATTTGTCGATTTCGATGCTACTACATGGGCTGAAAAGTCTTTGGCCTGACAATGAAAAAACGATATTTTTAGTGCAAAAATGATTTTAATCTTCGACATAATCTGCATTTAGAGTAATGCATTTAGTGTAACGGTCTTCCAACATTTCGATGCCTTTCTTATAGTGGTCCGCGTGAAGCTCTTCAAAATAGGCGTTTGTTTCCAACTCGACCTCCTCATTTGAGTAAAATCTTTTTCCGGCGAGCCAATTTTTCAACCTGGGAAAGAGGAAATAGCCGCTGGGTGCTAAATCTGGTGAATACGGTGGGTGTTTGACGACTTCGTAGCGTAATTCCTCTAATTTTTCGGTCGTATCGCGAGCAGAATGAGCTGGTGCTTTTTGGTCAATTGTCAGCAAACGCGGCACCCATCGCGCGCACAGCTTCCGCATGTGTAAATGTTCATGAATGATATGACCAACGCGTTCCTTTGAGATGCCTATGATGTTAGCTATCTCACTCAGTTTTATTTTGCGATCATTTAACACAAGGTCCGTGATTTTTTGGATGTTTTCCGGATTAACTGCCTCATTTGGCCTCCCTGAACGCGGTGCATCACTGGTGCTCGTACGGTCACGACGAAACTCAGCAAACCAATACTTGATAGTTGAATTTGGTGGAGCAGATGTATTATAACATTTATCAAGCCATGCTTTTGTTTCCACTGTATTTTTGCCCATCAAATAGCAATGTTTTATCAAAACACGAAATTCACTTTTTTCCATTGTTTACAAAAATTCAGAGGTAGCGTCACTTCGAAAGCAATAACTTGAAAACGAGTCAACCAAATGTCATGAAACTTTGACAGAATCTAAGTTAAGGATGGTTTTCCATGTACAACACAATAATTCTTAATTTTTGGCGCCATCTCTATGTCAGGCCAAAGACTTTTCAGCCCATGTAGTAAGCAACATCTCATTTTATGCAGTTTGGTGAAAAAGTGCATGAACAAAACAATTTTGGGGTCAAATGGCGTCGCATCGTTATCAAAGTTCACAAAAAAGCTGGGAAGTTCGACAAATTGCTGCACAGTTGGTCAGAAGTTGCTCTTAGAGGGTTAAAATCTATGACTAACCCCCACTAGTTTTCTCTACTGAACATTTCTTTCAAACATATTTATACCCCCAGAGCCTCATTAAGGGTTAGAGCTTAATGAGGCTCCCATACAAAATGGTAGTTTTTATAAAATAGGCTCCCACTGCTCTCAGGTGGCTCCCAGATGTGTCAAATGTATGACCGACACCAATTTATTTTCCCTTCAAAATGTTTCTTCCAAACATATATACTCACTATCTCCAAGTCTCAAAACTGGCCATTTTCTATGCAAGTGGCTTTCCACTTGTAAATGTAGTAGTTAAGTAAGCGAGAAAGCATCGTATCTCGGAAACTTCTAAGCCGATCTGAATGATTTATTCAGCGATCTTCAACATTCTTGACTACAAAAAATACAAAATAAATTAACCCTTTCGGGACGGAGTTTAATTTAAAAAAGCAAAATACCTTAGAGACGTTCCGATGCTTTCAAAGTTGCTGAATTTTGAAAACGTCCTTTCATCCGGAGGCAAAACATTTGAGTAAATATTTTGCGTGGGTCATAAGATCTCGATAATTTTAATAATAATTGAATAATAACCGCGGGGTTTTATAAACTTAGTGGAATGTATTATCCCAGTAGTCCCAAAAGAGTTAAAGTTCAAAAGTTCACCACCAGAGGACGTCTTCCATACGATCGGAGTTGATTGATTGCTTCATTGATTTCGTATCATTTTATTATTTAAAATACTGATACTCAAATAAATTCGAATTTTTGTATTTCACTTGAATTTAAGCTTCCAACTTGATAACTTTTGAACCAATAAAGTTAGAGTAATGAAATTTCAGCACCTGATCAAGGAGATTTTGTGTTTTAACATACTTATTTATCAAGAAAATTCTATATAAATATTCAAGGATATAAAGGATTAAAATTTTCAAAGGACCTTTTTAATATCCTTTTTTTTACAAATAGATAAAAAAATCAATTTTATTTAAATTCTTGAGCCTTTCCTCTTTTGTTTGATATATTAGGGGTACCGGTTAATTCATGCGGTTTTCTAACAAATGGCGTAACTTTGTTTTGTGAACAGTGATTCACCTTTCCAAATATGTGTTGGAAAGCTATTGTCATATAGTTTCAGAATCAGTATGTGTCAGTTAGCTGAAGCGTAAACAACAATACTTTTTTTTTACTCTGAAAATGTCGAATTTTGTGCCGAATAAAGTGTTTTGCGGGGAGTACTTCTTCATTACTTCAATATGAAGAACAAGGCTGCCGAAAGTCATCGTATTTTTGTGGAAGTGTATGGTGTGCATGCTCTAGCTGAGCGTACGTGCCAGAAGTGGTTTGCACTGTTTAAAAGTGGCAATACGCACTACAGAGAAAGTACGTTCCTGGCTCGTACAGCGCAATTGTGGACTGGTCTCCCTGCAGATATTTTCCCCAGCAGTTATGATCTTGATGGATTCAAGGCAAGAGTTCACAATTTCTTCACCCCACATTCTTTCTCCCAACCTATATATTCTTCCGGAACCAGCGCAATGCCTCGCATTGATAGGGGTATCCCCTGCGCGTTGGCTCGTTTATAAAAAAAAAAATTTTGACCTGGAGGACGATGAACGGCCCGGACAGCCAAAAAAAGTTTGAAGATCACGAATTGGAGACATTGCTCGACCAAGATCCATCCTAAACGCAAGAAGAACTTGCAAAACCACTTGGCGTCGCTCAACAAACCATTTCCGATCGTCTAAAAGCAATGGGATTGATCGGGAAGGTAGGCCATTGGGTGCCGTATGAATTGAAGCCAAGAGACGTCGAACGTTCACGTGCTTCAACGGCACAAAAGAAAACGTTTTTTGCATCGAATTGTCACTGGCGATGAAAAGTGGGTCCATTACGATAACCCAAAACGTCGAGCAACGTATGGACACCCCGGCCATGCATCATCATCGACGGCCGTTCAGAATATTCATGCCCTGAAGGTTATGCTGTGTATTTGGTGGGACCAGCTGGGTGTGATCTATTATGAGCTGTTGCAACCGAATGAAACGATCACAGGGGAAGTCTACCGACAACAATTGATGCGTTTGAGCCGAGCACTGCGCGAAAAACGGCCGGAATATGAACAAAGGCACGGCAAGGTAATTTTGCAACATGACAATACTCGGCCACATGTTGCACAGGTCGTCAAAACCTACCTTGAAACGCTCAAATGGGATGTCCTACTCCACCCGCCGTATAGTCCAGACGTTGCGCCGTCCGATTACTATCTCTTCCGATCAATGCAACATGACCTGGCTGACCAGCACTTCTCCAATTATGAGGAAGTCAAAAATTGCATCGATTCGTGGATAGCGGAAAAGCTGGCCGAATTTTTCAGAAAGGGTATTCGTGAATTGCCAGAAAAATGGGAAAAAGTTATAGCTAGTGATGGACAATACTTTAAATATAAAATTTTGTAACCACTTTTTCACAATGAAGCTTCAATTTTCCAAAAAAAACCGCACGAATTAACCGGTACCCCTGTTACAATTGCCATTTTCTAACCAGGTCAAATATATTTTTATTTTTTATCCCCTTCAAAATTTTGAAGTCCTTTTAAAAGGACAAAAGGACGGCGTAAAGAATACTGTCTCACGGTGTAATGATATGTTTTTTTATAAAAAAAAAACAATCATTCAGTCAACAAATGGTAAATTTTTAGTAACTTTTGACCCAAAATCCCAACTTACTTACATTCCATCCTAACTTATCTAACAAAACCAATTATGTTCAGTCAAATTGTTGTTCCTGATGCCAAACTGTTGTTTATTTATCTTTACTCAATATCTATCGAATTTTAATCAAACCATACTTAAATACGAAAATAGAGCATTGGAACCATTCTCAGGACTTTCAGTGCTGGAAGACGCTCCGCACCCACATAAACACTGAGGCGGTGATGCCGCTGTAAATCAGAAACTCCACTGTCCAATACACAATCTGCAACCTGGCATGGCAAAAAATAGTCATTGAATTATCCTTTTTAACAGAAATGAAGTGGCCAAAAGCAGTAGTCGCTTTGTCAATTCAACTGCCACTTTTTGTTTTTTTTTTAATGAAAGCCATCATTCACGCAGTCGGCTCTCTTAAGTTGACGTCAGCGCTTACTGCTTTCGGCCACACAATTGCAATGCGCACTTTTTGATGCGACGCTGCGCCTTCGGTATGGTGCAAGGCTCTTCCTGGGCCACATGATGTCGCACGCCCCTCACCACCACGTCCAGGTACTGAGACCAGTCAATGGTGGACATGTCGAAATTGAACAGCCGCCGATCGTCGTCACTCAGCGCGGCCCACAATTGTCTGGTCTGCTGCACCGAAAAAGTCCAACTGTTCTCGGTGAAGTACTCGAGCACTGCCAGAAAGCAGTGCATCCTGCGGCACATTTTCACCATTCTAGAGAAGCACACAAAGCATTGGCCACGAACAAGAAGACTACGGAAAGTACGCGCAATACCTGCGCTTGCGGCCCAGCAGCAGCAGCACCGCATCGCCAACGTGCGCGGGCAACGTGTGGTGCCAGAAACACAACAACTTGAAGACCAGCTTCGAGTTGGTGTGTGTCATAAAGGGACACCGCCAGCTGGTGGTGAGTGGCGCCAGTTGCGCGCTGCGCACCAGAGCCAGTCGGAAGTCGTTCCAGCTTATCGTGTCGCGCGCATCGGCCACAAAGTTATAAATAGGCGGCGTCCTGTGCAAACATGTGCATTGATTAGTGTTATTATTCTGCGCGCACAACAACAAATACAGATGTATATTCACGCTTTGGCCGCTTCGCGCGCCGTCTGCCAGCCGCACACCAGAATCGCATTGGCACAAAAGTCCACCGGCACCAGGTGCGCCTTGCTCGCGTCGTCGTAGTACGTGACGCGCTGCACGCCGCGCAGAACTGCATAGATGACGCCCACAGGTCCGTACAGGTTGTCAATCCAGCCAGGCACCGGTTCACTGTGCGTGGAGACAACTGCAAGTACAGGAGGTCTTGTCGGTCAGAAGCAATGGAAAAAAGTTGGAAAACAAGTCTCACTTATGCCGGGACGAAATATGCAGAGGGGCAGCTCCTCTCCAGCGTTTATGAGCAACGCCTCGGCCAGCGCCTTTGTGTAGGTGTACGTGTTGGGGAATTTATTGACAAACTCGCTGGCGTGTCGATTTAGCATGTCTGGCCGCATAAGATCGGCCAATTGCAGAAGCTTTTCAGCATTCAGATCAGGATTCGGCACGTAGAATTGCTCGTCGATGTGCCGCTCAGTGCAGTTGGCAAATGCCGAGGAGACATGTACGAAAGCCTGCAACAAAATGTAGCCACAAGTATTCAGTGCAGTGCAAAATAATTGCACTGTGAGAAAAAATTACATTAATTTGGTAAATACCAGAAAAGTCAATGTTGTGGGTTGAGTGAAATGTTTTCATTTTTAACCGCTCGAAGGAAGTTCGCTCTTAAAGCGGGAACATTATGACAGTTCGACACGAAAGCATAGTTAAGAAGAAACTTGTGTGCGGTCTTTTTGAACCAAATATCCATAATATTTGATTAACCCTTTCGACTCCGATTTTTACACTGTGTCTCGATAGTACTTTTTGGTATTTAAATCATGGAACTTTTGCCTAAGAAGTGTGCACACTACATTCGAAGTCGCCACGTCTCTTTGTTAGAGTTCTAGAGCTTGTTTACTTTTGAACAATTTTAGGTTAAATAAATTTTGTATTAATATTTTTTAATTACAGACAAATTATTTCAATAACGCGGAATTCCGTTTAACAGATGAATGAATGAATCATGAATCATGAATCAAATATTGAACTTGATTTTTTCTGTATATAACTTCACAACTTCTTCTATTCATTAATACCCAACTACAACAACAAGTTTCATGTCTGGTTCCAAGTTAACCCTTCGTTGCATGATTTAATTTCCGTGAAGAAAAAACTTTTTTGCTATATAATTCTTCTTGCTTGTTAAGTTTTGATGGTAAAAATGAAATTTTGTGGAATTTTTGTATCTATGGAAGAAGTTTTGCGGCCGTTTTCCGTATCCTGATGAGAGCGCTACCGCCGAAATGAAAATCGGCATTATCAATATTTTAGTGTTCACAACTACGGGGAGTCGAACAGAGGTCAGACGTCACTGTATACTCGTAATTTAACGCACTAAACAGCTGAGCGACGGCGATCGCCATATCACCATCGCCATTAATAACCAAAATTCCTTCACCAAATCGAAACACTTATTGTTTTTTCGATTCTTTTGAACATACTTTCAATGTTAATCGCAAAATTCCGTTAGTAATCGATTGGTTTAACATAAAAGATGCAACTGAAGAAGAACGACTGTAAAATGCTGAATAGAATAGTTTCCAAATCTATGAAAAGTTAACATTGCATATATGCAATGCCATGCAGCGAAGGGTTAATTGCCATTTCGCACTGTGTCACCTGCAGTCGGCGCATTTTGGAGGCCATTTGTATGAGATCCCTGGTGGCGCGAACATTGACGATCAGCGCATTGTAGAGCGGCTCGTTGAAGCGCACTGTGGCCGCCGCATGCACCACCACGTCGACATTCTCAATCAGCATTTGTCGATCCTTAGGCGAGAGCCCCAAGTTGGGCAACGCACAGTCGCCGTGTATGAATGCAATTCGACTCTGTGCGTTGGCTTTGAGTTTCCTTAATTCTGCGAAAAGCTGCAATAGCAACAAATATTTTCCACACAAATCGTCTTACAATGACAAACACGTATTACCGGACTGGCAAACATTGCCCGGATCCGTTCCACGCCGGATTGGCCATCTTTGGCGCGCACTAACACATAGATGAGTTGCACCTCAGTGGAGCGCAAAATTTTCTCGACAAGCACTTAGAAACGTAATGTGGATTTAATGCTTCACATTCTATGCACAAATCTGCATTTTACCTTTGCCCAGGAATCCTGTGCCTCCTGTCAGAAATATTTTTTTGTTTTTGTAAAACTGTTGCACCGTTGTCTCCACCATATCGCTGTTCTGAATTTATACGTTTACCGATCTAACTTCCGTTGGCGTTTATATGCGAATAATCTCAGTGCTGCGATGCATTGAAATACTTGGATACAAATAATAAGATTTTATAAATACTATATGGCAGGAGCGTAGCCAAGGGGGGTGGGAGGCTGGGTGTCATAAGCCCCCCATAGCCTATAATGATTCAACATTTTCAAACACTATACATGGGAGTTAGGTTCCCACAGTAGCAAAAAGGTCTTTTTACATTTAAACATTTGAAAGAATAATAACAAAAAATTGCTGTGCCAAAACTAATTGGTTTTTTTTAATAGTTAGTCCCCTTTACACTCAATACAGCGAATTGCATGATCTAAAAACATGTCCACTGAGTAGGGAGTTGATTTCCATGGAAATGCATGTTTTCTCGTGAATGTTCTCAACAAAATGGATGAAATAACTTTCCGAATAAGAAAATTTTCTTTAAAATGTCATTAAATTGTTAGTACATATTTTCGCATATTTCGTTTTAAATGCATGTTTTGGCACATTTGCAATAAAATAGATATTTGTAAGCTAAGATATATTCTAAGCTTTTGTTTCGCTTTGAAGGCATATTTTTCCACATTTACAACAAAATTCATATTTATGCATATTTGCAGATTCTTCTTAAATTTTAATAACAAATTTTAATATCAAAAAAAATTATATACCAAAAGATTTTGATAAAAAAAAATTTACAAAATTACTGATTACAAGTTTATTGACTAATTTTTGTTTACTCCGTAAACGAAGTAAATGTGTTCAGTGCGAATTTAATTTCAAATTTTTTATGTCGTGTTAGTATTGTATTCTTTGTGTTCACAATAAAATAAATGTATTTCTAAAAAAAAAATTTTGGAATTTTTTGTTAAATTTCTATAAATTGCTATAAAAAAAAATTATGAAATAAAATTAGTGGTTAAAAATTTTTTTTTTATTTTTCTTAACGTTAAAGCGTTTTGGAAATTTAATGTATTTCACTTCAGAATATTTTCTATGGGTTCCATTCTTATTGTTTGTAGTGAAATAGGCATTCCCAGGCAACTGCTTGAAGTCCACCTTAGAGTAGGTTTCATCATCGAGAATCAGGCAATCGAACTTGGTTACGTAATCGTCATAAAGTTTTCGAGCCCGGGTCTTCGTCTTTTTTTTCTTTTGCTACCGACCGGTCAGGCACTTTCTCCTGTTCGTAGGTCCTTAACCCTTGACTTCGCTTATATCGCATCTCAGTTGATTGCGATGCGCCTGATGCAGCTACAACATTTCAAGTCGAACGCGTGGAGTTATTCCGATATGTGCTAACAACCCTCTTCAGCACTTCTGGGTTACTTGGACCCTTCTTTCTGCCTGATCTTTCGGTTCGGTTCGGTGAAAAACTTAGGCACTAGTGTCAATCGATGAGATGGCGTCTCTAGATAGCTAAATGTTCAGTTAAAATGCGATCAGATGCTTAAATCCAATTTCAAGGATTTTAATAAAGATGTTAGCTTATCTTTGATGAATTACCGCACAGTTTTGTTGGGATCTGCGGGGATCGCTGATTTTAGTTGCCAACGTTGATCATCATTAATATATACAATATATAATATTAATATACAATACAATATTAATATACAATGTTTTTAAATCGCGTCTACACCTCATGAACTGCGCCTCGGGATAAACGATCATCATCATAAACTTTTGTGCATCAATTGAAATATGTATAATTTAATTTTAAATTTAAAATTTTTTTTAATTTTTAAATTATAATTTTTGTATAATTTTAAAACAAAAGTTAATATTAGTTTTTTGTTCGAAACTAATTGTTGACCGATGGCACAAACATGCTTTCACTTAAGACGCAATAACTTCGCTTCCAATGAAGCGAAAAATTGGAGATTAATTAATTTCCAGTGCACTAAGCCACACATATCGCACACGCACTACAAAAGTGACACAACTCAAAATTCTTAATTTTCGGGTTTATGTGTTAATACTGTGCACAATGCATATATCTACCAATCAGCAAAAGCTCAGTATATTTTGTTGTTGTTAACTGTTGCAAAAATACAGTTAGGTCTCTTTTCATGTCAGAAGTTTGATGCTATTTGATCGCTGCAGCTCAATGCAAAAGCGTCCCAACTCAAATTGTGTCACTTTTGACGAAATCAATTTTTGTAAAAGTTAATTTTAAGCAAAATTCTGACAATTTTTGTATATATTTTTAATTATTAAAATTAATTATGAATTTTTCAAATTTTTCTTTCAACTTTTTAGCTGTCATTTATAATTATTAAATTTAGAAAACGTGGCATAACTTGAAATAATTCGGTAATTATTGAATTAAAATATCATCAAAACAGTCACAACTCAAAATTTTGGATTTTCTAGTGTAAAATAAAAAAAAATTCTTGCAACTTATCCTAAAGCATAATCTGTAAGGATTTTCTACTGAACGGTCTATACTTTATTTACAAAAAATTTGTATTAAGCTCAAAAACAGTTTTTTGCGTTTCCTGAAAAATCAAAATTTTTTAGTTGTGTCACTTTTGTAGGGCGTGTGCGATATGTATGTACATAACTGACACAAAAGAGTTGAAAAGTGTAGTTTACTTTCAAAAGCATGTAATACTAAATTTGGCAAACCACATTTTTTTAAACCCTCCATGACCAAGTTCTAGCTACACCCCTGCCATATGGTAAAACTGTCTTGGCATTAACCTCTTACAGCAGAAACTATAACAACGATTAAGTCACGTGTAGAGTTTATTTATATGAAAGCTTATTGGCTGCAATTAGGCAATAAATTTGAGCTAACAAGTTTAGTACAAAATGTATTGTAATTAAAACGTTTAAATTACAGAACCGTTAATTGTTTTCCTACATTCTTTTGCCAACAGCAATTGAATTGAAAAATATCGATTCATAATTTACTTACAAAAGCTCGCCACTAGACCACATTCATCCCTGACAAGTAAATGTAAGCGACGCCATAGCTCAGTGATTCAGTGGTTATTAGTGTGTGAGATCAGAAGTCGGGAAGTAGGAATAATAAACAGGCACATGAAATTTATATGTAACCTCCTTGAATGCAAACACTCACATCAATTACCTGAAGCTCGGCTTCAGTGCTTCATAGAGCTGTCGTGCCAGTAATAACAAAAAGTGGTGACACTGGATTTCATTTTGGGGGGAGAGGCTTTACTTACAACTTTTGAGCCCAATACCATATGAACCATAGTTTGTACCAGCAATTTTTGTATTTGGTGGGGGTTTGAATCTCCAATTCCTGGCCCCAGGGTGTACCATCAATACACACCATATATCTACTCATAACTAATCCATTAGAAACTATATACAAAATTGAGTTTGATGTACAAAATCTTATGGACAAAGCCTCCTCTTTCTAGAGATCATGAAGAATCGCTACTTACTTTTCTACGTGCCTACAGCTCCTACAGAAATGACTAACGACAGCACACAGTTGTTCAGGTTCGATAAAACTGACTTGTTAAGTCTTTAACCATACCAGAAGTTTCTTACGCGAGTCGATAAAGCAATGCTCTTTAATTTATGAATATTTTTTGGCAACCTTAGGTCTCGTCCAGCCCTGAAAAACACAGTTCTCTCAGGCAAACAAGCCCTCTTCCCGAAATGGAAGGCGCAGCATAAAGGGGGAAAAATATATACTAAATAAGATGGCCAGCTAAAAACGAAAATATTTTCCCATTTTCCAGTATAAAAACAAAGTTGAGAGAGAAGCTATTTCGCGCAAATGTTAGCAACAGCTTTCTCAGATTCAATCCACAGATCAACAGTTCGTTCCACACGAGTTCAGTGACGATATCTCTGGAAAAAGTGCAGCCAACAAAGTTGCTTGAAAAAATCATTTAATTACGCTCAACAGACTTTAAACCGTTTGAAACGGGAGTTTTGTTGAAATTAATTAACAGCAATTAACGCATTACTCTCTGCAATCGGTTGGGGCCGCCCGCTCCAAATCGAGTCACCACACAGCCGCAATCAGTCGATACAGCAACAGCAGGAAGAAACCCACTATGCTGCACACCACCGTCACCAGACCGTAGTGCAGCCACTGAAGTCTGAAATTGAAAGCCATTGATGCAACATTGCTGAGTGAGAATCTAAGAGCACTGGTACCTTTTGTACAACTTTCTCGCCGTTGGAATAGTGTCCGGGGTCTCGTTGCCCAGAAACCGTCGCATGCCCAGCAGACCGTTGTAGAAGTACTCCGACCAGTCGACGGACTGCATGTCGAAGTTGAACAGCTGCTGATCCTCGGGCGACAACGACTTCCACAAGCTTTTTGTATTGTCCATAGTGACCACCCAGCGATGATTCACAAAGTATCTGAGCGCCGCTGATTGCTTGTGGATTTTGCGGTATAGTTTCACCATTCTAGAGAGAGCGGTGAATCGTTGAGGTCATTGCATCGACGTGCAAAAGTGGCACACTCACCGCTTTTTCTTGCCCTTCATCGTCAGCAGGAAATCGAACACATAGCCCGGCAGGATGTGGTAGAATAGAGTCAGAATTTTGTAGAAAAATTGCGAGCTGGTCGTGATGATCATCGGCATCCAGATCATGTTTGAGAGCGGCATCTGGCGCCCATTATTCAGGATGGAGTACGTGTACATGCCCCAAGTCAGGTTGTTCTTTTCGTCGGGCACGTAGTTGTAGATGGGCGGCGTCGAGGGCGGACTGAAGCAGGTAGTCGAAGAGAGGCAGCATTGACACTTTGCGCACTCGGCCAGAGATTTGTACTCACCTCTGATTCGCTGCCTTGGCCGTGCCCCAGGCTGTGGCCAGCATTAGGTTGGCGCAATAGTCCACCGGCACCATGTGCGCGCTCACGTCCGTGTTCATCAACATGATGCGCAGCACGCCACGTGCGGCGCCGTACAGCGCCGTCGAGGGTCCGTGGAAATTGCCCAGCCAACCGATCACCGGCTCTTGGTAGATGGGCACCACTGAAAGGGACACAGTCTACATACAAATGCAATACAACGGTACACTCGCTGCGGCTGGGAGAGTGAGCTGCTCCTACCTATGGATGGCCGAAAGATGCACACGGGCAAGGAGGCGCCGTGCGTCAGCACCGCCCGCTCGGCCAGCGACTTGGTGAATGTGTACGAGTTGGGGAACGGTTTGCGCAGCTCCGACGCGAGGCTGTTGGTCAGTTCGGGGCCCATTAGCTCGATTGCTCTGCAGAATTGCTCTGGGCTGGTGTTGACTCTGTGTGCATAGAAACGCTCCTCGATGGGGTTTACCAGGCAATTCGCAAACACCGACGATATGTGCACAAACGCCTAAACTCGTAATCGAAGTCGTTGCAATTTCATTTGGTTTCATTTCCTTATTTACTCTCACCTTCAACTTCGGCATTTGCTTGGCCATGCTCAGCAGTTCCAGAGTGGCGCGCACATTCACCGCTATCGCATTGTACAACGGTTCATCGAAACGCACCGATGCCGCACTGTGCATCACCACTTCCACATTCTCAATCAGCATCTGCCGATCCGCGGCGGATAGACCCAGATCGCGCAGAGAGCAGTCGGCAGCAATGGCCGTAACGCGGTCGAGCGCTTCGGGCTTCAGTCTGCGCACCTCGTCGAAGAGCTGTTGCAGTGCAAGATCAGTATTAGTGGCTGCCACCAGGATTAATGCGGTGCACTTACGGTATTTTTCAACAAGGCTTCGAGGCGTTCCTCGATCGTTCGTTCTTTCTTGGGTCGCATAAACGCATAAACGCGTTTCACTTCCGTGGCGCGCAGCAACTTTTCAATGTATACTGAAAAATTCGATTTTCAAGAAAAACATTTCATGAGAATCAGCAGCAAATGTTGATAGCATTGCAACCAGCAAATTGTACTAAAATTTTTTATTCCCTTCAAAATTTTGAAGTCCTTTTAAAAGGACAAAGGTTGTAGAAATGAAAAACTGAGTACGCAGTACTACTATGTTTGGTCTCTAGTTTCACGCCCATATGGATTTTTTCCAGTGTGAAAAATTTTGTTCATTTTTGTCGCACTGTGTTATATAACCACATAGAAGCCTAAAAGGTAAAATTTTAAATTTTAGCTTTCGCCAGTAAAAACCTGTAGCGAAAGGGTTAAGTAAAAGCTTACGATTTGTTTCTTCAATTGCCGTAAGTTAATTTCCGTTTTAAACACCTAAAATGATTTGGAGTATTTGTAACTTTCCTTGATTTGGGATATTTTCTCTCTCTCAAACTAAAGTGACAATTAAGTTAAAATCTGAAGAAGAAGCTTAGAAGTTGTTGCTAGAACTTCCATAACTTCATTTTCCTTTTCAAGATTTCAATTAAACTGTTTTTTTTTAATTGACTGACAATTTTCCTTAGTGGTTTGAAGTTGAAATTTGTCAGGAAGTTTCAAAACTTCGGCTTTTCGATCGATTATGTCTTCAAGACTAGGCGAAAATTTGTACTTCAACTTATAGTTCCAATTCCTATTCTATTCTGAGGTCATCTATAGCATAATGGACTTCAAATCGAAGCACAAATCATAACTTGCATTCAATCATGCAATCATGTTTTGGTTATGGCCTCAGAAAGTTCGAACATATCTCGCACCTTAGTAGTCAACTAACTGGCTGTAATGTGGAAAACTATATGGATCTTTAGATCCAGCAGGAATCTCAAACTAGTCATTCCCGAACACACATTTCTTAATTAAAAAAAAGCTCTATTTTTTGTGCCACCAGGATGTGAAATTTGCTGTCTAATGAAACAAAAGGACCATAAATAAACACAACTTTAAGCATCTTATTTAAAAGTACTTGGCTCAATGCTGCCTTTTGACTTTTTTCTCTCCTTCAATGCTTTACTTATCTTTTTCCTTATATCTGATATGTTTTTTTCATTATACTATTTTACGGTTTTGATTTTTTCTTTTCCTCTTTTTTGTGTTTTTTGTTTACTACTTCTCTTAGACCTACCAACCATTCTTCTCAATACGGACCTTACGACAGTAAAGTGGCTAGTTATCAAAATTTCACTATCATTATTATTGACAGAGAATTGTGCACTGCGACCTAAATGATCGAATGTGCCCTCTTCATGGACCTACAGTTCGTTCGTCAGTAAGTCTAGTAACCGAGAGGATTTTAAGTTTGTTTAGTTTTTTTTTTCATCTGGTATAAAAAAGTCACCCAGGTGACTTCACTTTATAGTCAAGTCATTTTATTTTCCATAGTGGTATCTCGTGTATCCAATAAAAATCTAAATATTCACTTTCAAGCACTTCAAACATTGAAACATTCCACTCCAGAGACACTTGACGCGATCACTTGTTTCGGTTTTTTCACCTCGTAGCTTTTGCACAACTTGCACTTTTAGCAAAACTTTGTACTGTCGTCCAGTGTCTGTCGGTGTGCCACATAAAAGTTCCAATAGTTCATTTCTCAACCAGCGTACCTATGCCCATAAAACCGCTGCCGCCAGTTACGAAGACACACTTGTTTCTATAAAAACTCTGTAATTCCGTATCCATTTCGAAAAAATCACTTTGTCACTTTCAGTGCGAAAAACAATACATAAATTAATACTAAATTTTTGCAAAAACTTCGTTTGTGTGCGGCGCAATCGAACCGAATGCGACTAATGAACTGCCCGAACTGTCACTATAATGCTCGATGTATCAAATAGCAATTAAGCGATCGCTTTGTGCCTTTTATACTTTAGCCATTTAGGTGTACCATGCGTCAAAGGTTAACCTAAGCCAAACGCATTTTCCGCACACCGAATATTTAAAGCAACGCACAGTAAGCCCCATTGAAGTGCGAACACTCAGTGCGACAGCACTACACTCACATTAAAAACTCTTAAAAAAAAAATGTGTATCCATTCAGCACTGAATGACGGCTACTGGGCTGCCACCGTGTTCTCTAAGGCAACACGGAGTCTTTGGTTAGTTTTTTTGGAGTCCAAATCAGTAAAATTGGGTCTTCATGACACTCACAGATTCGGGGACACCACTGCGTGAGAGGACGTTATTTAAACGTGGATTTGTTTATGACACTATTAAACGAATCACGACTTGCATAACCATTTCTGTCTGTCCTACTTTGTTAGGTGCATTAATAAAACATCAGTTGAGGTATTGTTTTATTAAAGAACAAATGCAAAATGATCCACGTAATCAGCACATTTAGTATAATTTCTTCCAATATTTATGATTTTATAATAATTATGATATTGTGTAATAAAAACTGAGTTATTGCAATTTTAGTTGGAATCGTAGCCGCTTCAACATTCTCATGAAATCAGCTGTTGCTGTAAAAATGTATTACTTTTCTAGCTTATAAATTAATTTTTAATCTAAGATACATTTTGATCATGAATGCGTAGAGATCATACAGATTAATGTAATCTATATGCTGGGAAAATATTATTAAACCTGAAAGATTTATAAATGTTCAAAATATATAATTTTTTAGATTCTGTACTGGCTCGTTACGTCTTTAACCGTAAATCGAGCTTTGTATCAAAAATGATACATTTGCTTTTTTGTTTTATTATAACTTTTTTCAGGAAATAATTAATTGAACCATTCTTGTGACTTCGTTTGTGTTGGGATTATGCTTGTTTAAAACCATCTTTCACACTTTTTTAAGAAAAAGGTCTTGAGAAAATTGAAAAGTTTATAAATATCTCCTTTGTATACATAGGATAGGATTCCTTAATTTTTTTGAAGCTCGATCTACGGTTAAGGCATGTAAAAACTTGGTACTGGTAATTCTTCGCAAGATGTAGAAACTCAAAATCATATAAAAAATTCGACAAATTTCAGTCAAAATTTTCATTTCATTTCAGTTCACTCCTCTCTGGAGCATACGGCCTCCGCAAGACATTTCGGTAGATGAACCAAAACCAGAAAAAAAATTTTAATTATATTTTACCGTATTGGATCACTTTGACCAGACAATCGGCCATAGTTGGCCAATGCCAAATTAAAGTTCCAAACATCTAATAATAGTTCTAGTTGACTCTTTGCCATATTGAACCAAAAAGTCAGAGAGCCGCAGGTTCGAATTCAACATTTGAAACAATTATCTATAAAGAGCTTTGCACCCACCGTGCGAAATCGGCATAACAAATAGTACGACTCCCCTTCAGCTTTGTTCGGTAAACTCGACCATTGTATGACAATGTATAATTCATTGATCGAGCGACTCATGTATTCGATTTCTTTGCGATTCTCTTACAAGGAAACGTAAAATTTTAATGCCACATAAAATTAGTCGCCATAAAAACAAGTAAAATTCAACGCATGTGTATTTGAAAATATTTTTGTAATACGACATAGTTTACATTTTCATTTATGAAATGTAATACTAATCATTTGAAAAAAGAAAATTTTTCTATTGTGAGAATATTTCAACTTTTTTATTACAGTAGGAGTGGCTGTCCTAAGGCGGAACTCACTTAGGTCATGAATGCCCCTTCTTACATCACAGTCAATAGAGCTGAATACCGTTCACTCATTGAACCAGTTTGAGCTTCTCAGAAAGCCTAGAAGACTATGAATAGTCATGTCGGCTAGATCCCCTAAATGGTCCAAGAAGAAATTGCCCACATGACACTTTCTTCTTCTACACAATGCACGACAAGTACATAGAAGTAAAGTCACGTGTTGCCTTCAGCCCATATTAAGTTAGTTTCTGTTAAGGTGCTTACAGGTTGAAAGGGGAACACCGAGCGTTTCCATTGCTTGACGAAAGAAACAAATGACGTATTGGAATAAAATTAATTTGAATAATTTTCATGTCTTTACTTGAAAACGTGAGCAATCCGCCTTGGATTAATGTCAGCTTGTTGAGCAGAGTAGTAGTGATTATAAGAGGAGAAGCGCTGTGGTTTAGTGAAATAGGCAGCTAATTAATAATTAAGTTACTTTTACATGAAATAAACTACGTATGTATAAAAAACAATACCTAATTGCCAAGTATTGATTTGCATGTAAAACAAACAATGAAAACTCATTCAGCCGCACAAAGACAATGGCGCTGCATATGCAAATTGTAGATCAGTGATGACCATTCTGCGACCTCGTCGCACATATTTGTACAAGTATGTTCAAATATTTATAAGATGGCATAAATACATTTCACTAGCAGTCAAAAATCAGGATATCAATCAAAATTCCACAAATCGGCAATGAAAACTTACCGCTACACCGTGGAACAGCATATTTTCTATATGGAAAATCGGCCGTCACAATATAACTCAAATGTAAATAACATAAAAATCTATTAGAAAGACAGATAGATATGTTTTGGTGAATTTCCATAAAGATTACATTTATATTAAATAAAAAAATGGACACAACTATATTTTCTTGCATCATATTTATTTAAAAAGAAATAGTTCATCTAAAAAGTTTATATGTTTTATTTTTAATTAAAACAAATCGATAGTTGCAGGTTTAAATTTTTTTTAAATAATTATCTTTAAGTTATAGGAACCACATATTGTCAAAAAAAATCATCCGCTAAAGCTTCTTTTTAATAAAGAAATGGTAAAAATATTAAAAAAAATATTAAAAAATAAAATAAAATAAAATGAAATAAAATAAAATAAAATAAAATAAAATAAAATAAAATAAAATAAAAAATAAAATAAAATAAAAAATACAATAGAATAATAAATAAAGAGAAAAGGATAAATAAACATAAAATGTTTACAGAGCGAGAGCGAGCAGAGCGAGACTCCATGATAGCCTCAAATGATCTGTGCAGATTCTAGAAAAAGAGAAAAATAGAAAAAAAATGTTTGTGTGGTGGCGGGTGGGAGTCACAAAAAAAGTCGTCTCATTCTGCTTGGCATAGGTTCAAATGTACCCCTGTCTTTTATTGCCAATAGCATGGAGCCAATATGTTTTTTATTGCCAATTTAATATTAAATGGTAATTTTCTAGCAATTTTTTTTTTGCAACACTGTTTTTGGCAGCTTAGCTGTTTTCGTGTAACATGTTACTGTCAAGCATGTTCAGTTTGGTCTTTAATTTAACGCTTGCAGATTATTGATTTTTACTATCAAAATTCATGCTCGGTTAAGACAGTTCATTGTGTACTTCTTCCATTTTATGGTCAGTTTGGCGACCGTCTGAGGCGGCTATTTGGAATCTTGTGGCTAAATTTCGCACCAAATTTACAATATTGGACATTTAACTACCAACACGCATAAGTAGTTACGGACAGAGGAAAATATCGCAGCTGTATCCGCCACACAGCACGCGAAACAATGGACCAATTGAGAGGCGATTTCGGAGAACAATTTATTTCACGTTTGGGGCCGGACAATTGGCTGCCTAGATCGAGGGAATTAAATACTTTTAGACTATTTTTTGTGGGGCTATATTACGGCTCATGTCTATAGCGACAAGCTCGCAACGGTTGACGCACTGGAAGCCAATATTGAATAATTTATTCGTGAGATACCGGCCGATATGTTGAAGTATGCCAAAATTGGACCCAGCGTATGAAGCATTTGAGGCTTAGAAGCGGTGAACAGTTACATGAAATCATCTTTACACATTAAATTAAATCGAAAGGCTCTTAAAAAAATCACCATTTACATGCTTTTTAAAGTAAACTGCACTTAGGGCATTTTGTGGTGGTGCCACCCATATGCGACTTAGTGCAATTAAAATGTAATGAAATTTGGTTCGAAGTATCTAAGAGTATGTTTCTGTCACTGGTACAAAAATTTGATGCTATTAAGTTCTGCTTTAAAATTAGTAGAACTTTAAGCGAAACATTTTAATTAATGAACCAAGTTTATGGTGATGACCGCTTATCCCGTGGCAGAATTCATGAGCGGTACACGCGATTTAAACACAATTACCAGGACATAGATGATGACCAACGTGTAAGCCAACTGAAATACGCGATCACCAAAGATTCCATCAAAACTTGGCGGTAATTCATGGGAGATCACCTAAAGTCTACTTTAAATTGGATTTATCTTCGATTTCCTTATGCCCACCCGGGTGATCTTTTTAATATTTATTTTCAATATCTGCCACAGTGTTTATCCAAGGTAGTTATGATTTCGACATACTGAACAAATTCGAAAGTAGTTTTCGATAAATATATTTTTGGAAATATTATTCATGTTTTATTTGTTTGTATTTTTGTCATTTTGTATACCAAATACCCACAAAGGTGATCCCAGGCGCTTCCGTATCGCATTTTAACTGAACTTTAAGCTTTCGAAAGACGCTATCTCATCGATAGACACTTGTGACTGATTTTTGACCAAAAGTCGAATTTTAACCATTATCTCCACTCTTCATTTTCACCTAATGCGGCATCGGCATGCTTTTAGATCATTCAAATAGCCGCACTGTTGAGGCCCAGTGGCCTGGTCCCAGAGGGGACCATTTAAAAAAATTATACCGGTTTCACAAACAACATTTTGTTGTTATTCTTTGAAATGTTTAAAGCTAAAAAGACCTTTCTGCTAATGTAGGAACGTACACACCATGCATAGTGATTACAAATTTTAAATAATTAAAGGCCATGGGGGTTCTGACACCCAAAACCCCCCCTTGGCTACGCCCCTGATATATATTATATATATTTATAATAGGAATCACCAGGGGAGCTCATTTAGTAACGTTCGTCCGTCTGTCCATCCGCCAATCGTCTGGTTCGCACAATAGGACCTGAACGCGAAAAGTTATTGAGATGAAATTTGGTATAGAAACTCCTGGTGCTCAAAGTAAGGACTGGTACCCATTTCGGCATGGTTCGCCCACTTTTAACCAGGGTTACTGCATAAGAAACAACGAAACAAATAGAAAACAGAGTGAACAACTCAGCTATAGAGAACGTTATAGGAGGCAGTAAACCGATCGAAGCAAGACGTAACGTTGCTGGCTCAAGCACACAAGGTCGTGTGAGCAAAAAAGTTATAGGAACCTGTAAGATTCGTTACTCTCGCGAAAAATTTAAACACAAAACATGCCAATCATGTTGTTCTTGTGGAGAGTCAGTCCATTCTTCGGAGTCCGTGAATGCGATAAATGCGTTGCCTACATGGTGAGGATAATTGTAATCCATAAAAATAAAAGTTATTTTACCACAAACAAACATGCACCCGCCGTTTTTTCATTTTGTTTACAACTTAAAGTAGAAATCCCATGGAGGTACATTTATACCTACGCCGAGTTGAATATGTTTAGTTTAGCCGAACACTCTAGTGTTAAGTTAAAAATGCCAGCCGCTAATGTTTCTTTGTATTGTAATGTATCTGTATTGTAATGTATCTCTGTATTGTATTTGCATAATGTTTGTTTGTTCATAATTATAATAAGTGTATATTGTATACTTTAATAATTTAACAAAATATTTTTATTCAACATCACACTTTTTCATTTCTTTTAAATACACAAATTTAGTCTTTCAAATGGTAGTGTTTAAAAATGAAACGTTGTTTGGATTTTAACTTCAATTTTTATTTTATTTTTTTTTTAGCATAGTGTTAGCTAACAAATATAAAAAACGAATAAAGAACTATGTAATCATACTTCTCTGGCATAGTCTAGTTTCGTTAGTTAGATCTAGTTTCTTAGACATATATATACAAATATAGCCAGTCGCATCTTTCTGTCTAACCTATTGTGACCAGACCTTAACAAATTCAACCTGAACTAAACTGACTTAAGTAAATTTGTTTGCATCTAACCTCACCTATGTATATTCAACCTAACCTTAACTTGTCTACAAACTACATGCTAAAAGTTTGACTATTTGACTATATGGTAAAAGTTTGCCTGCAGCTAGCTGCATTATCCAATTTCAACTTTGTACTCTCAGCTTTTAATATTCATTTACTAATTATAAAAATCAGACACTTTATTTCAAAAAATTTAAATAAAATTGTTAAAAAAAAATTTATAACTACAACCCTGTTATATTTTACAATAGCACACACCGGCATAAGTCACATTAACCCTTTCACTACGACTTTTTGTGCAAACTTTATTTTCCACTTTTAAGAGACTATTTTTGATGGACTTTATTATAAAAATAAGGACGTATGAATTTACGAGTTTCAGGGTCAACTGAACATACGGTGGCACACCAGTGTCCCTGTAGTAGCAAAGGGTTAAGTACTGCTTGAATTTTCGAATTATTTTAAACTCGAGGCGTAGCACAGCTAATGACTTATGTGACAATTTTGTTTGAAACCACTAACGCAATTAACTTTAACTTCGAACCCGAGGCTTGCAAATATTTTGCTACACATAATGAAATATTTTAAGTAGTGTCCATGATAGGAGCGTACTGCCGCCGCCGTACACCAACAACTGCACAGCTCGATGCAGAATGAGTAGCCTGCAAGCAAAAACAAAACAAATTAAAAAATCAATAATTATTGAACTCCTCTAAAAACTGACTAACCGTTGCATGATCTGCTTGCCCTTTGGTATAGTTTCCGGGCCCTCATTGGCGAGAAACTCGCGCAGTCCCAGCAATGTGTTGTAAAAGTACTCGGACCAGTTTATGGAAACCATATCGAAATTAAATAAGCTTTGATCCGACGCAGACAGCGCTTTCCACAGTTGCTTTGTATTTTTCATTGAAAACGACCAGTCGTGCTCCACAAAATAGTCGAGTATGGCCGTTTGATAGTGAATCTTGCGATAAGTTTCAATCAATCTGCAAAACGATGTGATGGCTTTGACTTTGCCGTTCCATTTGGATAGAAATGAATAGAAGTGTGCGTACTTACCTTCTTCGCTTGCCCGTGAGTAGTAGTAAAAAGTCAAAGATATATCCCGGCAATATGTGGTAAATGTAAATTAAAATGTTGTACAGAAACTTTGATTCTACAGTGATGGCAAATGGGAACCAAATCATTTTGGTGATTGGCATTTTGGGGCCATGCTCCTCTAAGGCTTTTCTATAGGTGGCCCAGCTAAGCATGTTGTCCTTGTCGGGCACCAAATTGTAAATGGGTGCTGGTTCGGGTTTGCTTTTGAAAAAAAAAAAAAATTTATTATTTTTTTTATTTATTTGGGGTATGTTTCAAAACTAGTTGGTAGTGCATAAATTGTCATCAGGGTAAAATATTGGCGTAAGCGCCATTTTGACGATTTTTAGTCATAGATGCAATTATGTGATTTAAAATAAGATATTTTAATAATAACGATATTTTCAAGACAAAGCAAAAACAAGTTGAAAAGTTTCATAGAAATTATGCAGAGTTACAATGAACTATGTTCAATGACTTTGAGTGAAGTTAGAAGAGAATTAAATTAAAATCTCTCAGGCTCATTCGTTGTAATCAGAGATGAGAAGCAGTTGAAATCGGCTCTTCTCTGAATCAGCTGAATTCTGATTTTAATTTATGTTGTTGTTCACTTTTCAAATGATTTAAAGTTGTATTTAGATCACTTGAAATCCACTTTACTCAAAGAAAAATAGCAGAAAATACATCTGCAGCCAATGCACACTGATTCGTTCCATAGATAAAATTCAAATAATTTGTAGTCTCAGAATTTTACGACTTTGAAAGGTAAAACTCCAACTAAGAAAACGACCAAAAATCTGTGTAAAAAATTAATTAGCGTCTCAAAGTTGAAACTTTTTTCACAAAAAAAATTTAAGCTCATATTTTCTGTTTTTTAGTCTATTAAGTAAAAAATATTATAAAAATACATGGTTACCAAAAAGTTACTAATACTTTTAATATAGATTAAAAATTAATGAGAGCATTTTTGCTTTTAATGTTTTCTCGAAATTGACAAAGCTGAGGCTTCTACTTCACTTTTAATTTAAAATATTTTTCTAAATTAAAATCTGAAAATTCGCAAAACTTAGAGGAAAACTTATATAAAAAGTATGTTCCTGTATTTTTGGATACTTAACCCTTTCGGGACGGAGTTTAATTTTGAAAACCAAAATACTCTTGGTAGAAATGTTCCCATAATTTCAATTTTGGGACCGCAAAATTGTGTTGCATACTGACAAATTCTAAAAACATCCTTTATGCGAAGACATATAGTTCGAATAATTATTCTGCGTGGGTCACGAGATCCGATCCTTAAAAACTTGCTGGGACGTATTATCCCAGTAGTCCCGAAAGGGTTAAAGAAGCATTCTTTCTTTGTAAAATATAAGTCTTACCCATTGCCAAACTACAAAATTTAAAGAAAAACAAAATGGAGATTTCAATTCAGCAGACCAGGATTAACTAGTACACCAAACTTTATTAAAAACCACTCCTTCTAACTTTTTCCCGCGGTTGTATGGAGTCGAATCACTGTGCAATGGGATGTAACAACCAAATATCTGTTTCTAATAAAAGTTTTGATGGCAAATATGCTTTCAAATGACATTGAGTTCAAAAATTGTTTACGGAATGAAATTTAATTTCATGTTGTTTAGGTCGTAAATACCCCCATTGGATCTTTTCACTTTTTGCTTTCATCTGAGTCGAATTTCCCGAATCTTGAAACTCATTCTACACTCTCCGACCTACCTTCGATCGAACGTGTTGGCAGTGTGCGAAGCTGACGCCAGCATCAGATTGGCGCACATGTCCACTGGCACAAAGTTGGCGTTGGCCTGCATGCGGACGTACAACACGCGCAGCACGCCGTGCGCCACGCCGTACAAAATGCTCATCGGCCCGTACAAGCTGTCGACCCAGCCGGGAAACGGTTCGCGGAAAGTCGGAATCACTGTGAATAGTCACAAATTAGTCAACTTTCAGGCGCACATCTCCGAATCTCAATCTCACCTATGCCTGGCCGAAAAATGCAAATGGGCAGTTGGCTACCCTCCGCCAGCACCGCCTCTTCGGCCAGCGCCTTGGTGAAGGTGTATGAGTTGGGAAACTCGCCACACCATTCGCCGCTCATGCTGTTGGTCCGCTCGGGGCCGAGCAGCTCGGCAACTTGGCACATTTTGGCGGCACTTATGCCCAGTCGCTGCGTGTAGTAGACCTCGTCAATGTGCCAGACGGTGCAATTGGCAAACGCCGACGAGACGTGCACAAATGCCTGCAAAGAAATAAGCATCGTATTCGCATTGAGTAATGGAACACTGGAAGGGCTGTTGCCACTGGCTCACCTTCAGTTTGGTCATCTGCTTGGCCAGCTGCATCAGATCCATGGTGGCGCGCACATTGATGGCCAACGCATTGTAGAGCGGCTCGTTGAAGCGCACCGTGGCCGCACTGTGCATGACCACATCCACATTCTCAATCAGCATTTGCCGGTCCTCAGCCGACAGACCCAAGTTCGGCTGTTGACAGTCGCCGAGCACGGGAACAATGCGCGTCCGCGCGTTCGGTTTCACTCTGTGCAGCTCATCAAAGAGCTGTTGACATGAAATATGTGCAATTCAGAAGCGATTTTTAAACAATTTGTTTACCTACCTGACTGCTGAACATGTCTGCTATACGATTTTCGGAAGCCACGCCCTTTTTGGGTCGTATCAACATATAAATGCGCTTCACATCTGTGGCACGTAGAATTTTCTCAATGAACACTAAAAATTGTAAATTTGAGAAAATTACTCAAAATATGTAAGAGATTTCAAAGACTATAAGAACTATTAGTTAGAACTCCTCTTTTGAGAATTGTCATCAAAGTATTTCAATGATAATTAAGATCGTTTCGATCTTGTGAAAGTAGTAGTTTTGGAATGAATTTAAAATTATTAATGTATGACAAAAATTACACTGTGCAACAGTTCTTTCTCACTTGGAACCGGCCGCCACTGGTTCATTGGTTTAACATTGATTGCCGAATTTTCGGTGAGGTATAATTATTTGACTATAGAATGTTCACAAATGTACTGAATACAGCAATAAAAAGTGTTGAATATCTTACGACTTATAAAGGAAAAGTTGATTCACCCATTTATCTTCTGTTTGTCGTTTCTAATATCAAATTATAATAATTTGTATTGAAAAGAAATCCATTATTTTAGTAGTATTTCCGAAACTGAAGCCTTTTCTTAGTAATGTCAGAATGATCCGATTTAGAATATGCACAGTTTTATTTGATAACTTTTGAACATTATTTCATTATGCCTCAAATCCTGGTCTCTATTGAAAAAAAAGTAACAATCGATTTTTACAAACTTCTCTTGAGGCAAATTTTTCACCAATAAAATCATTCAGCACAGACAGGAACATATCCCTTTCATACCAGACACTAAACTACTGGGAATTTTTTCATAATTTTGGAATATATGGTCTCTATATCGCATGAAAATATAATCAATGCTTAGGTTTTACCATTTGTATATCCTCCAAGGATTTTCAGAACACGCACGTATAAATTCCCCAAACAAAAGGTAATTTTTGACAAAATTTCAAAAGCACCGAAAAACATTAAAAAACAATAATATATAAAAAAGTTACTATGCAGTCTTGTTAAAAATTGATCAAACTCTCGGAAAAATATATTTACACTTTTCCCACAAAACCAATATTATAGCTACAATATACATTTATAGTTAGGTGTTTAAACACCAGGATTTAGGATTTATTAGGATTTATTAAGCACCAAATATCTCGAAAACCAAAAATCGGAAAATTTTGTTGGCCCCAAATTTGAATTTTCCGACACTATTTCACCTTAAAAAAACTGTTTCATTCGAATATTGACAAAAACCAAACATCGCGGGGCTTATATGGGTTAAGAATACAACTTACTTCTGCGGCTCATTTTGACAAAAATTGAAAAAGTGATGCAAGAATTTCGCAATAATTCAAGTTATTTGACATTAGTTATTTTACATTGGTCGAATAGAATCGAAAATATTGAGACCGAAACCCACCCGCACACTCGATGCACCACGATTTGAAAGAGATATAGTAATCACTTGATGGCAGGTGTGGACCATAAGGTGGAAGGAAAGCAACGTCCAAACAAGGCTCCCTACAAATCACTATCGATATGTGTATTGCCTGGCGTTGTGCTGCTGGAACACAATTCTTTTCCTACTGACCAAAGCTATCGGGTTTTGGGCGATCCCAGAGAGTCCCATTGTTGACAGTACTGGCAAAAATTAAGAGATTTCATCGCAAGGGAGTCAAGTAATCACAAAAATGTCAGAGAAGTTTTTTCAGTACGGAATCTTATCTTTCTAACGACATCTAGCTTAACTCCATAGCACTTATATAGGGTGTTTTTTTAAGAGGTTTGTTTTTCGAATAGAGATAAAACTGGCATTTTGTGGTCAAATCTGGCAACTCTAATGTCATTTATGTTCAGTTTGGTTTGCCATTTCATCATGAACAGGTTGACAAAAGAACAACGCTTGCAAATCGTGCAAATTTATTTCGAAAATAATGATTCAGTTCGCGAAGTTTACCGCAAGCTCCGTCCATTTTATGGTCGACATAATCGTCCATCAGAGCAATTAATTCGGTTAACCATGGGTCGTTTTCGCACTACGTTTACTCTATGTGATAATACGCATCCGCAGAGACGTCGAACAGTGCGCACCGAAGAAACAATTGCTGCTGTAGAGCAAAATGTTGAAGAGGACCCGAATGAATCGATTCGCCACCGTGCACAGCAATTGGAGCTTTGTCCATCAACTGAAAATTGGACCTGTAGAATTGGCTTTATTCGAGCCAGCCGCGGCGGCCACATGCCCGAAATCATATTTAAACATTAATGGCATAAAATTATCCTTTCAATAAAGCCAAATTGATGGACATTAAAACGATTTTCTTGTGTTTTATTTCAATTCGAAGTTCTATACCTCTAAAAAAAACACCCTATACAACGCGAGATACATAGTATATTACTAAAGCCATCCATTGGAAAAAGAATAGATTTCATTTCAGTACAACTTATATTTCAATAGCTTAGCAAATAGTCAACATTAGTCAACATTTTAATGGGTCAAAGTGCATTTCACTAAAAACGTCAATATTTACAGTTATAAATCATATTTATACATTGTATATATCGGCGTATGTATGTGAAATCAACGAGGCATGTACCTAATACACATTGAATCACCAGCATTCAAAATTTTCGCTGGCTTCCACATGTTAAACTGGTTTCCTTAAACGTTTATGTTTTTTTGCTTAGCATTGTTTTGGCATGCTCACATACATATATACATTGTTTTGGCACACATATATATGTACAATACAATTGTGGCCAATTTTACAAGTGAAATCTAAAACTTCCACTAATTATGCCAAAAAATTTACCAAAGCACATATTTAGATTAACATTATAAAAAAAATGTGTATATGAGTATTAATAATTTACACAGAATTTTTATTTTCTTTAACACAAAAGTGTCGCACTTTTTTTTGCCACAGAAGTAGACCTTTTCTTTTTTTCCATAAAAATTTGCTGCATTCGCAATTTTTGATGATTTTTTTGTAATCAACACTAAGCAACTGACATTTTTTATGTTTCTTATTTATTGCATATCTTTAAAGTTTATTCTAGTTTTTTTATTTTTTTTTAATACCTGTTATTTATTTTGCTTTTTTTGATTTTTTTTTAATTTGTTTTCTTTTCTTTTCATTTTATTTTAATTTAATTCTAAAGTTAAAATTTTTCAAAATCTGTGAGCAGTCACAACATTTTAGCCGTAGTTTTAATTTTAAGATTTTTTTAATTCCAATAATTTATTTTTCAATTATTTTTTTTTAATTATACCTAATATTTATTTATTTCAATAATTTTTGTTTAATAAATTTTTCAAAAATATAATATTTATTTTTTGTGATTTTTTCAAATCAACACTAATTAACTTTTAACTATTGTAATGAATTGTAATTAACTTAATTTTTTATGCTTCTTATTCATTGTATATCTTTAAGCATATTCGGGTTTTTAGGTTTTAAACACTGTTTTTAATACCTGTTATTTATTTTCTTATTTTCATTTTTCTAAATTGAAAAAAATGTGTTTACTTCATTCGTTCATTGTTTATACTTCATTTTATTTCATCTAAGTTATTTTATGATTTCAGTTTATTGTAATCGTTCCTTATAAAATTGTTTGATGCGTATTTTTTATTATTAAAAAATGTTTAAATTTAAATAATTGTTTCTTAAAATTGTTTTTTATTGCAATATTATTTTTTTGTGAATTTTCCAAAACGATACCAATTAACTCAAGTTTTTATGTTCTTTTTTTATTTTTTTATATATTTTTAAGCATCATTGGGTTTTAGGCTTTAACCCATTGCTGCCCGGTACCAGTTCCGCCCATACGATTTTGATAAAATTTCATACACGACCTAAGAGTGACCCAAAATGATCAGAAATTTCAGCTTTATATCTCTGCACGTTGCTGAGATATTCATTAGGTATTTTGTACCCATTACGCAGCAATAGTAACTTTTTTCCATACTTTGTGAAGTGATCAGCTAAACACGTGAACGAAAGTTGTATTTTTTACAGGTGAGTTAGGAGGCAGATTTTTGTGAAGTTCTAGTCGCCCGTTTCGCCACATTTTCCACCTCCGGAAAATTCATGATTTTTGGAGTCTGGTAACTCTAGCTAGATGGCGAAATTTCAGGGTGACCTTCACTAAGTTAAGGTAGTTTCATCTTTACCCTAACTATCCCTATCAATGGTTTTGAGAGATCTCAAACATTGACTTTTTTGTGATTTAAAAAAAAATCAATTTTCATAGGTAAAATTTTACCCATTGGGCAGCAATGGGTTAAACACTTTTTAATACCAATTATTAATTTCTTATTTTATTTCCTTGATTTCCCTATTTTATGGCATTATTTTAATTTTCGAAATTGGTTTTTATTTCAAGGTTTTTAGCAGGAAAGAAGCGGTTAAGTTTGTTAGTTAAGTTATTTTCAATTTATCAAATTGTGTAAATAGGCATTTTACGCGTATTTTTTATTTTAATATTTTGTTTTAATTTTCATATTTTTCTATTTCCGCAAATTTCTTCAAATTTTAATATTTATTATTTGCGATTTTTCCACAACACTAATTTTCTAACGTAGTTTAAGTTTTCTAACGTATTTAAAGTCTTGTTTGTTTTTCAGCATTTATGGGGTATTATCTATTATCCTTTTATTTTTTTCTTATTTAAAATTTTTCGAACATGGTTTCTTTTTTTCTTTCAATTCTACTTTTTCATTTCGGTTTTATTGTAATTTAAATTTTTCAAATTTTTTAAACAGTTATTTTCTGCGTATTTAAAAATTTGTTTAGCTTTAACACTCTTATATATTAATTTTTTCGAATTCGAATTTATCTTATTTAAAATTTTTCGAAAATTGTTTCTTTTTTTCTTTCAATTCTACTTTTTCATTTCGGTTTTATTGTAATTTAAATTTTTCACATTTTTTAAACAGTTATTTTCTGCGTATTTTAAAATTTTTTTAAGCTTTAACACTTTTATATATTAATTTTTTCGAATTCGAATTTATCTTATTTAAAATTTTTCGAAAATTATTTCTTTTTTTCTTTCAATTCTACCATTTCATTTCGGTTTTATTGTAATTTAAATTTTTCAAATTTTTTAAACAGTTATTTTCTGCGTATTTTAAAATTTTTTTAGCTTTAACCCTTATTCTCATACCCAAACTTACTATCGTCGTTTGGCACCCGGGGTACCCGGGTACCCATTTCATGAAATTTTTAAGTTTTCAATATTTTGTTAATTAAAAAACAAAATTTTTTAAATATATGATTTGTTCGCTTTTCACCTAAATAACGAGGATCCGGAAGGTAAAAAAAAGATTTTCATTATTTGTCAGTTTTTTTCACGAAAATACATCGCAGTGGGCACCCGGGTACCCGGGTATGAGAATAAGGGTTAACACTCTTATATATTAATTTTTTCGAATATTGTTTCTGAATTTAGTTTTGTTAAATTTTTTTCTTATTTTAAATTTTTCGAAAATTGTTTCTTATCTTTTCTTTTATTTAATATTACTATTTCACTTCGGGCTTATTGTAGTTTATATGTATTTTTTAAATTTTATAAACAGTTATTTTCTGCGTATTTTAATTTTTTTTAATTTTGATTTTTTATTTTACTGAAATTTTTTTTTTAACTTTTTTGATTTTGAAAAATTTCATATTTTCTAAATATTTTTTGTTTTTATAAACCAATTATTTATTCTTCATGTTTATGTGCACTTGAAATATTTTCAAATTATATCTCAAAATTTTCCGCGCAGTTTTCATTTATTTAATTTTTTTTTGATAAAATATTTCTTTTTTTTGTAAATATCTTATTTTTTTGTACATGATTTATACACACACAAACATGCATCACGCCCGAAATTTAATCACATACCTTTCCCCACAAAACCAGAACCGCCCGTAAGGAAAATATTTTTATTTTTGTAGAACGCCTGAATTTCCGTTTCCATTGCTAACGTTGTCAACACTATTGTGACCGGCCACCGTTTCTGTGGCTAAATAACTTCTGCGACTGTTGTCAGCTGTGCTGCACCGCGAACGAAATTCAAACGCTGGCGCGTTATGCTTTTTATATCGCCGCATCCGCGCGCCGATCGCGAATTCTAACTGGCGGGGACGACAGGTCGCTTAAGCGTAACAATAACAAATACAGCCAAGTTACAAGCGAATAAACCATTTAAGACCGTTCATACCGGTTTTATTATTAATTATTTCCTTTGTTGCTCTGCTCTGCGGACCCATTGACTGCTTCCCGCAAAAACTACTCACTGACCAATAATTGTTATGTGCACAAGTGCGCGTACAGACAAGGGTCAACGCACACACAAGCACGCACGCAAGATCAGACATTTCTTATAATTAAAAGCAAAAGTTCATTTGCAACGATTTTGTTGTAGTCAGATTTATTTGCACACCAGCCAGTCGGACCCACTCGACGGGAGGTGATGGAAGCGTTTACCAATCGATTAGTAAGCCGTAACCATTCGTAATCGCTTGCAAATCAGACATGTCAGCTGCGACTGGTTGCAACTGTCTTACGACTGTTGCTTAGTAATCAGCAATTCATAGCGACAAATCTGTTTTATGTCTTCGATTGCAAATTTATTGAACGGCCCACAGACGACGCCCCAGAGGCATAAATTAAGCCGACACGAGTAATGAAATTATTACGCGGTTTGTGAGATAAATTACGAATAAATTTTCCCGGTGCACCGCGCAGCACTGGGGAAACCCCCGCCGCTGCAGAACGCACCAAACTGAACCGCAAATCAACTAAACGAAAATATATCTTTTATTGCAACAGTGCGACTGCGACTAAGTAGTTAAATTCAACTCAACATGTGATCATTCGACAATGCCGGCATTGGAGAATTCTGTACCCATGACAATGCGCAGCAATGGCAGATAATGTGTGGAAAACTTGGACTGGACCGCAATTATTGCGTGTGGCTGTTGAAGTTGAAAATAACAAACGTTCGAGGTAGAACCGCCTTAAACGTTTACGCAGTCACTTCCGTTCCA
Source organism: Melieria omissa (assembly GCA_963971225.1). Lineage (NCBI taxonomy): Eukaryota > Metazoa > Arthropoda > Insecta > Diptera > Ulidiidae > Melieria > Melieria omissa. The sequence goes on along the minus strand of OZ020267.1, from coordinate 34,803,984 downwards.
AGCGAGCAGCGCTCGAAACTCTGACAATTTTCCGATTCCCACACGCGCACCAATTTTCTGCTGCTGCTGCTTATGATTGCAGTCGTTGGCCCCCTCGCGCACTTTACGACGCAACTGCGATAACTCAGCAGCAGTTAATTAGGCTTAGACATTCTGGGCATATTTTAGGCGCAACGCGTAAACAAACTGAACGCCAATGCGATGGAGATTTTGCAGAGCTCTTAACTGCCGCTTCCCAGTAGCCAAATGCTCTGGTTCGAGATTTGACACTAGAAAGACTGCAAGTTTTCCATACCCACAAAGACTACATATTATATTCACTGATATCTCGAAACGTACACATCGGATTTGTCAATTTGTAATTGTGTTTGTTTTTTTGTTTTTTTTTTTCTTGTTCACTCCTTTCTTGAGCATAGGGCCTCCACAAGACTTCGCCATCTTGTGAACAAGGACAAAACATTGTCGAATCCTAATTGTAGAACCTGAAGAAAGAATAAAAGTCATCAAGGCAATAGTTGATAGAAATACTTAAGAAAATACAGATATTTTTAAAAATTAAATACTGTCAAAATGGGCGTCTTTCTAGTGTTAAAAAGTTTGATGAATTTTATGGCAAAAACTAAAGTAATTCTGGTAAAGGTTTCTATTATAATATTTTTGTTTTCAAGTGGAGAAAAAATAAGTAATATGTGGGGATGGTTTGTTATTACTAACTATTAGAGTTCGACCGAATATTCGGCTTCAGTATTCGGCCTATTCGGCCAATTTTAAGTATTCGTGTACCTTGTAACGAAAGTCAGTTTGCTCAGTTTCGAAGTATTTTATCAAATATCGGGTTTATCGATATTTCGTACTCAAGATCTCGTTCTCAGTTGAATTGTTAGATTTTTTGTTTTTTGTTAGAAACGGATCTCTAAAGTCTTGATTACACGTAACGAGTCGAGTGACGAGACATCAAAATGGTACTAGGCCGAAAGAATTGGGATAGCGAGCAAAAGCAACGAGTTGTTCAAACGTATTTTGACACGTGGCGAATCAGTTCGGTTTCACAATGCACAAAATGAACTAAGCAACTCGCGCAATTAAACTCAACCGAGCGAAAAGTGGTGTGTGACGCATTCCGCATGTTACGAGCGATTCCGCATGTGACAAGCGATTCCGCGAATCGCTGCGAAAAAGAGAAAAATGTAACGGTAAAGTAGTGCTCGGCCTAGCAAACAAAATGTGATTCTAGTGACTCTCTCGCCACTTTCATCGGTCACTGACTCAATCAACAACTCGCCTTACAGTCAAACCTAAATTGGAGCGTTGAGCGTTGCGTTTTCTGACGCAACGCTCTCGCTCAGTGCGGCATACCGAAATTGAAGCGTTGCGTTGGGGTTGTCAAAATCATGAAATGAAAACAAATGACAAAAAAATATCTGCTTAGTTGCCAAAAAACAACAATTTATTATTATTTTGCAAAACTTAGCTCTTATTTGAATAAATTCCTCACAATTTAAATCAAATCAAATATAAATCACAGGCGTTTTTGTTTGTCGCAGCCAACTTCAACTGCTAACGCGCTGTCAAAATTGGAAATTCGAATAGCGCAGCGTCAGAGCGTTTCAATTGTGGTTTGCCCCATACAATTTGTATGGGCATGAAGCAATTTTGACAGTTGCTTGCCGCTGACGCTCCAATTTAGGTTTGGCTGTTACTGTTTAGTCGAAACGAGTACTCGTTAGAGTTGCTGTCTTGTCACTCTACTCGTTACGTGTAATCAAGCCTTAAGACTGTTTTTGGTTTTTTACTATCAGGTGTACAACTTTGCTTCCGCCGTTTTTTTCCAAAATTAAAAGCTTTATTGCGAAAAAGTGCTTACAGATGTATTATTCAAAGTATTGTCCGTCGCTAGCGACAACTTTCTCCCATCTTTCCGGCAATTTTCGGATCCCGGCTCGAAAAAAGGAGTCCTCTTTTGACGCTATCCATGAAGCAATCCATTTTTCCAATTCTTCGAAGGATTGAAAATGTTGATCTGCCAGGCCGTGTGCCATCGAACGGAATAGGTGGAAGTCAGAAGGGGCGACATCTGGGGAATACGGCGGGTGGGGCAAGACTTCCCATTTCAGCGTTTCCAGGTACTTTTTGACCACTTTTGCGACGTGAGGCCGAGCATTGTCGTGTTGGAGGATGACTTTGTCATGTCGCTCTTCCATTTTTAAAACGTTGAAACCACTCCCGACACGTTCTTTCACTCAGAGCAGCATCACCGTAAGTTTCTGAGAGTATTCGATGCGCTTCAGCTGCATTTTTTTTCGAATTGTAACAGAAAAGTAAAACTTCCCGCAAATGGCGAGAATTGGGCACATAAACGGACATTTTCGAGCGTGAATAATACGAAAACAAGAGCAACTGTCACTGAAACGGCGATGACAATTCGTTAGGCACTGTCTACACTCACTTTAAAGGCATTACCATCTATGTATTTCAACCAGCCTCAGCCGGTACAGCCACCTATCGGAAAACGGCGGAAGCAAAGTTGTACACCTGATAATATATATGTATGCATTTTTTTATTAATTCTTAAGGAAACAAAGAAATGAATAGAAAATCAAGGCCTAAATTTGATCATTTTTTTTCTTAAAAACATTTTTATTACTATTCGACTTCGGCCTAATATTTTTGTTATGCCGAATATTCGGCCTCGGCCAAAAATCCACCTTCGGTCGAACACTATTAAGTATTAATGCGTACAGTAGGGTGGAGTGAAAAACTCAATTTTAAAATTTTTAGAAGCTAGTATTTTGGAAATGTGCCAAATGTCCATAGTACCAATCCTGCAAAATTGTATTAGTTTCTAACATCTCCTTGATCGCCCATCACCTAATTGAAATAATTGTTTTTCATCAAAAGAAGTGAAAGCCGTATTTTCAACTCAGTTAAGGATTCAAAATAAATCTCAGTAACCTTTGCTTTAGGTTTGCGGTTTTTAAGTTATTTATTGTAGCAGTCCCGATTGAGCGAACAAAAACTTAGATCGGACTCGTCTGACAATGCTACTGTCGATGAGTACATTCCAGATAGAGAATCAGTCAAAAGTAAGCCAAATCAGGATCGCCAATGTCAAAAAATGGCTTTCTCTCTGCCTTCCCCCACTATAGCTTGTGATCGGACCAGAGTTTCGGACAGATCGGCTGCTGTATTAGCAACATCAGTTCTGCATGATCTTGGTCTCGAATCACCCAACGACCGATCCAAAGTAATTGACCGAAGCATAATCTGTCGAGAACGCAGTAAACTTCGAAAGGAACTGAGGCAGAACGAAGACGACCAGTTTGACCACACTCACAAGGGCATAGATGGACTATTCTTCGATCGCCGCAAGAATAAAACTTTGACACAAGTTCTCAACGTCGACAACAAGTACCACAGAAAAACCATATCGGAAGAACACATAACCATCAACGCACAGCCGGGTTCTTCGTACTTCAGTCATACGTCTCCGTCATCAGGCTGCAGCAAAGTCAGCCAGTCGCTAGTCATGAGTCATTAGTCGCTAATTTCAAAGAGTGAAATGCGAAGACAGAAAATATTAAAGTTGTCGGGTGTGACGGCACAAAAGTAAACGGCATATCAGTGGCTGATATGTCTACTCCATGCCAATGAGCTGCCCTTGCGCAATCTCTTCCAGTCACTTGATGGCGGGACTACAGGCCCTCATGGATTCTCTGGATCTATCGGAAAGCGGCTAATGACATATAGCGAACAGCCTGTCTCCTCATATCAACCAGTTAAATGACCGAGCAACTCTCCAATGTGAACCCAAATGAGTTGAGCACAAATAGGCGGTATCTACTGGAAATGTGCAATAGCATCAGCAAAGGTGAATGTAGCGTCGATCTGGCAGTGGGAACCCTGGGTACCTGAATCATTCACGATGGCTAACGACGCGTCGGCCAATCAAATCCTCCAATTGTATGTCAGCGACAAGAAACCGTCCAAGAATCTAACAACGATGGTCACGTTTATCATTCGCGTATATGCTCGGATGTGGTTTGGCACAAAACCCCAGCCATCATGCAAAGAGGGAGATAGGCACATTCACCAGATGCTCCTCAAGTCACGTTACCTCAGCCGTAAACTCAAGGGAATCGTTGACCCCGTTATTCACCGTAACGCGAACTTTGCTCAACCAGAAAATCTGCTCCTGGCCATGATGACGCAACATCGAGCACATATACGTGAGTTGGGCTTACGACGAGCGATGAAGGCCAGAGCTACCGCAGTCCCCAGTGAATAAATACGAAGGTTCAAGGTTCCCGCAAAACTTAACTTCGACGCCGTGGAATACTTCGACATGATTGACTGGGCAGTCTGCCCTATTTCGGAACCTCCCGTCATTAAAGCCATGACAGACGCTGAGCTCACGGATCTCATCACGACAGAGGTGACTCCAAATTTCATCTTTCCAAAGTTCCTAAGCAGTTTATACCATGTGTTTATAACTTTGGCATCATTAAATACTGTAATTATAAGGGTATTTGATTATTAACTAAATTTTAAGATGACTACGCCGATGGGAGATCAAAAAATTGTTTAATTTATTTCTAATTTTTACACAGCTTTCTATTGATGTATTGGCACATTTTGAGATATCTAGCGAATTGATATTCCAAAAAATTTTTTTTTGGCCATTTTCACTCCAGCCTAGCGTACAGCAATGCGGGCACGTAGGCAAAAATTTGCTATTTTCACCCTGGCTCGCTCTTTGTACACCCACCCATGTAATGGGGTCCATTTCCCCTAGCGACTATGGTCGTTACACCCGAAGACCAGTCACCTATTGCTGTTAGGTTTTCAGCTACTCTAAGAAAGATTCCATTGGATCTGTTGCTAATAAGAAGCACGTTTAATAGCTTAAAGTCCAGAAGCTATAGATCTTCCGAACGACCATACAGCCGACGCACACATTTCTGTATCGCCCAAAAGCTGGGCACCCGCATGTAAAGTACACCAAAGTCTTGTCGAGATACTTAGGTTAGATTAGGTTAAGTTGGTTGAACGCATTGGCCACACTTAGACCCTGTTGGGTCCCTAGCAGTACCAGATGGAGTTCCTTTGACGTTAAAAACTGGTCGGGTAATAATTTCTCAGGATGTCTGTGTTTTTTTGTGTTTTGACTTGGAGCTTAGAGACCTCATCCAACGGGGCTCGCACACATCTAAGACATGAGATACTTGTACACTTGGAGTACCTATGGAGGACTTATGTTTCATAGTCTCTATCTGTAAAAACACAAGTTTTCAAGAAAATAAAAAAATTGTTTTAGTCTTTAACTGTTAAAGTTTACATCAATGAGTGTATTAGTTTGTGTAATAAAAAAATGTATATCCTGTCTGCATTAATAAAAAGTTTTTCTTATCTGAGCTATTAACACTGTAGCAGCACGTGGAGAGGATTGCAACACGGATAACTGGTTGAGCACCCGATCAAAACAGGCTTTTTATGAACCCTATGTGGTTTTCATCAGCCAATCAATTATTATTAAATTATTATGTGGTTTTCATTGTTTTTAAATTGGTTTCTTACTGTTAATGGATTTTTAGAATATAACAATTCAATACTAACAACAAAAGTTATAAAATTTAATTCATACAATTCGACGATGATACACAAGATTGTTATTACTTTGACTTTGTCTATAGTAGTTTACAGTATCGTAGAGGAAATAATAACTCTCTGATGGAAATATGGACTTTGATTCTTGTAAATAATTCCACTTTCATGCCAAGAACAAAATTACCCGTAGTTGGTTCTGTCAAATCTATTTATTTAAAAAATAATAGTGTTTAAGCCTCAACGGATCTACTCACACTGCGAATTATCCAAGTCTCTTTTTACTGCCAACTTTTTTAATGTTTTATCAATGAAAATATTAATATACATATATGGTGAATATTATAATTTAAGATTTGTATTCAAATTAATTCGAATTTAAATTTACTTAATACGATTTTTTGCATATTCAATATTGAGATTTTAAGATTTTTGTATATATGGCAACTCTATCTAAGAGTGGGCGTACCATATATATTTATACCACATATGTTTGTTTATACTCTGGAATACTCTTAAATGATTGTTCCAAATTTCAAAGTAACATATTCTCCTTCTAACTCTTTGCTTCAAACATAGTTCTTCAAGCGACTATTTGACAGAATAAAGTCGCTTTAGAAGTAAAGTTTGAATTAGTACTACAGATAATAGAGCAGGGGCGTAGCTAATATATTCGGGTGTACAACTCATGAACTCTGCCACTGGATAAAAAAATTACAAATATAAACTTGGTTCATCAATTAAAATGTTTCAATAAAAATTTGTAATTTGTAATTTTTTTTTATTTTATTTTAACTTTTAATTTAAAGTTTAAAACAAAATCGTAACATTGGCACTTTGTCGATACTCATTTTTGTACCAATAACACGCAATAACTTCATATCCAGTCAACCAAATATCATTAAATTGACTGGGTCGGTAAAGAATGTTCATTCCCAACGCCCAGGTCACATATAGGTGCCGCCTGTGACTAAGCTGGGAAAACTTCAAAGACTAGCGAATCCCTGTATAACAGGATGTCTCAGTACTACACCAACGGCAGCCCTAAATGTTATATTGGGGATCCTGCCGCTGGAACTAAATGTGCAAATGGCTGCAACCATCAGTGCACACAGACTAATGCATAGTGGATCCATATATAGGGATGCACATGCAATCGGTCACCTATCCCTGTTGAAGGATAGAGGCGAGATGGAGGCTTCTGGATGCCTCTGGATCTGATGCCACCGAGACACCGCTTCATACCGCATAGCGAAGACTGGGCTGCTAATAGAATCAGTCTCACGTGTGATGACATTGTCTGGTACACCGATGGCTCAAAGATGGAAGGCGGAACGGGAGCTGGAATATTTAATACTAGCTCCCAATTAGCAGTCAGTCTGGGAGACACGGCCACAGTCTTCCAGGCTGAGGTCTTTGCCATAACCGAGTGTGCCAGAAAGATACTGATTCTCAATGTCAGGAGAAAGAGGAAAATCATAATGTCCAACAGCCAGGCTGCAATAGAAGCTCTGAGCTCGACGACGTTTGACTCCAAACTAGTCTGGGAGACAGCAAATGTTCTCCAAGACATTTCAAAGGATAACCGGATGATAATACACTGGGTTCCTGCGCACTGTGGGCACTATGATGGAAATGAGGAAGCGGACAGATTGGCAAAGGAAGGGGCAGCAAAACCCTATAGACCTGAGCCAATCAAAGGTGTCAGCAGAGCTCATTTCAGGCATTGTGTCAAACAGAGATTCAAAAACCGGGCCAACCAGAAATGGTCCAATACGGTGGGACAACGCTGATCCAAGCTATTCTTTCCGACCTATTCGGAAGGCAAATCTAAATACCTATTGGACCGAAGCAAAAGGGAGCTTAAGTTCATGATGGGAATCCTGCGCGGGCACTGCCTGCTAAATATGCATAAAGCGCGACAGGGTTTAACAGATAGCGAACTATGCAGATTCTGCATGGAAGATGATGAAACATCCGTGCACATCATAACCGAGTGTCCCGCTCTCTTACACGCAAGGAAGCGTATACTGGGAAGGGAACCAATTCAGACAAAAGAGCTGTCTGGAACTAATCTGGGAAAATCAAGGAGTTCCTGGAGAGTATTGGGGGAGATGAATTCCTCCAATAATGAATAAGGGATACGGCACAATAGTTCTCTTTGGACGCAGTGTCTCGGGCAGTTGATACTCGGCACCCGTATCTATTCTAGGTGCCGCTACCAGAAAATTCCCTATTTTAAAGGTCTAGTTTACTTAATGTAGAGCGCATGTAATACTTAATTTGCTAAAAAAAAATTGTAAGCCCCAAGACCAATTTCTGGCTACGCCCCTCACATAGAGACAGAGATCAGTAATGAGTTTAATATCAAACATTTATTTTCGTTAAAATTTTAAATATAAACTATTGAATAGTTATAAGTCCTCAATTGATGAGGTTTCTTTTTTATATAAATATTTTCTGCAATACCAGAGAGAAACGTTTAGTTTTAAGAATACTTTAGAACATTTCAAAATGTTATTGAAATCTTGCGGTATTAAAGCGTTCGCACATTGTGCTCACACTTTCTGAAAGTGTTAACCAAATGTCCGTCATTAAGCTTGGATTTAAAAGCTTAAAACTTCTACCTCTACAGTTTTTTGCTTACAGATTGTTAGCTTAGACTCTAAGGATTTGTTTTCATAACGTGCATTTATGAATTCAACATTTAAATTAATTTTGAAAAATCTTAAATTTAAATTAATATTCTCTCAAATCTCTATTCATACTTTAGTCAATTTATTTATATTAATTTTAATAACTTTTAGCTGTCTATTGCATGCATTAGTAACGCTTCCGTTCATCTGTTAAGGGTAGCAAACTTGCCGCTTCACTCACACAGTTGCAGTTGTCTTTTATCACTGGGTGGATGTGTTGTGCACGAACGCAAAGCCGTCGCCCCAGCATCAGTTAACTACTTGGCATAAATGCTATCAATATTCTGACAACTATTCGCATAGTTGGCTACATAAATAGTTTTATTTATTGCTGGAGTTGGAGAGCAAACGCCAGCACCCTCTGTGAGCCGCTTAGAATAAATTAAACGCTGACGCCCGCTGAATGCCACTCGGGCAGCATTCATTTGCCGCATTTGTTTGTCAACAAGCGCTGGGCGCTGTACAAATTATACACTTACAGCTGGAAAAATAGTACAAATTACTTGAATTTAATAAACACTCGGCCAGACAAAGTATGGAGTTATTAAATTATTTTTCGTATTTGGTCAAATGTGATCCAGCTGATTCTCGGCCAAGTACGGAAATTTGCGCTTTCGCCATAAAGGCAGCTTTAATGCCACATAAATTTCCGATGCCGCACTTGAGCGTTTATTAATTGCGACGCTGTGCATCGGTTTATCGCAGATCGTAGACATTTATAATTGCAGTCAGTCGCTTTTGAAGCGATCTTTCAGCTGTCTTTTTAGCTTTCCAGAAATTACCATTAATAACGAGCAAATAAACAAATTTATAAAGCTTGTGATGACATGATATCTTTCATCGGCAGTGCAGTATAATTACAAACACATAGAGACTACTTTGTATAAATTCTGTGGGGTGGCAGTGTCTGGCCTCTAAAACGGTTTAATTGCGAAACTTGTCGACAATTGATTTGAATAATCGGATTGTTTTATGTAAGAACGTAATGTTAAGCCCTGAACGTTGGGCGTAGACATAAGTATATGCCAGAATGTAATAATAATATACCTTCGCATTCTCTTTGCATCACAGTGGTACTGGTACATTGAACACTGGATCAAAGGAATGGGTCTTGCTAAGTGCTTAGTGCGTCGCTTTATTAGTGAACCCTTTTGATTTGATTTCATTTCATTTCACAGAAATATATTTTTCCTATAACACTGTGCAACAGAAAACCACTTTTGTCGAGACCCAGCCAAAAAATTATATAAGCGTGCAACTAGAGGTCATTCATAGTAACCTGGCATACTCAGTTTTTCATTTTCTGATCCAATGTCCTTTTAAAGGTACTTTACAATTTTAAGAACATATATATTTAAAACAAATTATTTAAATATTTGCGGCTGTGCAATGATGAAGATATGGGTACCAAATTTTCAACTATATTTCCAATTTTGAACTTTCAGGGCCAAAATACAGTTTGTCAAGTAAATGTTTGCAAATTTAAAAGAGGTAGACTATTTTTTTGAAAAGCTTATAATATAACAGAAATTGCAATATTTTGAAATTGTTAGAAAAATATCGATTAATTGAATATTTCACTCTCATATAATATCAAAGTAATGTATATTTTATTCGCGTATTGAAGGGCGAATTGATTTGAAAGTATCTCCTGGAAGACCCAGAAAACTGCCGGACAGAGAAAAAAGAAAAATCATCCGAAAAGTTCGTGAGAACCCCCGTATCTCAATGAGGGAAATGGCTTTGGATATACAAATAGAATGCGGAACTGATGTATCTCATGAAACTGTTCGGAACTGTACGGCGCCAAATTTTCAATGCAATCTTGGTTTTGAAAGAAGACGAGTTTTTTGACAGTTTAAAATATAGCTTCATCCCTTTTTTGATTTTTTACACTGTTTTCGCGAATCAAGTAGACATTACTAATAATCTATATTTAAAAAAAATTTCAATATATGTCAATTTCTGTTTTATTTAAAAGCTTTTCAAAATAATGTTTCTACCTTTTTTAAGTTAGCAAACATTTACTTGACAAACTGTATGTCAGTAAAGTTCTTTCAAATTTGTATACTTCGATATTGTTGATATTTTTTCAAGAATTTTTTAACGAATCATTTTGACAAAAACATGTTTTTGATCTATAAAGTAATAATCTATATCTAATATTATATATGTTTTTATCTAAAAATGAAGATAGAAAAATAATATTTTGAGGTTTTATAATTTAATTTTTTTAAATTAATTTAATTTTGAACTTTCAGGACCAAAATGTGTCAGTAAGGTTCTTTCAAATATCTTTATCTTTTTGAACAAACTTTTCAAATTTTTGACAAAAATATATATTTTCGATCTATAATATAATAATCTATATCCAATATAATTTATGTTTTTGATCTAGAAAATAAGATAGAAAAATAATATTTTGAGGTTTTATACTGCATGTTACTTTCTCACATATCCACGGTTTTGAAAGTTCAAAATAGAAAATTTATTCAAAACGCTACAACTTTTCTCTTTTATTTGATACCCATATCTTCATCATTGGACAACCGCAAATATTAAAAAAAATCTTTGAAAGGTTTATGCCCTTAACATTTTAAAATCCTCGGGCATCTTCTTCTTCTTCTTGACTGGCACGACAGCCCAATTATGAGACTAAGGCCTAGCTACCCGCAACCAACTGTGTTCTGCGTGCGAATGTTTTTTTACAAGGTTAGAAGGGACCTACAGTTTTATGCCGATTCCGAACGGCAAGTTGGGAGCTTTTTCATAGGCAATTTTACTCTCAGAAGTTTGCCATTTCCTGTTGAGAGGACAGCCGCCGAAAGAAAAATTATTGTTTTTCTTTTTTTTCGGTGTTAATACAACGAAGTATTGAACTCTCGGAGTCTTGACTCGCGGCCCAACGCACTAGCCAGCTGAGCTACGGCGGCTCCTCGGACATCAGAAAACGAAAAACTGAGTATGCCAGGTTACCATAAATAATTTTTAGTTTCAAAACTACATCAACTTTTTAATGAGTCAAAAGTTGATGTGCCGAACGGTGTAATCAGTGTTCGAACCCCCCAAACACATTGATTGCTGGTACAAAATATGGCTCCGAATGGTATTCGGCCCCAAAGCTGTACGCAAAACCCCCCTCTTAAAATGTTAAGTGCCACTGGGTGTAACATTATATAAAAAATCATTTTATGGGTGGCCAACAGTATCCTTTATTTTTTTTCACAGAAACCTATCAAGTAAGAATTCTTTGACGTTCTTGGTGTAACATAGGAAGGTCGCAATGATCTAAATGCTTTACATCCTGCTGTGGTATGCTTTAAGCTTCAAATTTAAAAAATTATTCATTATTTTTGTATGATCAACTAAGGGTTTCCCACCACTTTCTTTCATGATAATCAATTTTTTAAAGTCTGGCTCGAAAAGTCCAAAGACTTGATACATCATAAATGAATAAGGCCCGGTTTACACTACATTAATTGCAATGCCAAACAACGGTTCGAAAGTGTTGCTTTATGTACACCATTTCATATTGAATATTAATTTCGACAAATAGCAATTTAATTGTGGTTCGAAAGTATAAAAGTTATACAAAAGTTTGAAACAAAAGACCACCAGAATTGAGAACTCTAACTAAACTAGTCTTTAAAAACAAACGTTGCTCAACTTTTTGCAAAGAGAAAACGTAAAGCCAGACTTTGTCAAACACAATCGGAACTCATTTCCAACAAACAACGTGTGGATCATCAATTAAGCAATTTTTTATTGAAATCACACACAAGTTAAATGCTTCTTTATAAAATACATATATATATATGTAGATAAATACATAGTTGTAAAAGTAATTAATAATTTCGGTGCGATTTGAAACATTGACTGCGCACTTCACGCTTGGGTTCTTGTTGCGATCTTCAGTTAGAAACCGGTCTTTGGCTGCAACTGAAAACTTTTCGGCAACTTCAGCGTCACAATAGAGTTCTTGGCGGCTTCTATGCGGCAATCGCACAGCAGATAGTACAGTATGGCCTTGTCTTCGAATAAGAATGAGAGTGGATAAGAGAAAGCACAACATTCATTAAAGAGAAAATCGGGGAGAAATTATTATGCAATATGCGAGGCGAATGACCGGCAGCGCAAAATAAGTACACGTTTTAAATTAACGCGAACTGGCATTGACATTGCGCAAATTGGTAATTGAACGCGGCACAAGGCGCACACACATCATGCAATCAATTCGATTCCCTATTTACTAGCTTGCTTGCAGATAGATATGTGAACGGCTGAATGTTGTGCATGTTCTACTCGCTGAATCGAATCTCATTCGATTCTCAAAATATTTGAGGTCCCAATGCAAACCAATCACAAGCATTCAAAGCGCATCGTTCCTTTTGATTTCAATGTGCGCGGTATTCATGGACGAAATCTTTGGGGCACTCTCGATCCACTGAAAAAACAGGGGGCCTTCTTGTGCAGTGCTTCCGAAATAACCATATCCACATATTTCAGGGCCTGTAGCGCCTCGTACGTAAGCGATTTGCCTTCCAGCAACTGCTCGACTTCAACAATTTCTACTGCGTCTCCGGATTCTCCATGAACTGAAGTGAAACCAGCGCTGTCCCACAACCTCAATGTTGCTCCAGTCGTGTACTTTCGGGTGGTCCGAGCTGATTATGCCGCGCGTCTCCGATGTGGAACATGTCCGGCCGCACAATGTTGTTTCCTGGCATTTTTTTTTCATTGCGTCCAACACCAGATGCAAGTGGTCGGTCAGTGGCCGACAGTTTGGTTACCTTTTTCCCAGCCGATGGAATTCGTTGTGCGTGTTCTCGTACAAGTTTTCTTTCAGCCGAATGCATCCACTTGGCATCTCTCAGTTGAAAGAGCGAGTTGCCAAAGAGTGACTGACGAAATGATCAAAGTCTTTTACAGTGATTTGCTTGAACAGAAAGAGCGGCTGTCTTTGATCGAAGGTGTCATAAATACTGCAAATTGTAAACCAATTAACAGCTAATTGCGATAATACATCATATAGTATGAATAGGTTGTGTTTGTACTGGCGATAAGCTGTTATGGGTTATTAAAATACAAAATACATGAATGAAGCAAAGACAGGCGCCGGCACAACAGAATTGCAGTGACCATTGTTAGAGCTAGTGAAATGATAAGCAGCATTATTCAGTATATATAGATTAGATATATAGAAACTCTTGAGAGGTGGCTATATGTATTGCTCTCTTATGAATCAGCTGAAATATCTGATGTCGTAATATTGTTAATATCCAAGAAGCACATTTGAAGTAGACGATACAAAATTTCATATGAGTTAAATGAATGCGATCACAAAAGCGTTAAAATCAGATGGTTTTTGCATGCTTAAAGTTGTTTTGGCTGCAAAAAATATGTTGTTTACAATTTCAAGAGCCGTAAGTCGCTGCTTCGCATTCTGATGAGAACTGTACTAACCGACAGTTCGAACTCATAATTAACTATTTTATTCACTGGCAGTCACCGTACAAGCTCACATAAACAGAAAATATAAACAAAACAACATTTTTTGTTTCATTTTTTTCGCAATGCGAAATTCCTGAAAGCCACTCATCCCCATTCTCTTTCCACTCATTCATTAACCCACACGCTTCAACCGATCTTTTGTGGTTATTAATAACTTCAACTCATTACTCATTGTTTCACAAATTAAAACAATAATTTGGCTGTTGAAACTTGCGGTCCACTGTGCTGATTGTATCAACTAATAGGTTTCTATTGAGTTGCGGGAAAAGTGTATTAGGCTGCGCAGTGTAAATAAGCTTTCTGTTGCGTTCCAAAGCACTCATTATTCTCAGTGTTCCAGCACTAGAAAAGATATGCGACCAATGTGGCCAAGAAGCCAAGTTCCTACCATATGTCCGGTGTAAATATATATCACTAGGGATCGGAATTATATGCAAGTGCGGAGCTTCCGATTTGAACGGGACCAAGACAGAAATTATTTTTATTTAAAAATATTAAGAATGAGCTAATATATGCACTGCATACTTGCATATGTTTGCATATTTAGCATATTTTTCATATAAATCCGATACCTATATATCACTACTATAGGTATGTGACAGTACATGAACATAGACAACACTTGCGCAACGCTTGGTTGCTCGCATTCAGCGGTTACAATTCAACTGATTTCAATGAAGCGGCTCACAAACTTTTTGGGCAATAGCACTTTTGCTTTCAACATCCTACATTGGAAACGCAATAACAACTCGAAACACATTTTGGCGTACACAATGGAGAGCTTCGCATTGAAACAAAAAAAAACAGCTCTAAAAAATATGGAGCGTGACTCGATGTCAGTGAGGGGATTAATTAATTTATTTTCTATAATATTAAAGCCATGCAAATACGCCAAATGAATAGCAACAAAGCGCACACAGTTGACAAATGTGTTGGCCTTATCTGTAATTATTATGATAACATATAATATTGTGGTATTCAGTGTAAATAATTTCAATTTCATATATTTTTGGGCATCCAACAATAACCGGGTTTACATAGACAAAATGTTTTTTACTTTTGAATCTGTTGAGAATTATTGTTGACAATTTAATCACGTACAACAATACATCAACTGCGAATATATATATTTACATACACAGGTATTATTACATTAAAGTGTACAAGTTAATTAAACCACTGAATTACGTCAGTTGCAGTTTTCTCTCATTGCAGAAGTAACCTGTAATTTACATGGCAATTGTTTCCAACAAAAAATCTCTCTGTAAATACTATCTTATAAAATTACAAATAATCTGTGTAAATATACTCTTTTAATATTTGTTTTTACTCTTCTGGAAAGTGATTATCTCGGGAGTAGCGACAGGTTGTAACTTATGTTATACGTTTTCATGACTGCTTTCTTGCCACAAGTTTTAACCAGAAGCCGTTCTTTGGCCTCATCTGAAAGTTAGAGGGTGACATCTCTAACGGAATGGTCGACTTTTTAGATGCCTCAATAGAAAAGTCGCGCACCAGATGATACAAAATTGCTTTAGCTTCCAGCAGCGCAAAACGCGAACCTAAATGAAAGCAAGTCAGAAAATCAATAAAATATGAATACAGAAAAACACAGACAAAAATCAGACTCTGTACTTGGTTTTTGTCTCTTACCAATGCAGTTTCGTGGCCCCACTCCGAAAGGCAGATAAGTGAACGGCTCAATGCTGTGCTTGTTCTCCTCGCTGAATCGCTCTGGGTCGAATTTCTTTGGATTCTCGAAATAATTTGGATCTCGGTGTAAACCAGCCATCGGTATCCAAACAAAGTCGCCCTTCTTCATATCCAAATGCTGTCCTTTAATTTCATACGTAAAGTCCTCATTGCACTCTCGATCTACGACAACGGCGGGCGGCCACTTGCGCATCGTTTCCGAAATGACCATGTCCATATATTTCATGCCCTGCAGCGCCTCGTAGGTGAGCGGTTTACCTTCCAGCTGCTGCTCGACTTCGCCAATTTCTTCCAATAATTTCTGCTGCGTCTCCGGATTCTCCATGAGTTCGTGTGCTGCCAAGCAGATGAGCACAGCAGATGTTTCAAAACCCGCAAAGAAGAACAAGAAGCACTGTCCCACAATCTCCACGTCGCTCCAGTCGCGTATTTTCGGATGGTCCGAGCCGATCATGCCGCGTGCCTCCATTAGCATGTTGATCATGTCCGGCCGCACAATGTTGCGTTCCTGACGATATTTCATTGCGTCCAGCACCAAACGCATGAAGTAGTCAGTGATGGCTTTGTCGAAAAGCTCCATCTTGAGCATCTGTGGAGCGACCGAACGTTAGTGACAAGAACAACTAGTAACTACTTCACTATCACAAACCTTCATCAGTTGGCTAAAGTTTATGTACAAGAGGAATTTTATATTTTGCAATGTTGAGAATGTGGTCACTTTCTTGCCCATTCGATAGAACTCATTGTCCTGGTTCTCGTACGAGTTCACTCGCAGCCCGAAAGCTGTCGAGGCGATGACGTCATTGCTGAAGCGCGTACAAAAGTCCTTCATGTCCAGCTCCATGCCGTTGTCTTTTGCGTCTTTTCCTGTTGTACCATTTTGCTCCACTGTCTGTTTCTTCAGATACTTCACCGAATCCTCAGTCACCTGGTTGATCAGCTCAAACATTTGGCGCATCTTGCTGCCGGTAAAAGCAGGACTCAGCGTGCTACGCATATCCTTCCACTTGGCATTTTTCATTAAAAAGAGCGAATTGCCAAACAAATTGGCATCGTTCTCGCCGAAGATGTTGCGATGATTCACGAAATGATCAAAGTCTTTGACGGCGATTTGCTTCAGCAGTTCAGGGTCGCGTATTAAGTAGATGGGCTGACGTTGATCAAATATGCCATAGAACCTGTAAACGATGAAATTGATAACTAATGTTGGCAAACGAAAAAGTAAAAACACATATTGTAGATAATGATTAATGCGTGATAAGCGTTGCGTGTGGCGCTTTTTTTCATGAAAATAATGAAAGGTCGAAAGCTTTGGGGAATCACTTCAAATTGAGTGTTTACCATAAAGTTTTTGTTTGTGTTAACCAATGCTTGGAACAACACTTGTTAAGCTCTCTGACTGCGTTGGTCTACTTCTCATCAATAAAAATCAATTGGTGGTGTTTTCTATGTTGGTAAAAAATATAAATAGAATCGAAACGACTAACTCTTAAAAAAAAAAACGGTAAGACTGCCTTCTTTCGCAGTGGTGAAGTAGAGTCTGGCGATAACATTTTGCTGGTCATTCAGTGAGCCCAAAGTGTTTGTGGCTCAATGGTTCGAATACAAATCAAATTTGATAGCAATAACTGCATAAAGCAGCCAACAGAGAATCTTTGAAAAAGCATAAAGGCGATCAAAGATCGATGGCCGAATGGATTTAATTGTGTTAATACTGTTTTAATGTAGCTATTTTTTCAGTTTGCACAAAGCTAATGCATTCAAAGGTCCTAAACCTCATCCCACATTAAATAAAAGCAATTTTCTTCATCGGAAATTTCAATTTTAAATTTTCTTGTTCATGAATGAGTTCATGTTTAATGAAAGGATGGGTGCTGGGTTCTAAACTTAAAATGAAATGAAATGAAAATTTAAATATTTTAACTCGGTTTTTTTATATCGGTTTCGGCCCAAAAAAGTAGTTTCGGTCGGACACTACAAATTTAATAATAAAATAATAAAAATTCTGTTCAAACCACCAATTGAATTAAATTAGCGAACGAATTGAAGCGCAAATTGCAAAGAGCGCGAAAGTTAGTTTAATTCTTCTATAAAGTTGACATCAACAACATTCGCTCTCGCTTTTCAATCTCTCTTCACTGCCTTAACAAACATCGCATTCGTTCATCTGAGCTCAGCTGCAATTACGCTCAGCGACAAATTACACATTCACAACAATTTGATGCAACAATGCATAGCAAACTGTGCCAAGCCTCTTCCGCAAACATCAAAGCGGCAGACAATTAAAAATCAACTAAAACGAAAATGAAAACAGTACCGGAGACACCCGAACTTGACCCTCAATGAGAGCAAACGACCTTGAGCTTTAATTAATTAAATGCAACGTGAGCAGAAAAGCTTTTGCGCTGTTATCCGTAAACAAATACGAGTTAGAAAAATTCGAATTTCTATTACGATTTGGAAATTTGAATTAATATATAACGAACTTACGGTCCATCGTGTTTGTTGTAGAGATCCACAATTACATCGAACATGGATTTTTTGCGAAAAACCATGTCCTTCGTGCTGCCGAACATGAGGAACGGCTTGTCATGTGGCACGCCGCGCTTGACGAAAAAGTCCTGATTTGTTGTCATCCAGCGGTAGAAAAGAACCAGCGCCACCGCACTCAGCAAAGCAAATTCCCACCACATCTCGAGACCGTAGAAAATGTAAACAACTATTTTTATCAAAGTGACTCGCTGTGCGGTTGAACTCTAACTGATTTCAATGAGCTGCGCGGCCAACTGGTCAACTAGCCGCGCAATGCGATAGGAGCGCGTCGCAACGACACACGAACATTTCATTGTTGGAGGCGGCTGACGCGTAGTTTAGAAATATTCTGTACACGGAGCTTTTTGCAAAAGGCGAGGCCTGCCTTTTAATTAATGTGAACTTTAATCAGCAGGCATTAACTGTCATGTTGTTGTTGTTGCTTTATTTGCGTATCAGAACTTGATACATTATCACAATAATTCTAATATTTAATTGGAAGCACCAGCAACAACAAATTAAACATCGATTGAAATATTGATTTATATGAATACTTATGAAAACACTGACGAAAACACGAACAGATGAAAGACTGATTAAACAATTTTTCAACTGTTTAAAGCTAAATTGTAAATTAAAAAAAAAGAAAATGCACCATTGCCGCTTAACACTTTTGACCCCTAGTTGCCTGAGTGTAACTTCACCTATTTGTCATCTTATAGCAAAAGCTAGGATTGATTTGTGGATTCAATTTAAGTAGTCACCAACAAATAAATATATTTTGAAGTGAATTCAAAGCAAATTCCAAAAACTTTACTGTTATTCCCAAAATAATTTCCAATAATTTGCAGCGATATCATGCAAAGTTTGTGTTCTAATTGAAGTCTACGAATTGGGCGCGTTTGATCAAACCCCTGTTTCCTTAATAATGGTTAAATAAATTCAAAAAGTGATAATTTTGTATTTTTCCATAAATATTAAAAAATTTTCCTGTAACTAAAAAATATTGATACAAAATTTAAAAATTTAGAATCTACAAATCCAACAAAGATGCGTGGCGACTTCAAATGTCGTGTGCACACTTCTTAGCGAAGTTTCATGATTTAAATACCAAAAAGTAATATCGAGATACAGGGTTAAATTCGGGGTCGAAAGGGTTAATGAATGGGTCGAGTCTCGCACTCAATCTGTGCTCTTCTTCTTCTTGTTTTTATTCTCAAGCGTGAATCGTCACAGTTCAACCCCAGTTAAAAGTTAAATCAAATCAAAGCACTAATCTCCGCCAGCCAACCACACAAGCATAGTTCAGCATGAAATTTTTATTTACATAAAGGTGATAATTTCTACAATACTGTTTATAACTTAGTTCAACAGGATGTGCCACAGATCCTACTTAACTTCTTGCAACAAATTTCAACCAAAAACCATTTTTCGACTTGAGCTGAAAGCCAGCAGCGGCCAATTCCATCGGTATGGTGGAATTCTTTGCAGCCTCAATTGAAAAGTCGCGCACCAGATAATACAAAATGGCTTTGGCTTCCAAAAGTGCAAAGCGCGATCCTTAAGAAAATCAGAAATAATGCAATATGTGAGCATTTCTTGATACAACTTTGATCTCATACGCTCACCAATGCAGTTTCGTGGTCCCAGTCCAAATGGCAGATATGTAAATGGCCGAATGTTGTGCTTGTTCGCCTCACTGAATCGCTCCGGATCGAACTTTGTTGGATTCTCGAAATATTTTGGATCACGTTGTATACCAGCCATGGGTATCCAAACACACTCGCCCGCCTTAATATTGAAATTCTCTCCGTTGAGCTCATAAACGAAATCCTTATTGCACACTCGATCGGCCAGAACGGCGACCGGCCACTTGCGCAGTGTTTCCGACACCACCATGTCCATATATTTCATACCCTGCAGCGCCTCATACGTCAGCGGTTTGCCCTCCAGCTGCTGCTCAACATTTGCTATTTCGTCCAATAATTTCCGCTGCGTCTCTGAATTCTCCATGAGTTCGTGTGCCGCCAAGCAAATAAACACGGAGGAGGTTTCAAAACCAGCAAAAAAGAAACTGAAACACTGCGCCACAATCTCCACGTCGCTCCAGTCGCGCACCTTTGGATTGTCCGAGCTGATCATGCCGCGCGCCTCCATCAGCATATTTATCAGATCGGGACGAATTATGTTGTGCTTTTGGCGATATTTCATTGCGTCGAGTACCAGATACATAAAGTAGTCGGTTGTGGGTCGGTCAAAGAGGTCCCAATTGAGCCACTGCGCAACACCAGATCCAGTTAAAGGGAACGCACACACGTGTTGTATTGTAGGGTCTTACCTTTGTCAGTGTTCGACAGTGCATGTAGAAAAGAAACTTTATACTTTGCAATGCTGTGAATGTGGTCACCTTCTTTCCCATTCGATAGAATTCGTTGTTCTGGTTCTCGTACGAGTTCACCTGCAGCCCGAATGCTGCCGAGGCAATTATGTCATTGGTGAAGCGCGTGCAAAAGTCCTTCATGTCCAGCTCTATGCCGTAGGCAGTCTTATCATTTTGATCTGCATTCAGCTTCTTCAAGTACTTGACGGAGTCCTCAGCCACCTGGTTGATCAGCTGGAACATTTGGCGCAGCTTGCTGCCGGTAAAGACGGGACTCAGCGTGCTGCGCATGTCCTTCCACTTGGCATCAGTCATTTGGAAGAGCGAATTGCCCAGCAAATTGTGATCGTCGTTATTTGCAAAGATGGTGCGATGATTCACGAAGCGATCGAACTCCTTGACAGTGATTTGCCTGAGTAGTTCAGGATCGCGTATAAGGAAAACGGGCTGTCGTTGATCAAAGATGCCATAAAACCTGTGAGTGATAAAATGCAAAAAATTCAAGTAATTAATAACAACTACGAATTGATAACAACTACGAAAAGCTGCTATCGATTAAAACGCGGCGCGCCGGTTGTCTGAAAGTATAAACAGGCGGCACTACGCCAACGCGAGTCGATGAACATTGCCGAGATAAGCTTTGCAACAGCGACCAACTAAAAAGGCATAATGGATGCCACTTTAACAGACACGCGGATTGAAGTGGCTATTTGTACATTTACCAATAATAAGATTAGAACCATGTTTGCCATACACTTTGGTCGACGTGTTCACATTACAGTTCATACTACACAAAAGTAGTGGATAGCACAAACTTACGCTCCATCGTGTTTGTTGTAGAGATCCACCACCACATCGAACATGGGCTTTGTGCGAAAAACCATGTCCTTTGTGCTGCCGAACATGAGGAACGGCTTGTCATACGGCACGCCGCGCTTGACGAAGAAATCCTGATTTGCTGTCATCCAGCGATAGAAGAGAACCAGCGCCACCGCGCTCAGCAAAGCAAATTCCCACCACATCTCGAGACCGTAGAAAAAGTAAACAACTATTTTTATCAAAGTGATTCGCTGTGCGGTTGAGAAGTGACTGATTCCAATCAGTTGCGCTGCTGCTACTATAGTCTGGGAAGCGTCTTGCGCGTAGTATAGGATTTCTTGGTGCTCAAAGCTTTTGCGAAATGCAATGCTAACTTTAGATGCTTTTTTGTTGTATTTGCTTTATTTTGCTATTGAAGCTTATAGAAAACTTAGAAATAACCATAGTATAATAATTATATAATAATTATATATATATTATATAGTATAATTATGCTATGGAAATAACTAGTTATAAATACGAATTCAAGACACAACACTCAATTTCTTTCAACAAACTTCAACCAGAAGCCGTTCTTGGGTTTCATCTGAAAATTGTTGGGTGCCAACTGCAATGGTATTGTGGACTTTTTGGCTGCCTCAATCGAAAAGTTGCGCACCAGATAGTACAAAAATGCTTTTGCTTCCAACAATGAAAAGCGCGAACCTTTAGAAAACATAAAAACATAAAAATAACAAAATGTTAATCGAATATGATTAGATAAAAGAATTATAGGAATTATAAAAATTTCAAAATTTGACTGATTGACTTGACTCATGATACAAAAATATTTTATTGTATCATGGACTTGACTCATCATTATTTTATTTTATTTTATTTTATTTTATTTTATTTTATTTTATTTTATTTTATTTTATTTTATTAATTATTATTTTTTATGAATACTTACCAATGCAGTTTCGTGGTCCCACTCCGAATGGCAGATACGCGAACGGCTCAATGCTGTGCTTGTTCTCGTCACTGAAACGCTCCGGATCAAATTTCTCCGGATCCTTAAAGTATATGGGATCGCGCTGTATTCCAGCCGCAGGCACCCAGACAGACTCGCCCGTTTTAATTTCCAAGCGCTCACCATTGATTTCGGTCACAAAATCCTTACTGCACTTCCGATCGACTACAATACTGGTCGGCCACTTGCGCAGCGTTTCCAAAACAACCATGTCCATATATTTCATGCTATGCAGCGCCTCGTACGTGAGCGGTTTGCCCTCCAGCTGCTGCTCGACTTCGTTTATTTCTTCAAACAATTTCTGCTGCGTCTCCGGATTCTCCATGAGCTCGTGCGCGGCAAAGCAAATCAGACCCGACACTGACTCGAAACCAGCAAAAAAGAACACAACGCACTGTGCCACAATCTCCACGTCGCTCCAGTCGCGTATTTTCGGATGGTCCGAGCTGATCATGCCGCGCGCCTCCATCAGCATGTTGATCATGTCCGGCCGCACAATGTTGTGCTCCTGGCGATATTTCATTGCATCCAACACCAAATGCATGAAATAGTCGATTGTCTGTTTATCGAAGAGATCCCATCGAAGCCACTGTAAGACAACAACAACAACGGTTAGTAGGTCTTTAGTACTTTGCAGTTCTCTTATGTGCCAGCATATGTTACCTTCATTAACTTGGGACACTGCATATGCAACATGAATTTGATGCCTTGCAATCCGGTGAGTGTGGTCACCTTCTTTCCCATTCGATAGAATGTGTTGTTCTGGTTCTCGTATGAGTTCACCTGCAGCCCAAATGCGACCGAGGCGACAGCGTCATTGGTGAAACGCGTCGAATAGTCCTTCATGTCGAGCTCCAGACCATCGCCCTTTGCTGCTGCTCCTTGCTTCTTCAAATACTTTACTGATTCGTCGGCCACCTGGTTGATCAGCTGGAACATTTGGCGCAGCTTGCTGCCGGTAAAGACGGGACTCAGCGTGCTGCGCATGTCCTTCCACTTGGCATCCTCCATTTGGAAGAGCGAATTTCCAAGCAGATTACTTTCGCTGGGTTCGCCAAATATGCCAATGTGATTAACGAAATGATCGAAATGTTTTATGGTGATTTGTTTGATCAATTCAGGATCGCGTATAACAAAAATGGGCTTTCGTGGAGCAAATGTGCCAAAGAAACTGAAATTTACAAAATACAAGTGTTCTTAAAAACCTTAAATTTTTTCCACAATTCACACACACTTACGGCCCATCGTGTTGTTTGTACATATCCACAATCATGTCGAACGGGGATTTTTTGCTAAAAAACATAAACCTTAAGTTATTCAATAATGGATATCGCGTGTAGCACGACACTCCGCGTTTGTCAAAAACGTCACTGTATTTCGTCATCCAGCGATAGAAAAGGCAAAGCGCCAACGCGCTCAACAAAGCAAACTCCCACCACATCTCAGCTTAACAGGAACAAGTTTGCCAAATTATTTTTTAATAAAGTGTTTCACAGCGCGGTTGAGGTAAGACTGAATTAAGCTGAACGACAAACTGGAAATGCGAAACATGCAAAAAACGCACATACACACATACATAGATTATAAGCGGCTATCGCGCAATTAAAAAACAACTCGAAGCAGAAAGCTATCTATCTGCAATTAATACTTTTTATCAACATGAGCTTTTTGCTATTTGATTTGATTTATTTGTGTACAAAAACCTATACATGTATATGAATGGAACAAATTGCGTACAACTTTATTGAATCTGCTTAAGCATCCTTTTTCCGACAATACATCAGTTCTTTAGGAAATGTCCTTCGGTATACAAATACACTTTAAACAATTTAATTATGCGTATAAATTAAACAAATATTCAAGTACTTTAGGAAATTTTAAAGTACACTAAACACCTGAACTAATGTCCATGTTTTTAAAGCACTAATGGATACGGTGTAGCAATACTTTAAGCAATTCAAGCAGAATGTACTTGCACAATCGATTTAATTATACATACAAAAATGTCGAATCTAATTATTCTTAGTATACGCATACATTAGAAATCATTTAAATAACAACAGCTTCAAATGATATACAAAATTATATAAAAAGAATTTATTATTGCAGCACAACCGCATAAAGTGGATACGATTTACACGACTTGGTCTGCACTGAGTCTCGCACCCAGTCAACGCTCAAATGCCGGCAAGACTTCTTGTAATTTTCTCTGTAAACACAAACAAACATACGAGCCCCATTTATTCGTTATCCCAATCATTTATTGAGCAATACGCACCTGGTATCAGCTAAACTAATGTTTGCAGTCATCTCCGCATGAAAGGCAACACTCGCTTCTTTCGAGTTTTTCGTAACTGTTCCACCATTCGCGGTAAATGCACGCGCCCATTCATTATTATCAATGCCAGAGTCGAAGTAGCCAATCAGATCTTTGAAAATATCACTCTCACTTGTTGGTTTCTTTTTGTATCCACTGAAGTCTAGTTTGGGTTGGTTTTTTAGTGCCTTAATTTTACTCTCATTGCTGTCACTTTTTGGCTTCTTCCTGTTACTTTGCAATTTTTCATCGTCTTCATCAGCCTTTTGTCGTTTCAACTTTCCACTGCTACCACTGGCCATTGTAGAAATATTAACTTGCTTTGGCGTTTCGCACAACTTGTCCTCAAGTTCGGCGTTGTCACGATTTTTACTTGTCGCTTTTGGTTTTTTTGTTGGCGTCAAATTAAGCTTGCTTTCAATTTCTTCGATTTGCACACCTTCATTTTCATTCTCGTCACAGTCAGCCAGCAACAAATCTACATTCACATCCTTCTTTGATGCGTCATACAATTGCTGCAAGTACGGCAAATCGTTGGCCTGCTCTGCGGACTTGTCCATGCGTATCCGCGTTATGCGCGGGAACCGTATGGAAATGCCGGCTGCTGTATGCGCCTCCGACTTGGTGAATTCTGCACCGGTTATCTCCCAGACGGGCATATCTTTCGGTGCCTTGGCAATGAAGTCCGGCACCAGTGCTTTTTTGCACAACAACCACGATGGTGTCTTATTCGGATCGGCACGCTGCATAAGTTTCATGAGCTGCTCGTGCACCTTCTCGTTTTCAGCATCATCCAGTCCGGAATGCACTTTTGTTACGGTCTTCCAGAGCCCATCGCGCGGATCGTAGCAGCCCATCAGGAAAATGCTCAGCACGCCACCTTTCTTACCCGAACCATACCACGCTCCCAACACCACCAGATCCGCAGTATCTGCCATTTTGCCGCCGAAAAGGTAGTCCTTCTTGACCTTCAGCCAGCCGCGCTTTCCCGGTTGGTAGGTACCTTTGGGATTCTTGAGTACGACACCTTCTAAATTTGCTTTCAGCACCTAAGAAGAGTATGAATTGAGGTTATATTTGGTTAAGTGTGATAGGCATGCAAAAGCTATTTTCTCTAGAAATATGGAAATATTCGGCAATATTCTTGTTACATACCTTTGCTGTCATTAGGGAGAGTTCGCCTTTGGTTTTCAAAAACTGACTTTCTGACAGTTCGACGCAAGACTTGATTGGTTTGATATTCTCCTCTAATATTTTGCGGCGTTTGTGAAATGGTCTAAATAAAAAATGAAATTACTTGGAATAAGAAACTTGACATTAATTTGTTTACTCATACACTGCACGGGAGCATCTTTGACCTATGCTCCAGCCCGTGCAAATTATAAGTAATTATGCATATATGCTCATATATCATTATCGGTTTGTATGTACGTACACATTGGTCAAATCTTCGCCGTTGTACAGAAGACAGTCAAATGTGAAAATGCACACCTCTGCATGCACATATTCCTTCTTCTTATGTGCACCCAGCGTGCCAAATGGCAGCAAGCTGCCAGTTATTGTGTCAACTAAAATGATTTCCGAGTCCAGGATCATGTCACCGCCACCAGGAAAGGCCTTTTAAATCAAATTAATATGAAATGTTGAAGGCAAATGTTTACACTGGACTTACCTTTGGTATTAGCTCATGAAAGCGTTTAATTTTATGACTCATCACCGGCTTCAAATTGCGACTGAAGAATCTAAACAAAGGCGTAAACAATTGATTATTACCGACCTGAAATAAGTGAAGTCATTGCATATGTCACTAACTTGAACTCATTGCCACGTTTGTGTATTTGCACGCGCTCGCCATCGTATTTGATTTCGGTGTACAAGCCACCGGGGCTCTTCTTAAAAGCTTCGTCAACCGATTTGCAGGCATTGGCCAGCATCGGTGAGATCGGCGTCATTACCTGAACCAAGGCACCTTTGCCGGATATCTGTGCAACAAACAGACATGGAAACCATTGCAATAAACATAAATAGCAAAATGTTGCATTGTCAAATTACGCGTTTGACTGTTGTTGGCGCCAGTGCCTGTTCCACTTGTTTCTTCTTGCCCGCAAATTGCTTCACCACTGCAGCCAAGTCACGCGATGATTGATAAGCTCCATAAGCCAATGGACCCAGCCCATCAAGGATGTGGCGTGCTCCCGCATTAATGCGCAGATCCTGCTTAATAAGACGTATGATCTGCAAGGCAACAACAAATTTAACACAAAGAAAGAAAAAACACGTTTCGGCTCCTCACAGTTTTCAGATCTAAAGCTGTCGCTTGCGTACACAGCTGCTTCAGTAGAATTGTCTGCTCGTCTTCCTTGGATTTCTGCTCCAACTTGACCAGAAATTCCTCCACTTCCTGCAGGTACAGTGTGCTCTCCTGCTGTGGCTTCAGCTTCTTGGACAACTCAAAGTACTTGCGTAAAGTCTCCGACACGTCACCCTCTGTACCCAAATGCAACAAATCATTTAGAAATCTAAACAGAATCGCCTCAACTTGCAGCCGTATGCACCTTGCTCGAGGTCCCTTTGCATTTCCTGCTGATCGCAGGCAAAGAGCCGCGAGAACAACTTCAGCATCTGCTTGTTCTGCAGATTGTAGACGCGTTGCGATGCGCCCGGAATCAGCATTTGCACCCACAGCAGCATGTCGCCTTTGAAGCCGTCTCCATCGCTGCCCTTGGCAAAGAATTGCTGCAATATTTTCGCCTTGTTGAGGTAGCTGCGTTCTTCGCCAATTTCATCACAAACACGGCGGAAAGTCTGCAGTCGATCGTCTTCGGTTCGCTCCATTTTCGTGTGAAAATTTTTACTTTGCCGCACTGCCGCAATGAATTTCTGTATTACACGCACTCTATGTGCAATTGCCAACATGTATTTTACTAAAAAAATATAAAATTTAAACAAACTACGCTCTCACTTACAGAAAACTGCAAGCAGACGTTTGACTCGCGCGTAAACAAATCAGGCAAATTTGACACTACGCAGCTGTTCCCCGCCGCGCCAAATGTCAACGTTATTCCGGTGCTGTCGCCGTCGCGCGTGCAATGTCGCTTCGAGTTCTACGGCGAAGCGGACGAGCGAATCCAGGTATGTTACATGTTTGCACTAATCTTCGCAGGGTTTGATTTTATTTAAATTGTTGCACCATTTTGCAGATAAAATTCCTGGACTTCTACATACCGGCCGAGCCCAAGAACTCCAGCGAGTGCAAGCCCAACGATTCGTTGCAGCTGTTGACGCAAGTGCGAGGCAAATACGAGCCGGCCGAACTTTTTTGTGGTGCTTTCTTGCCCAAGCCCGTCATGTCCAAGGGTCCTAAAATGCTGCTGCAATTCTTGGGCCGGTATCCGCCCACAGGCTCCAAAATCAACTATTACGGCTTCAAGGCCGAGTACAGATTTGTGAAGAGTGAGTAGGCGTTTGTATCACATTGTTCGGAGTTTGACAAATAGTTGGTTTCCACAGATTTTGGCATTTTAACTGGCCACCAATTGGAAAACAACTGCACCTTTCTATACAACAGTACTGACCGCAAGTCCGGCTGGTTTGGCTCACCCAACTTTCCCGGGTTCTATCCACAGAACATGATTTGCCACTATCTCTTCCACGGTGAATCGGAGGAGAAAGTAATAATTCGTTTTACGTTCTTTGACGTTGAAGGCATTGGAACGTAAGTACGAAATTGTTCAATTATTGTAATTGGTTGTTGGTGACAGTACTATTTAACCCTTGTTCCTAGAATTTTAAAAGTAACATAAACCCAGAAGTGGGACTGTCAGACTTATATGAGCAAAATTATTGATTACTTTAAAAAATTTTTTTTAAAATTACAAGAACTGTCTAAAATGTTAAATTTATAAATGCAATATAATTCTAACATTCCATTAGAGGATTACATAAAATTATGGAATGGAAAATCTTTTGGATTTATAACCATTTAAAATATTTAAAGAGATTGTGAGGCTCACTTTTTGGAAATAAATCCAATACTTTGCTATTGACTGATCTATTATGCTGTTTTTTAAACAAACATACAAAAACTTTAAACACATGAAACTAGTTTCATTATGTCTATATCCCATCAGATTTTATTGAGCAACATAAAAAAGCGCTTCAAAATTCAAACGATGATAAGTCATTATTATTATTATTAGTCATACTCAAGCATATATATATTTTTTTTATTATTTAATTCAACATATGCTTCTTATGCTTAGTACAACGAAATACAAAAACTTAATTTTTTTATTTTCCACAGCTGCGAGTATCTTACAGCCAGTGACTATGTCGAGTTTTCCAATTTTATGAGCACAGACAGAAAATATAGAAAATACTGCGGCAAGCGAGATAAGTTCGAAGTGCGCTCCGATGGCCGATTCTTCCGTGTGTCCTTCTATTCAAATGATCGTTTCGATAATACTGGCTTTCGTGCGCTCTACGACTTTGAAAGCAAACACACGCGAGTGGAAAATACTTCAATGCAAAGTTACGTTTCAGCTGGACGCCATGCAGCAGTGCTGCCCTGTCTGGTTGTTCATCAGTTTATAACGGTTTTCATATGCCAATTATATTTCATACTATGGGCTTTTCGTAAACTTTTATGAATACAGAGTTGTAAGAAATAAATGCATTAATAAAATCACTACTTGTAAAATTAGAATAAATTAGAAACATGAAAATAATTGAGTGTTTCATTTAATAGAATAAGAAAGAAAAACAAGAACAAGAGAAGAGAAAACAAGAGCCAAGAGAAAGCGGAAGTATGACTGGAAGCGGAAGTGTAAATTTTCTGCTGTTCAAAAGACTCAAACCCAGTTGTCCGAAGTATCTCCTTGCATAACATAACCAAATTTTGTTTTTCCTGAGCCTCGATCGAATACTTAAAGCAACTTTTCAACTGTGTTTCCATGTAATGCAATCAACCAATCAACATTCACCGCGCCATCATTCAAACCTGCGCGCCAACAATTCGTCGCCAATGCAAAAAGCATTCCAACACGCTCTGCACACAACAGCTGATTCGTTTTCACCGCGCTTGGCTTTTCCACCACGAGTCCAGCCATTCGGCTGACGTTTCCCATGAAAGTGGTCTTCTATTCGTTTCTTGGCTTTTGTGCGGCTGGGTGTGTGCGTATTGGTTCAGTTGCCGTTGAGTTGTTCCCATGAATCACTTGCAACAACACTAAAGTATTTGAAAATCGTGTAAATAAAACGGTTTGGGGAATACGCGGACCCCATTCGATAAGCTCAGTGTAAGCCATAAAGTTAACTACGTAAAGGAAGCAAATAAGGCGCTAGTGAACCACAACAGGATAGTTGGAATAAGCTGAGAAAATGTTTTCGCGTCCAATGTAAGTTTCAGCTGTTTTATTGCAACCTATGTGAATGTGCGAAAATGCCCAATTTTTCCTGGGGCAATAAGAAAGGAAGTGCGCTCATCTTATGCAACTACGGTGTGCCAAGTAGATAACGTGAGGTGAGGTGTGTGTGCGTGGGGGGTGGGCACAACGTAAAGTGGGTGGAAAATTTGTTGAAAGTGTAAGTGAACGCCGCATGGCATTTCCCAGTGACCCAGTGATACACACAGTGGCGCAGCAACACCGCACAGCGTTGACAACGCCGGCCTGGAATTGGTCAGTCAACGCGGCCCTGCGGGAGCCAGTTGGGTGAGGGGAATGGTGTAGCGTTGGCGTCCCATTGTCTCGTTTAACTTTCACGCGAGCTTCTCGATTGACGACATTAATTCGTTATATGTATGCAGCTGCCGCTGCCACACGGTTGACGCAGTCACGCGAATGCTGACGATGAGCAAATCTTTGCCGCAGGTGCTGCCTATAATTGCATAATCGTCGTCAAACTGATATTTCGGTGCTCTAAATTCGATGCACACATGGCGGCATGGGCAGTCGAAAATTATGTTCAATGCGCCGGTGTCGAGTCAGTTGTGCCAACTGTTGGCTCTATGAAAAATCGATAGACGGCCGACAGGGTAGCGAAGCGCAAATTGTGGCATTGGGAGAACATTGACCGAGGCAGCGCCCCGCTCAACCCACTCAGGGGCTTGATGCACACACCTCAGGTTCACGTTGTTGGCGGCAACTCAACAGACGCGCATTCTGCTCTTCTATTTAGTTTTTATGTATTATTTTTTTTTATAATAATCCGTGGAATGTACGCAGAGGAAAGCTCTGACTGTTAGCAGACGTTAATTTTAGCCCCTTATACATACATACACAAATACATATAATTCGTCAGGCTGTGTGTATGCGTTGTGTGTATATGGAATATTTGCTGGCTGTCAAGTTTAAATTTTCTTGGTTATTACATCTGGTTGGCTGTTGGCGCTTTGCGCTCTGCTTTTCTGTACATGCTGCGTTGGCTCTCAGCGCTGCCCACCGGATGCGGTGGATGCTATGTGAGACGACGAGTTTCGGCAGAGAAGCAATTCAAAAGCATG
This sequence comes from Melieria omissa, assembly GCA_963971225.1. Lineage (NCBI taxonomy): Eukaryota > Metazoa > Arthropoda > Insecta > Diptera > Ulidiidae > Melieria > Melieria omissa. The sequence goes on along the minus strand of OZ020267.1, from coordinate 34,772,904 downwards.
CGCAGCGAGCAAATAATTACTGCACATCTGCTCATTGCTGATAGCTGCTAAAATCTGTTAACTCTTGCCGAATAGAAATCTAAACAATTGAAATGTTTTGTGTATATTTTGTTTACTTGAAACAAAGGTGCATCTAATCAATATTCCACGCTTTACTCGAGCGTGTTATAGCGGCAAATGAATTGAATTCACAGCGCGCAAAATACTAATAACATAGGAGCAGAGCTGGAAAACAGCCCTTCATGCCCTGAACTACGAACAAGTCAAATCAATTAGTCATCAAGTCCACTCAAGTATCCTTTGGTCAAACAAATCAAACTTGATTGTAAGTACACAACATCTTCTTTGTTACTTCGTTAGAAAAAGTATTGTTTACTATTTGAAGGTCTTTTGGAACTTGGATATCTTAAAATAGATTAAGTAACCAGTTAAAAGTTTATTGCTACCTGTTTTTCCAAAAAACCATATACTATGGCAGCTGCTGTGTGCAAACATCTCAGTAGTTGATGATTACGTTAGCTGACTCTGCCAACTGTTAACATTTTTATCTAAGTAATCAACTAACACACACATATGTCAGTACATGAGTATATACGTATTTACGTATATGTACAACGAAAATTGGCGGCAAGCGCAATTGCGCGTTGGCAATTACCTAACTATTCAGCAATAAATAACATTCTTAGTTAATGCTTCGAAAAGCTTTCAACCCTTTCCTTCCCATGGTAGCCATATGGCTACCAAATTCAAATTTGGAATTTCGATGTATAATTTTCGATTTTTCCCCATTCTATGAATTGTATCGCTTAAAAGAAACATTGTTCTGAGCTTTTTCAGCAAAATATGTAGTTTGTTTTTATGGGGGAACATTGAAAATTGTTAACATTTGTGCAACGGTTCCCGCTCGACAGGGCAGCAGAATTAAACGGCAAAAATGTAATATTGCTCTATGTTTAACAAAGCACACCAAGTAACTCTAAAATTCTAACAAATAACTCTAAAAACTTGTAAATAAGGGACATTTTGTTTTCATATAAAATATGTTTTAATTTTACTTCATAAAAGCCCAGTGTAGTCTAGTGTAGTATGGCTACCTCCTCCTCGCACCACCCACTGGAAAGTCGAAACCATTTTAAATATGATGCAAAATACTTTTAAATAGTTCTCTCGTTCAAATAACCAACTTCCAATTTGTTTCTATGACTATTTCATAATTCGGGAAGGAAAGGGTTAAATAATACAAATACAACTTCATAAATAATTAAACCCAGTCAACGCAAACTAATACTGTGCGGAAATTCCACAATAGTTTTTGATTTATGGCATCTGTTTTAAAATGACAACAAAAACATTAGCAATTACTATCAATCACTAAGTGAGAAAACGTCCTAACTAAACACGTGATGGCCTCACGTTTCCACTACTTTTTCGCAAAGTTGTCAAATTGCTTAAGGCAATCAGCTTGGAAAATTTGCGTCATAGAAGCAAATACAAGTCAGCTGGCAATAGGCCAATTAAATAACTTGACGACTCTTCAATACGTTGCGCTAAAAATATATTATCAAATTAAATTCGTTGATTTATCTATGAATATTTGTAAATAGGTAAATGCACTTCGTATCCATAATTATGTGTGTAGAGTCCGTTTAAAATTAAAATGTTTATTTTTGCTGAAAATACAAAAAATAACATGAAAATTATAAAAAAAAAACAATTTGCCAGTGCGATTTTAAATACAGTGCACTCGCGAAAACGTGAACACTCGATAACGTGAACACTTTTTGTCCTATTGAATACTCTAAAACGTGAACAATGCTTGAAGGCTCTAAAACGTGAACACACTGTTGTGTATCTTTTTCGCCAATATTTCATTGCCCACAACCTTAAATGTGTATATACTCGTCCCTTTTTAACTTTTTGTTATAAAAGTTAGTTCAATTATCTTTTTTAAAAGTAGTTTCACACAAAAATAAACGCATTTTTCAACAATCGTAAACTTGAACAATCTCGTAAACGTGAACAGCCTTGGTTTTTATTAGTTCATGTTTTCGCGAGTGCACTGTACTCACTCATGTTGTTTTGTATTCGGGGATTAAAATCAAAATTTAAATACATATACATACATACATACATACATACATATAACATATGTATTTTTGTGTTTTTGGCCAAAAGTGTAAGAGAAATCTCAAAGAAATGTTTTTCATGTGCAGCAATAAAATCTGACAAAATGAAAAACTCAACGGCGCATAACTTTTGAAATATGTTTGTATAAATGTTTCATACTTAATTTGAAAATAAATTGGCACCAGAACAGTAAACAGAGAACTACAATTTCGCATTCCGATTCTGTGAATTCAGTTATAGAAAAACTCAATGTACTCGAAACTGTTATTTTTGAAGAGTCTTGAGTATATGAAAGTAGATAAAACAATAATCGCTAACATATGCTCGGAAATAAGGTACAAAACAACAGACAAAGTCTAACTTTTATGGCACAACAATAAATAGAAGATCTTTAAAATTAAAAAGTTTGTTTTCCTCAAATCTTGTGCTGACGTTGGTATTTACTGTGCGCGAGATAGCCAAGCAATCGAAACGTTCACATAACTCACACTAAATGATTCCAGGTATCTACTATGTAAACTTTTTAGATTAAATTCAAACCCCCATGAGTGCGATAACGAATTGAAGTGAAGTAAGCGTCAAGTGTTTGTTTGTTTGTTTTGAGCGTCAAAATTAACAAATAATCACATGTTTCTCGAAAACATAAACGTTTGGGAATCTATAAGACGGCTCTTTATCCGTCATTTACTGAATATTCGTATTCACCAAAACAAGAGGAACCCCACACACACAACGCTTTCAGGCCAACTGGTGGAATGTTACACTAGTACGCCACATAACTGTTTCGGCAAATAGCAACAGTGCCAAATAAATGATAATTTGGCTAATGCCTCGTGTTTTGAGTTTATTTATTTGTTTCATTTACTTTTCGGCGCTTCAATATCGCTATCAAGTATCAAGCTATCACGCAGCGGGCGCTTGATGTTGATGTGACGACAGCTTTACGTGCCATGTTGACGCCGTTGAACTGCCCAGAAAATTATCATGGAAAAATATATCGTCACTTTTGCCATACCGCCGCCACATGATTGCTGCTTGGCGTTTTTGAAAGCTTCGTGGAGTGGGTAAAAGCTACGCATTTCAGTAGGTAATCTGATGCATTTACTTGCAGCGCAGTCCCAGCGACCTTCATGCCATTTTTTGTATTTTTTTTCTGAACCTTTTCAGTGCACTTCTCGACGTCGCAAGAATAGCTGCTTAGTTGTGTATAGCAAAAAAACAGCAAAGACGTATAGAAATTCACTCAATCCGGCTGAGGTGTGCTTGTGTCTTTATACATTGAACATATCCGAGTGTAGCATAAGGTCGTTGCCTGCAAGCAAATTCATACCTACACACATCCAGTGTGGCACTTCAGTTGCACTGGTTCGGTGGAGGTTTATTTAGAAATGTATCGGGAAAATAATAACAATGGAAAAAAGTTTTCAAATAATTTATTACACAGTGCAACACTGAAAAAAGAGACAAGGTCAAAGCCATCTCATTCGATAGAGGATCTCAGTAGATGAAAAAGTGCCAAGGGATTTTTCCCGGAATGTTCGAGTTTTTTTTTTTAAATGCAGTTTAAAGATGGCGGCTTAATACCCCTTACTGAAACTTTTAAAACTTCATATCTTTTGACTCAGATGTCAAGATGTCAGATGGCAGAGAATAATTTGTACAAATTTGTACAAGTTTTTACTGGATCCTGTTTGTTGACGCCAAATCTCCAATAACGAGAGAGAAACTGAGAGCGTAAAGTGGTAGTTCGTTTTGTGAGAACTTGCAAGTTTTTACTGGAGAAATGTTGTCCTGTAACTTTTTGCCAGTAAGAAGAAGAACAAGAAAAACATATGACTGGCTGCCATATGAAACATAAATTTTGAAAACATTTGGAGGCAAATGGAAACAGCAAAGAAATTGTGCTTTCGCAAGTCTGCTGACCCACAACCGTCTTGCTCAGCTTTACCCGCTGAAGCTAAAAGGGAAGAATTGCAGATTGAGCGCAACGAACTATTTGCATTTTGCATTAAATGTCTGATTTAACTTAATTTTCCCTACCACTTCAAACCTCAAATGAAACTTTTAGATCAGCTGTTTCGTTCTTTAACCCTCCTGTTTACACCCTTTTTACTGTGTATTGTGAGTGGGCCAAGTCCCAGTGGTGTAACGAAGAGTTAAAACTTGCAAATTCTTACAAATTGCTGTTTGTTTACTTTTTTGGATAGTTTGATTTTAGGGAGCGTACGCTGGCTTACTCTCCTGATATTTTTTACTGGATAATTTTTACTGGAAATCTGGCCAAACAGACCTAATGATATGAAGTCGATGACACAATATGCTTTTTGGAACGAAGAGAAAAAAGTATAATTGTGCTTATGACACTTTAAATTAGTTCTTATCAGCATTTGCTGTGTTTCATGTGGTCACCAATTGCTCACATAAATTGCTCCAATTTTCATAGAGTTTTTGGAATCAATAATATTTACCCAAATATCGATAAGCGTTCATAAATAACTAACAAGTCTATTATTCTAGATAATTGTTTTAGGAATTAGAAAGAGCTTTTTCGACAATTGATAACTGTACATATGTACAAATGACGTCAATCTACAACCACAATATAATTTGTAAGAGTGTATGTTTGAGTCTGAATGTATGTTTTTACAACCTCGAAAATTACTGACGGCAATCAATCATCACGTCTGAATGAATACTCGGTCAGCCTGTATGTGCCGTATTTACCCTTAAAAGCAAATACGCAGTGTAAATGTAAATATTGCAGTGTAACCAGCCGCGCGTAAAAATAAAACGAGAAAATAAGAAATATCTATAATTTCCCAAAAAAAATCTGAACCTTTCATTAACTCCTTTATTTATTTGTCTTGTACAGTTTGCAGGGAAATCTAACAAGGATATGCGCGTCAGCTGCTGCCCGCCCAACAGTTGCCGCTGCAGCACCCAATGCTGCCGCATTAGTCGAAACGCGACAATTTCACGATGTTATTGGCGATGTGATCTGCCCTTCCGGCGTGAGAGGCATCGATCACATACGAGATTCGCGCTTGAATAAGGTAGGTCGACAATCTTTATCTTATTTGCCCATCAATTATATTTGCTTTTTCGTTGCCGTAGGGTCTGGCGTTCACCTTGGAAGAGCGACAAGTGCTGTGCATACATGGCCTATTGCCGGGACGATTTAAGACGCAAGAGGAACAGCTGGAACTGTGTAAACTTGCCGTAAATCGCTACACGAATCCGCTGAACAAGTACTTGTACCTGACCGATTTGCAAGATCGCAACGAGCGGCTGTACTTCCGTTTTTTGGCGGAGAACATTCATGATTTGATGCCCATCGTGTACACTCCGACAGTGGGTCTGGCATGCCAGCGCTTCGGCTTGATATACCGCAAACCACGCGGCCTCTTCGTAACAATTAACGATCGTGGCTACGTTTTTGATGTCATCAAAAATTGGTGCGTAAGCAAAGTGCTGACAATCGTTGTACACTGCAAGATATTTATTTATTCATAACTCTACATTTGCAGGCCCGAACAAAACGTGCGCGCCATCTGTGTGACGGACGGTGAACGAATTTTGGGTCTGGGCGATTTGGGTGCCCAAGGCATGGGTATTTGTGTTGGCAAATTGGCCCTGTACACTGCCCTGGCCGGCATCAAGCCTCATCAGTGTCTGCCCATTTTGGTTGATGTGGGCACCAACAACATTGATTTGCTGCAAGATCCTCTGTACGTGGGCCTGCGACAGAAGCGCGTGGGCGGCCGTGAATACGACGAGTTCATTGACGAGTTCATGCAGGCAATTGTGAAACGATATGGTCAAAACACACTGATCCAATTCGAAGATTTTGGAAATCATAATGCATTTAAGTTCCTCGACAAGTATCGCAATACCTATTGTACGTTCAACGACGACATTCAAGGCACAGCAGCAGTTGCTGTGGCTGGACTTTACGCCAGTTGTCGTATCACCAAAAAACGAATCGCCGACTACACATTTTTATTTGCTGGTGCTGGCGAAGCGGCCATTGGTATTGCAGATTTGTGCGTTAAAGCAATGGTTGACGAGGGCGTGCCGCAACAGGAGGCAGAAGACAAAATTTGGATGGTAGATATTGATGGTTTGATAACCAAAGGCCGCAAGGAGGGAAGCATATCTCCGCATCAGATGAGATTTGCTAAAAATCACGATCCTATCAAAGATTTGGAACAAGTTGTGGCAGAGGTCAAACCAAATGTGCGTATGGATAATTTGTTTGTTGTCCGTTGAAGATGTATTGATTTATGTGCTTGCAGGTACTAATTGGAGCCTCAGCGGCAGCCGGAATTTTTACTGAAAAAATTCTGCGTACAATGGCCGCGAACAATGAGCGTCCCGTGGTATACGCTCTGTCCAATCCTACTGACAGGGCCGAATGCACTGCCGAACAAGCGTTCCTAGCTACCGAGGTAAGGATTTAAGTACTAAAGGACACGTGATTAAGTGTTCTACAAACCATATAACACTCTTTTATGCATTACAGGGTCGTGTCGTCTTCTCGTCGGGTTCACCGTTCCCGCCTGTCAACTACAACGGCAGAGTATTCACACCTGGTCAAGGCAATAACGCCTACATATTTCCAGGCGTCGCTCTGGGTGTAATTTGCACAGGCACGCACCACATACCGGACGAGATGTTCCTGATTGCAGCAAAAGAACTGGCTGCCACTGTGGACGATGCTGATCTTGAGCGCGGCTCACTCTATCCGCCACTGAACAGTATTCGCGAGGTGTCGATGCGTATTGCAGTGCGTGTCACCGAGTGTGCATACAACACAGGTATGGTGAACGCTACTTTTGCTGTCTATCGATCGGAACTTGAAGCATTTAATTGAATTGTAGGACTTGCATCCACATATCCGGAGCCAGAAGACAAACGCGCGTGGTTACAGGGACAGCTGTACAATTTCAGCTACGAGAGTTCCATGCCAGTGACATGGGCGTGGCCACGTATGCCATATTTCAAGACTCGCGAATTGACTCCCACTGTACTCTTCGCAGACGCAAGTGATTGAACTTTTCCATTTTTACCAGTTGCTACTTTTCTGTTTCTCTTTATCGTAGGCGTAAAAATGCCTTTCTTAACTACAACTCATATACTCTTTCTTAATTAATATGCTCGCATACCAACCATTTATTTATACACTAACCGCATACTAACACTTGCCTCGGCATGCGAAAACTGCAAAGGTTGTGCAGCGCGCTTGCATTCTTGCTTTTGACTCGTGCTGGTCGTATTTATACGTGTGCATACCCACAGGCACAGATGGACGAGTCATATCGAAACGCCTTGGCGTGTCAGTCGCTAATGTTTTTACATTTTCCTTGGCACACTGCTCACTTGCTACGCCAACCCGCAGCTTATCACTGGATGCGTTTGAAACGATTGACTAACCATTGGGTGCTATCGTAGTAAGACAGAGACAAATGCATTGACTTCTAAATCAATTAACGTTGTTCATTTAAAATGTGCGACCTTTTAATAAAATTTGTATATTTTCCTTTTAAACTATTGGCAATGCAATGCAGTACTGAAAACAATCTTGAAATCTAAATTTTTGTTTTAACAGAAATGCAAAAATATTGCCAGAAAAGAATAGAAAAGCCACCACTGTGGGACTCGATTCGCACCTGTGTCAATCCTTTTGCAATACGTAGATTTCCATGTGCTCGCTAATGCTTAAGTGTCTGTTGAAACGTCCGAATTTCTCACTCATTAATTTTTATTGTACAATAATTTGCTGCTTGCGTTGTAGTTCGTTGCAGTTATGTGTTTTTATGTTAACCAAACTCATGACAACTGTATTTCTTAATATTTTAAAATCTTTTATACGCTACGTTAGGTCTGTGATTTAATATAAATTGTATACTCATGGCACACTGACTGCATGTTTCTTTAGTTTATGCGCCTGCCTGTAGTTTATTATTATTTAATATTTGATTTGATTCGACTATTTTCATACTTTTACCTTTCTACTTACTAAGAATCATACCACAATCTTCCTTAACCCTCGGATGGACTTTGTCGACTGGCCAGATGAAATAGTTAAAAAAAATAAAAAATCACAGATTCCTCTCCTTTTTACAGTGTGTGTAACTAAGTGAGTAGATATGAACATAATTTGTATATAGATATATACTTACATACGTTGCCTACCATATAAACATAATAAACTTCATCTGTCATTGCGCTTTGCCTTTGTAAAAAGCCTCACTAAGATTTCGTCTGGCCAGACGACAAAGTGCAGATGTGTAGTAACTAATTACTGCCCATCAAAGGGTTAATAACCTAATTCAATGGGTTTCCCCCACTAAATTTGTATCTTTACACTTTGACGTTTTAGAAATTTGTTGCTTATTGGGGAAACCCTATCATAAGTCTTCAATAAATAACAATTACTAATTTTTTCCATTTTCTCCATTATCTGCAATAATTTCCCCATTTCAATAGAGAAAAAAGAGTAAATGCCATCTCGCTTGATGAAACTGAAGCGGCTGCTGCTCCTCACTACAACGCCAAAATTGGGACTTTGTGCCGCTATCGTTCGGAGCGTAACTGATTGCCACCGTATTATGTCCGTAATAAATACCTACGCATTAAATAGCAAATTAAATTTTACATTTATGTTGATATAGTTTGATTGTATTGTTAAATTATTGATTAGTCGTATTTACTATAACAAACGCTTTACTATGTTTATATTGCTAATTTATTTATTACTTATTTAAAGTTATATTAACTATGGCACCAAGTAAAATAAATCTGTGAACTTGAAAAAAAACTATGAGGAAATACATTACAAATTTAAATGTTATAATATGTGCGTTTTTCTTTGTGGTAAAAAAAAAGTTATGTATACATAATAAAATAAGCATAGGTACGGTTTAGCTCAATGCCTCAATGCCTCCCTTGGAAAAACTATATAACAATTTTATTTCAGGTGGCAGGCCACACATACTCTCCATTGGTCAGATAACTTCGACCATTTTAGGATGGTAATCTGTACGCAAGATAAAGTAACTGTTTTCTTCCTTTGTCGGAGAAGCTTAACAAGCGCAGACATTAGACACATCCATTTTACTACGACTTGGTGCTTCATGTTAATGTGCTTGAAATCTACCCAACTTTAAAACCAACAATAACAAAAGTTTAATGACCATATTTCAGTAAGTATTTTTTATGCCCTTCAAAATGTTGAAGTCCTTTTAAAAGGACAAAGGATGTAGAAATGAAAAACTGAGTACGTTGGATTACTATGTTTGGTCTCTAGTTTCACGCCCCCATGGATTTTTTCCGGTGTGACAAATTTTTTAATTTTTGTCGCACGTTGCACGTTGGGAAAAAACAGGCAAACACGCTCGCATCGCCTGTTTTGAGCTTTAGAATCTATAGTTTTTGCACTAGAGAACTGACATTTCGTTTTTATCTTTAGAATTCTTCAGAGAAATGTATGGTATAATTTTTTTTATTTCCCCTACCAGGAGCTGGTACCCTACAGTCGGAAGTTAAGAGTTTTAGAAATATGCATAACACAGCGCAACAAAAAACACTTTTTTTCTGTTGCATGGAGTTTTTCTACTGTTTCTTACTAATTTGGGTGCGCTGATTCCGAATCTACTCTCCAATTTTTTCCAGCAGCTCTAGTTTGTGAGATATAGGTACCCTGTCATTTTTTCAGTTTTTCCTCCACTTCTTCCATATTTTCGATCGTAGTTTCTAAACCAAGAAACCGATTGACATAATTTTCACCTTATCGCATTAACAACACCGCACGGCTTCTTTTACGATGCAACTTATTTTTATAAGTGTTAAAATGCCGCGGTAATTGGACCTCAAAGTTGGAAAAAATTGAATTTGAAGGCGTTTTCTTTGATGGTCAAAAGCATACACATTTTTTGTAAAACAATTAACGAGTTAGGTGTATAATGAAAGTCGACACATCAAGCAATATAACACAGCTAAATTATTTGGCGGAATACACATTCGCATCGAAATAACAGGAAAAAAGTACCATCGCGATTTTCATCACTTTTCATACTTTTTCCTTAAAAAATTAGGGGCCTGAAAATATGCAAAGTTTTTAATTTTTTTTTGTTTCGAGAAATTCAAAATATTTTTGTTTTTGCTTGTATTCCAAACTAAAATTTGAACATATAAAAGAGCATATTTTGAGGCTCCTAATTTTTTAAGGAAAAAGTATGAAAAGAGATGAAAATCGCTATGGTACAGTTTTATTATTATTTCGATGCGAATGTGTATTCCGCCAAATAATTTGGCTGTGTTGTATTGCTTGATGTTTCTTCTTAAGATATTCATATACTTCGAAACTTGGTTTATGAAACATCTTTACATTTTTCGCCATCAGAAAAAACGCCTTGAAATTCAATATTTTCTTACTTTGAAACCTTATTACCACGCCCATTCAGAACGCATAAAATTGATCAATGTAAGAAAAGATGGCGTGAAATGTTGTAAGTGCAACGATATAAAAATCATGTCGATAGGATTATTGGTTCAGAAATAACAGTCGAAAACGAGAAAAAAGCCGAGGAAAATTCGAAAAAGTGACACGCCCAGTTTTTGCAAAAACTAGAGCTGTTACATAAAAACGGAGTATGGTTTTGAAAACAGCGTGGAAAAACGATTCAGATTCATGTAAAAAACTCCATGCAACAGACATGCTGTTGTGCAGTGTAATCAAAAGCAAAACAAAAGGTCAATATTTTGATAACTGATTCTCGTAGAAGATCGAAAATAAAGTTACACGTGTTTGAGGGTTTTTTAATTTGAGCACTTCGCAGCACGGTTTATGGTTTCCGAGTGTATAACAAAAGATTGAATAACTTCGGATATAAAAAAGATAAAGGATTGAATTTTCTCATAACGGTTTCCCATAAGTAGAAGATGATTTATTCCAAAAATGAAAAAAATTCGCCCACGGCCACGCCTACTCTCCATACAGACTTTATTTTTAACAATATTAAAATAAGCTAAAATTTTGCTGTCATGTATTAAAATGTGCTCTAGAGACACTTAGCCCACTTTTATAAAAGTAGGCAAACTCTTTCTTAAAAAATCTAAACTATTCATTTACTTTTATAAAGCACGGAAAAGTTTAACTGACAAGTATAACTTTCCTCACTAAAAGTTAAACTAATGACTTATTATGTATCTCAAGGGGTTAAAGAGGCATGTCACAACTATTTCCAGACAAAAATATCCCTAAACGGACGCTAAATATTTAAAAGTTCATATTTTGAAAAATATCTTTATATGGCAACCCTGTTAAGAATGGGCAAACCACGCCCATTTTAGGCAATATGTTGTTCTCGTGATTTCCAAAGTGTTTGTATGAAATTTCAGTTTCGTGTCTCAACTTTTTCGAAAGCAATTGTGAATACCTTCCATCAGACAGACGAATTGGAAGACATATTAACAGACGGACATAGATAAATCAATGCAATATATATGTACATATCTCAATTCTATACATTTAAATACATATTTATTACTTTCAACACCAGCCTTGCTGTTTTTCAAACGTTATAGTTTTGCTCAGCAATTAAAAATATATCGTTGCTCACCAGAACTGAGTACAAAAAGTGCTTGGGTTGGCATGCGAAAATTGCTCGCATTCATTTTGTTGCACGACTACGCAGATAAGTTTGGTACCATCATTTAGCTAAATGTCCCACCTAATATACCTAGTATAGGTATTTTGTGGAATGCTGTGGAATCTCAAAAGTTACAGTCCAGAGAAAATCCCGATTTTTCTCATTTTTATCAAAAAATTGGGAAAAGGTTAGATATTTATTTTTTTTTGTCAAAATAAACATTTTTTAAATACAATTTTTGGATATACTAACTGCTTAAATATCATAATCCCACATGTGAAAAATTATGGGATTTCATTAAAACATATAGATTCTACGGGCATCTGAAGACAGCCTTGTTAACGATATTTTGCTAGAAGTGAAACATAATATAATAAAACGTTCAACTTTGAATGGCCGTAAAGTCCAGATCATGGGATGAAGAGACTTGAAAAGTTGATTTTCTGTCTCGCTAGTCTATCTATATTGCGACAAGTAAAAAAACAAAATTCAGATTCGCAACTTTTGGATTTCCTCCAATGCGAGCGTTTTTGCCTGTTTTTTCCCAACGTGCGTTGTAATCTGTGCAAACTGCTAATTTTTTTAACCTCTGATCCTGTGGTATGTTACATTGCCCGCCCTCTTATCAATCCTGCAGATTGCTGGTGGGTCATGGATAGTAGTGGATATTGGTTTCACAATAAAACGCAACTGGACACTTTTGAATATGTCCTGTGTGCCAAGAACACTACGCATTCAATTGATGGTATCATCCGCATAGTGTGACAGGTTCTCAGTACCGGAGCGAAACTCGATTCGAAAACATTTCCCTTTAAAACTTTAGATTTTTTCTTACGAAAAATTGTTTGTGAACTTGTCAATTTGCCAACAAAACATCAAATCAAATTCAGCATGGGCGCAACTTGGCATCTTAGATTATATTTAATACGTTTCGGACCGTCGCTAAAATTCCTCAACAACCAGCTGTAACTTCTTTAAAATTCGATACAGTTCATGTGTTTGTAATGGTTGGCTTTCGGATCTTGCAGGTTGCATGCGAATCGAACGAGCCTATGTACGCCATCGACTGCAGCACCCAATGGCGCGTCGGTGGCCGGTGCGCGACATGTTCACTGCGCAAGAGGCATCGATCACTTACGGGAGGCGGGCCTAAATAAAGTAAGTGGTGAGTCCTCACAAGACCTGCTCACCAGCTAAACGCGCTAATTCGTTGCCGTAGGGTCTGGCGTTTACCTTGGAGGAGCGGCAGCAGCTGTGCATACATGGCCTGTTGCCGGCCCGATTCAAGACGCTCGAGGAGCAACTGGAAGTGTGCAAGCTGGCCTTGAATCAATACGGTCACCCGCTGAACAAGTACGTGTACCTATCCGACTTGCACGATCGCAACGAGCGACTGTACTTTCGTCTGCTAACGGACAACATTCACGAGTTGATGCCCATTGTGTACACGCCGACAGTGGGTCTGGCGTGTCAGCGCTTTGGCTTGATACATCGCAAGCCGCACGGCCTCTTTATAACAATTAACGATCGTGGATACATTTCAAACGTTGTCAAAAATTGGTACGTGGGACAGGTGCTTCAAATGTATGTTCAACTTCATATACAGGTCGCGTTTACAGGCCCGAACAGGACGTGCGAGCCATCTGTGTGACGGACGGTGAAAGGATTCTGGGCCTGGGTGACTTGGGTGCCCACGGAATGGGCATCTGCGTTGGCAAGCTGGCGCTCTACACGGCCCTGGCCGGCATCAAGCCGCATCAGTGTCTGCCCATTATGGTCGACGTGGGCACCAACAACATTGACCTGCTGCAAGATCCGCTGTACGTGGGCCTGCGGCAGAAGCGAGTGAGTGGCCGCGAATACGAGGAGTTCATGGACGAGTTCATGCAGGCAATTGTGCGGCAATACGGCCCGAACACACTGATCCAATTCGAAGACTTTGGCAATCACAATGCGTTTCTGTTTCTCGAAAAGTATCGCAACACCTATTGTACGTTCAACGACGACATTCAAGGCACAGCGTCCGTGGCCGTGGCTGGTCTGTACGCCAGTACGCGCATCACGAAAAAGACACTCGCCGACTACAAGTTTGTATTTGCGGGCGCTGGCGAAGCGGCTCTTGGCATCGCGGATTTGTGCGTTAAGGCAATGGTGGACGAGGGCCTGCCGCAACAGGAGGCAGAGAACAGAATTTATATGGTCGACATTGAGGGTCTGATAACGAAAAGCCGCAAGCCAGAGACTTTATCCACACTCCAGCTGTCATTCGCCAAAGATCACCCGCCCGAAAAGAGCTTGGAGAAAGTAGTGGCCGAGGTCAAACCGAGCGTATGAAAAGTTTGTTGTGGTCCAATGAAGTTGTATTGACCAATGTGGTTGCAGGTGCTAATTGGAGCCACGGCGGCAGCGGGACTTTTCACGGAAAACATTCTACGTTCAATGGGCGCGAACAATGAGCGCCCCGTGATATACGCTCTGTCCAATCCCACTGAGAAGGCCGAATGCACTGCCGAACAGGCGTTCAACGCTACCGAGGTACGAATGCCATTCCGATGTTAAAACCACAGCACCACATTTTTTCCTATAAAACTCTTCTTTACGTGAGGCAGGGTCGTGTCATCTTCTCGTCGGGTTCGCCGTTCCCGCCTGTCAACTACAACGGCAAAGTATTCACACCTGGCCAAGGCAACAATGCCTACGTCTTTCCCGGCCTTGCTCTGGGCGTAATTTGCACAGGCGCGCATCACATACCGGACCAGATGTTTCTGATTTCAGCAAAAGAACTGGCTGCCACCGTGGACGATGCTGATCTTGAGCGCGGCTCGCTCTACCCGCCATTGACCAGCATCCGCGAGGTGTCGCTCCGCATTGCAGAGCGTGTCACCGAGTGTGCATACAACACAGGTTGGCTGCGGCGCTACTGTCGCTGGCTATCGATCGGAACTTGAAGCATTTTACTGAATTACAGGCGTGGCATCCAGGTATCCGGAGCCATCGAACAAGCGGAAATGGATAGAGGAGCAGCTGTACAAATTCAAGTACGAGAGCTCCCTGCCAGTGACATGGGCGTGGCCACGAATGCCATATTTCAAGACTCGCGAGATAACTCCAACTGTATTGTCAGCGGACACAAGTAAATAATTGAACTTTGCATTTTTACCAGTTTCTACTTTTCGGCTTTTCCATTATTGGCGAATTGCATTGACAACAACGCGTCAACACTGTAAAGTCCTTCAGACGCTCGTTGGTTCAACAATATTTACATACATACACACACACATCACTAAATAGTACAACCACATTTAGTCGCTCAATAGTTGGGTGTTTCTTTACGCTGACTTGTAGTACGTATGTTGCCTTTTATATTTTTTCAATAAGGATGGTTTAGTAAGTTTTCGAAAAATCTGAGATTGCCATTGAAAAGTTTGGTATCTGTTTACCATAAATGTGCTTAAAACATTTTGATGTTCAAGCGCTATTTTTGTTGTTTACGCTGACTTGAAAAAATCATCTCGGCCAAAAAATGGATTTAGCTCGTGAACATTTTCGAGCAATAACTGTTGACGATTTCCGAAGTGAATTATCTCAACAACAGTGCTTCGATCGCCTCATCATTCCGCAATTGTTGATGAAGCACCAACCCTCGAGACAATTTATAACTGCTTTAACCCTTTCGGGACTATTGGGATAATACATCCCAGCAAGTTTTTAAGACCCCTCAAAAGAATCATTCATACGTATCTTATGACCCACTCTAAATAATTATTCGAATTATATGTCCTCGGATAAAAGGATAATTTTAGAATTTGTGAGTATGCAACATAAATTTGTAGTCCCAATTTTGATAGTTTGGGAACATTTTCACCAAAAGCATTTTGGTTTTCCAAATTAAACTCCGTCCCGAAAGGGTTCACGAATTCAAGCATGGTCGCTGTTCGCTCGAGGACGAATTTCGTTAAGGTCGTCCAAAATCGGGCATTATGCCAGAAACCATCGATGCTGTGCGTGAACTGATAATGAAAGATCGTCATGTGACATACCGTGAGATAGAGGCATCCTTGGGCATTAGTTCCGCGGCTGTGCATTCGATATTGCATGAACATTTCGCTGTCAGAAAGATTTGTTCTCGTTGGATCCCGCATAATTTGGCAATCGCTCAAACAAAGGCTCGTGTCGATTGGTGCAAAGAAATTATGGAAAAGTTTGATCGCGGTACTTCGACAGACGTTTATAAGATTGTGACAGCTGACGAATCATGGATATATGCGTATGAGCCCGAAACAAAACAGCAATCGACCGTGTGTGTCTTCCAAGACGAGCCAAATCCAACAAAAGTTGTTCGGGCACGCAGCACATCTCAGAAAATGGTCGCCTGTTTCTTGGGCAAAACTGGTCATGTGGCTACTGTGCCGTGAGAGCAACGTAGAATGGTCAATTCTATGTGGTACATAACAATTTGACAGAAGTGTTCAATAAAATACCGAAAAACAAGCGCCGACGCCGAATCATTCTTCACCAGGACGACAACGCGCGCTCTCACACATCGGCTCGAACAACCGGCTTTTTGATCGACCAAACCATCGATTTAATGGGTCATCCATACATCCATACATCTCTGACCTAGAACCCAATGACTTCTTTTTATTCCAGCACATAAAAAAAAAATTGCATGGTCTACGATTTTCATTGCCAGAAGATGCTGCTGAAGCATTCCAGAACCATGTTTTGGAGTTGTTTCAATCGGTGCTTTGATAATAGGTTTGAGTGCATGCTCATGTGTATAAATCTTCTAGGAGAATACTTTGAAAAGCAATAAAACCATTTTTGATTATAACAAAATGCATTTTCATTCTTTTTGAAAAAATATAAAAGGCAACCCTCCTAATATCAGATTCCTCAATTGGTTCCCCTCTAAACATTTGCGTGTAATGTTGTTGTGTTTTGAATTTCTAAAAAATTTTTTCGTACAAATACTTAAATATTTTACTACGTTATTGGTTTGGTGGGCTGTAAGGTCTGTGGTGATTAGTTCACTTCATTATTTCCTCAAGTTTCATCAGCAGTTCGGTGATCTGTTCCGGGAGTTTACTAAGCTCTATTATACCTGATCACCACTTATCTGAGCCAATGAAACCATCAACACAGAAACGGTTCATCTAATCTCATCATCTAAACATTTTAGCAAAAAAGAAAAAGTAAATGTGGCTGCAAGTATCTCGCGCCCACTCAAAGCCACACTGAACGAACTGCTGCTCGCCATCGACGCCGCCATGGACTTGAAGCTGCCATCGTATTTCTTGAGCCATTAATGCGCATTAAATAGTAAATTTATTTTTACATTTATGTTGCATAAAAATTGATTTATTATTAAGGCGTGTTAGGTACTCAACCAGACCAATTTCGGATGATATAGTTTAAACTTAGCTGCCCACATTTCTGATGGCATTAAATATCTCCCAGACTTAGTCAAACGTAAGAATTTCCAAATTAGAACTTAGTTATGGGAAATTGATTTAAGGAAAACTAAATTCTTTTTTGAAGTAATAGTGTTGACCACGAGCTCAAAACGATTAACAACAACCTGTAGGCCAATTGAAAAAACTGTTACGGATCAATACCTATCGGTGGTTTTACAACAATTCGCAAATTATCCGTTTCATCCATCCGAAAATTGTTCAATTGAGACCCTAAACAATGTCTCGTATATTGTAGTATATATGTTATTGATTAATTTTATTTGCTACAAAAGACACTGTACTCTTTTATATTGTCATATATATATATTGAAAATACAGACCACGTGAACAAAAACAAAATTTATACACGAAATCAAAACCTTTCAAAATTTTAATGGTTCAAGTGGGCGTTTTTCATTAACATACAAACATATGAACATGAAAAGTACGTATTGTAGTTTGAGGAACTCAGGGCTTGCCATTCTTTCTTTTATCGTACAGGAGTCTATATCCCAAACCAGATTTCGACACGGCTTCATATCGCTTCACTATGGAATAAAACTATATCATTTATTGATTTTGCATTACGCCGATGCGCCGACTAACAAATCGAACCTTTACGAATTACTTGGCAAAAAGCTCGAGATCATAATGACTCCCCAAAAATGATCCAATGCGTATTTTCTAAACCTCGAATCGGCACTTTTCCGTTCAGAATTTCCTTTCAACCTTCCTCAATTTGGATTGTTGGACTTTTTGGTTCTTTTGTAAAACAACCAAAGTCATTTAAACATTTAATATTAACCAATCTTTGTATTTTGTGTCTGAATAATCAACTGCAAACAAAACTCATTAACATATTGTCTGAAGCGTGTTTTGGTAGCAAAGAATATAAGTAAGCAAGAAGGTTTTGGTACAGGGATACCTAAGTATATTCCTTCAGGTTTCTAGTTGTTTTTGGCATAAGATGGTTGTGTGATTTGTGATGTCATAGGCATTTGTCAACAAAAAGTCACTACTCAAGTTGCAATTATTTTAGTCTTCGTACGTTATCTTTCCTACACTTTAGTGGTTGCAAAAGACCCAATTGGGAAACCTTAATATTGCTCATATTGCATAGTTAAAAAAGTGGTTAACGATAGATCGATTGATAGATTTAGAAAGGGGTAGTTGCACTGAGACCAGAGATGATCTATTGTGCCCCCATACATTTTAATACTTGAAACACTTAACACTTTTATATCTGCTGATATCTCGAAAAGTACACATCTGATTAGAATAAATGTAATTATAGAACCCTAATTGTAGAACTAGTAGAACTAGAAAGTCATCAATGCAAAAGTTGATTGAAATGCTAAAGAAAATACAGATATTTAAAATAATTGTCTTTCTTGTGTTAAAAAACATCCCTTAATCTCACCGACCCTAATTTACGAAGGTTACGAAGGTTTGCAGTAATCTAAGCGAGTAATTGTGTTTAGTATAGGAAAAAGCATATCGGGAGTAATCATTGGTTCATTAGAGTCACTTTGAAACAAAATGTTTTTAGCCTCCAGTGCGGAAAATGTTTCGTTTGTGTTAGTGTCCGGCCGAAACCAATTTTTTTTGGCCCGATACCGAAATCAAGTTTCGGTTTTATTTTTTTAATATTCGGCCGAAACCGAAACTTTCTAGTTGAAATAAAAATCGCCTCATCAAGCATTTTTTCCACCAAACTGATTTTACTTTAAGTAAATAAAGAACAAACAAACAGAACATTAATGAATAAATACTTATTAAGAAAAACAATTCTTTCACTTAAAAAAAACTTAAACATAAAAAAATCACCCTTTCGTACTTTACTCGCTAATATTCAAAATTAAATAATGTAATATTTGCTAAAAAAAAGGAGTTTATTTACATTGGTGGCATTACTCCTCCTTTCACTATGCTTGATCACACGTAACGAGTCGAGTGACGAGACATCAAAATGGTACTAGGCCGAAAGAATTGGGATACCGAGCAAGAGCGACGAGTTGTTCAAACGTATTTTGACACGTGGCGAGTCAGTTCGGTTTTACAATGCATAAAATGAACTAAGCAACTCGCGCAATTAAACTCAACCGAGCGAAAAGTGGTGTGTGACGCATTCCGCATGTTACGAGCGATTCCGCATGTGACGAGCGATTCCGCGAATCGCTGCGAAAAAGAGACAAATATAACGGTAAAGTAGTGGTCGCTCGGCCTAGCAAACAAAATGTGATTCTAGTGACTCTCTCGTCACTTTCATCGGTCACTGACTCAATCAAGAACTCGCCTTACCGTTTAGACGAAACGAGTACTCGTTCGAGTTGCTGTCTTCTCACTCTACTCGTTACGTGTAATCAAGCCTTTAGACTTATCTGCTCGGCTGCACTAAATGGCTGTTTACTCGATCCACAATAAAATGTAAAAAATATTCTACAAAGTTTCGGTTTCGGGCAATTTTTTACCGAAACCACTTATTTGGGAAGAAACCGAAGCCGAATATTCGGTCGGACACTAGTTTGTGTTGACTGCTTGCTGTTTGATTTACTGCCATGAACTCATTACTGACAGCACACATCATCAATGTAATATTTTGGAATCAACAACCAGCGCTGCCTAGTCACTAGTTGTGGCCCAAACCACGCATCCTGCAGTACAGTCATCACTCGGGTAGAATTGTTGTGTGATTCACCCGATGCGGTTTTGTGGTTAAGAGATAAATCTGTGACAAGCCGGTCAGCATTCTTGACTGGTCGGTTTGCATGCGCTGTGGGCCTGACGGTAAGATTACCAACAGCGATGGCGGGATTACCACGAGCGTTGAATATAACGAATACTTCACAATGTATCTATCGGAGTCTACATGTATACATTAAGTGGCACTGTGTAACAAAATTACAATCAACACATGTTGCAGTTTACATTTCATTTGTTTCCGTTTAGCCGTTCAATGTGTGTAAATTGTATAGTTTTGCTAATAAAGTAAAAGAAAAGTATTTCAAATATGATATTAACATGAAATTCATTACATATGAAAATATAAAAAAAAAAAATTCTTGTTTTGTAACAATTTCAAATAAATTAGTTATGCTAATCTGTAGGAAAATTGGCAGCATATTTTCAAATACTTTCATCTAATTTTCAAAAAATTATAATTTTCATAAAATAATAAAAATAATAAGAATTAGCAGACTCAGAATGAGCAAAGAACTCCAGTACTAAGAACTCAATGAAAACTTTGTGTCGTAATCTAGTGACAGGAATGATGATCTCCCGCGTCGGGTTCAGCCAGGAACTTAACTATATTATAAGCTTTTTAAGAAAATAATTGCGGTGCAACTGTTACAATGCAACATAAATTTTTTTATTGATTACACCGTGCGACAACAAATTTCGATATACTTGCGAAACTAGGAGCCAAATGTAATAAAACTGTGTTTTTAGTATTTCTCTCTGGCGTCAGAATTTTTTTAAAAGGACTTTAAAATTTCAATACTGTTTTTAACATATGCCTCGATGAAAGTGGGGTTTTTGGGACATTTTTGTCAAAAACACAGTTTGAATGTATTTTTTTTTGGATTGGTGACTTGAGCAAATTTGTTGGTCGTTAAAATATCTACAAACTTGCCGAAGGCAGTAAAGCGATATTCGGAACGATTGAGGACCTATTAGCATTTCAACGTTCGAAGACTTAAGCGACGAACTCGACTAAAATGAGCAAACTTCAAAGTCGGATTACTCCTAAACTAGAGCCAATCGAGCCAAACGGCTGTTGGATCTCAACTCAGTATACCTATAGAAAGTCGCTCAGTAAGTCCCCCCCATGTCTGAATTTTTGAGGGTAAATTTCACGCACAGTGTTATTATAAAGCAATATTTTTAGAAATTTCTTGAATTAGGGCAATTTTTTCATTTCCAAAAATATGAACAGTATTTATTTTAGGTCTCTGGATTCAGCTATCATGAATTTTGTTACAACTTGATAAACTTGAAAGTGATCAATTTGTGTTGCACAGTGTAATTAATAATTTGTATAGTACCATCACATCAAATCAAGTAAAACTACATAGCTGAGACCAAAGATTCACTGAAGATATTAAAACCTCTTTTGTACGTCTCACACACACTCGCACATATTTGTGCTGTTTTTATTGACGGGTTAGTCCCAAATATCGCTTTTGTGATTATCAACAAAAGTAATGGTGAGAGATTTCGTTTACGAGGCAATCTCAACACTTGGCTGTAGCGTAAAGTGGCGATCGCGCGCCGCTAAGCTCATTCATGTTCGTTGGGTTTTTTGTGGGGGAAACTCCGAGATTAATTTGTGCTTATCCACACAACAAACATTTGTATGAAGTCTTATGTATATATATCTCGCAACGTTTACGCCAAAAATACTTTTATTCCAAACTAAAACAAGTGGAGAATATGACTGCTTTTTGGTCTCAATGGGTTAAGAAGTTTGTGTATGTATTGTTAATTGCTACAAAATTATAAATTCGTATGTACATTGCATTAATACTGCAATTTATGGCACTTAAAGCAACTATTTTTTAGATTTTTTATAAAATATTTAATAAATATTTTTCAACCTAAAATTGAGCAGAATGCAACTACAACTTAATGACATTGCTGATCTAAATAACCAATGCTGAATGGAACTCATACATATGTAAAACTGGCAGAGACCCTCTTACCGTAATTTCCTTTAAATTTGCTATACAAAACCCGTTTTTAGTATCTCTTCATGTATAATTAAAATTTAAATTTGGCTCACTCTCTTTTACATTATATTGGCTTTGATTTATGATGTACAGTGATTTAAGATGGTTGTGGCTTAAAATAAACAATTCCAAAGAATCCATAAAGCTATATCGGAGAAGTGACAAATGTGAGACAAATCACAGAAAATTACGCCGAAGTGACGCATTTTATACATTTTCTTTAGAAAAGCAAGTTTTTTGTATAATATTTTCCCAGTCCTGTGCGACCACTTAGGAAGACAGCGCACATTTACATACTCGCTCCTATAAATATTTCATTAAATATGACGTTAAGTCATTTAGTTCAGCCGCATACTGCTGCACCAAGTCACAATCGCTGCCAGCCCACAGACTTTAAAACGGGTATTGCAATATTTTCTGCTATTATTTTGCTATGAACAATGCAAGCTGTTAACATATTAACCCGAATGTGCGGGAATTATTTTTCTTTCGAATTTTGCAAAAACATTTTTTGAGAAAAGAGTCCTCTAAATCCTCTTACTTTCTTTGAGCAAAAAGACTTCTAAGAAACTTGAAAAACAAACTGTTCAAATATATTTAAGTTAACACAGAAGTTTAAAAAAGTTATAATTCGTGTAAAAGATTTTGTGTCAAAAGGTCCAAAACAGCAGATTAAAACTGCCTCGGTTTCTTAATCCTTTTGCTATTTCGTTACCATATGGCAACATGCTATAGGGTGTTTTTTTTAGAGGTTTGTTTTTCGAATAGAGATAAAACTGGCATTTTGTGGTCAAATCTGGCAACTCTAATGTCATTTATGTTCAGTTTGGTTTGCCATTTCATCATGAACAGGTTGACAAAAGAACAACGCTTGCAAATCGTGCAAATTTATTTCGAAAATAATGGTTCAGTTCGCGAAGTTTACCACAAGCTCCGTCCATTTTATGGTCGACATAATCGTCCATCAGAGCAATTAATTCGGTTAACCATGGGTCGTTTTCGCACTACGTTTACTCTATGTGATAATACGCATTCGCAGAGACGTCGAACAGTGCGCACCGAAGAAACAATTGCCGCTGTAGAGCAAAATGTTGAAGAGGACCCGAATGAATCGATTCGCCACCGTGCACAGCAATTGGAGCTTTGTCCATCAACTTTAAAAATTGGACCTGTAGAATTGGCTTTATTCGAGCCAGCCGCGGCGGCCACATGCCCGAAATCATATTTAAACATTAATGGCATAAAATTATCCTTCCAATAAAGCCAAATTGATGGACATTAAAACGATTTTCTTGTGTTTTATTTCAATTCGAAGTTCTATACCTCTAAAAAAAACACCCTATATTTTGTGAAGTCGGAATTCTCTATGGTTTAAGAATACATGTTTTTGTTCGTCCTTAGAATAGTACGAAGTTTTAGGTGAAATACAAAATTAAAAAACTGAATATTTAAATTTACAGAAGAAAAGTATTCACGTTTCTTCAATGTTATATTGCTACATAGTAAAGAAAGAAGAAGCAGAAAAGACAAGAGATTTTTTAAATTTGACTGTTTACTTAACCGTGTTGGGGTCGTTTTCGACCAAATTTTTTTTGTACTTCTAATATTTTTTAAAATTGACAGTATCTATCGAATTTAAACCGTTTTATATTTTAAAAACTAAGTTGGCTTTGTAGTTTTTGTAATTTGTGTGTGTAATTTTAATCTGGGTCGTTTTCAACCCGTTTTTTAACGTAGGTCTACGGTTAAATTTAGATAAATTGTTACATAAATTTAGCTGTAGTAAATGAAGAAATACTAGATTTTTAGTTATGTGTAAAAAAATCTACTAAAGGCTGAACACACCAAAATTGCGACACTGTTGGAAGTGAGTAACGGTTAGAATAGAAATGCAAAAATTCTGGTATTCATAGCAATAGTAGGCTACGACTTTAACTTCAAAACTATGAAGTTTCATTATGATAAAAATTGTAGTTGAGCTTATAATGGCTTCAGAAGAGGAAGTACGCAAAATTATCTTGCACGAACACCTTGAAAATCCACAGTTGATTGCGCGTAAAATCTAAAAAAAAAGTTTGTGTGCACCATTCAACGGTATCGAGGGTATTAAAACGCTACAAGGAGCATTTATCAACTCAAAGAAAAAGTGGTAGCGGTGGTGAGCATGGCCAACAGGATAAAAACAGCGCTCAAAAAGTTCTTCACGCCTTTGCCGCAAATCCGAAGGTCTCCTCACGAACAGTGGCCAAAAATGTGCAAAGGTCGCAATCATTTGTGCAAAAAGTAAAGAAGAAGGCTGGGTTGAGGAGTTACGGAAGGGGTGTGTGCGTCAAGCACTTCCACTCGGAGACCCTGTTGGGTCCATTGTGAATCCGGGTTGAGGAGGTTCAAGGCACAAACTGCTCCACATAGAGACGCAAAACAAAATTGTACGGCGAAGTCGCGTTGTCGTAAATTTTACGAAACGCAATGCACGAAATTCGACTGTGTTGTTATGGATGACGAAACATATTGCTTCCAAAACTTCACGTATATCGCCCGACAGGATTTTTACACTGCCCCAAGCCGCAAAAATGCTCCAGAGGACTGCAAGAAGAAAATGAAAACGAAATTTCCAAAAAAAATGCATGGTATGGCAGGCAATTTGCACATGTGGTCAGAAAAGCAGACCTTACATCACGTCGGGAACAATGAATGGTCAAATCTATCGTGATGAGTGCCTTAAAAAAGTCTTCTGCCTTTCATAAAGAGCCACAACGCCAAAGACACGATGGAGTGGTACCAAGCTAATGGAATCGAGCTTCGTCCCATTGAGGAATATTGGTCCATCAAAGGTCAAAGGAATACTGAAGAGGACTAACGGAAGCGTCGAAAACATTAGGGATTTCAGGTCAAAGTGGGCGTGGGCCTCACGCAAGGTTGGCGAAACTCTCGTGCAAACGCTAATGGCGCGTGTTCGCCGCAAAGTTCGTGCAATGGCATATGGAACGGCCAATAATTAATTTTATAATTTTTTCATCACAATGACAGTTCAAAGAGTCAAAATAAATCAATCAAATTTTTTCTAAAACGCATGCTTTTCTTTTAGAAATAGTTTGTTTGTGTCGCAATTTTGATGTGTTCAACCTTTAATTACTAAGAATAATTTTAATAACTATGTTCACTCTAACAAACAAGGTGCGGTAAAAAGAATTAGAAGAGTTCTTATGGAATGTTGTTAATATCACACAAAACACTAACTCAATAAATTTTATATTTTAACTTTCCCCATTAAAAATCTTTAGCGAAAGGGTTAAGAATCACCTGTCGATGAGGTCCACAGTAATATTTGCATTTTCTAATAATAAAATAAATTTTTTTTTAAGGTTGTTAATCAACTAAGACCACATAAACAACCACTTCTTTCTTATAGTATTATAAAATTATTTAGCAAACACAGTCGTTTATGTACTTGTACTATGTACTATGTAGATCAATAAATTAATAAATAACATATTTAATATATTGAAAAAATAAAAATGTTTTCGTTTTTTGCGCCTCAAAATTAAATAAAAAAACACTTTCTTCAATTAAAATTTTCTTCTCGAAATAAACTTTAAGTTTTACTCCAACGGACTTAAGTTGCTCCAACGGACTTAAATCGCAGCTCCAAGGCGGCCAATTGACTACAGAATTTCGGCTGATTATTCGATTTTCGAAAACGGTGCCCAAAAGTTCGATTGTTACGTACCGGATGGTCATAAGCCTTCAGTTCTTGGACCAATTGAATTTTGTAAGCCTTCATACCGAGTTATTTTTGCAAAACTCTCATCAAAGAAGTGCGCGAAATGTTCAATTCCTAAAAGAGCGATGGCGAGTTGACGTTGATGGATGTTCACGCACATTTTCGGCTACAAAAGCAATGTTTTCGCACTGTACGAGAACGGGAACGGGTATTTTGGTCCATTTACGATCCAGTGTCACGAGCTCGCTTCACAAATTGATCCACAAACTGAGTTGAAGGCCAATCATTTTTTGAAATTTTTTTTTTAAAATTTCTTACAATTTGGGTTGAAGACTCTCCACTTTGGAAATAAGTTCTCAATATTTCCCAATTTTGTTCAACCGTATAGCATCCCATTTCGTAAATTTCAAACTTTTAACTAAATTACGAACACAATGACACGAAATTGATACGAAATTGAATGACATTTGGACTGCCATTCTCGAAATAAAGCGTAGTTCAAATTCCAAACGCTAGATGGACCCCACCCTGTACTTTTGTTCAAAGAGTGAAATTTTTGTGAATTGTACATTCAGATTATTAGAATTTATTATTTTACATTCAGATTATTTGGATTTTGTTTACGATTGATTTTATAAAAATTGAGCTTGCAGACATCGTTCAATTAAGGGTCAATTAAGCGCAACAACCACTATTGGAACGCTCGGCCCGACTGTAGAATTTCACGTGCGCTGTAGCCGAGTATGCACCAAAAGAGAACTTTGCGTCTTCCGTGATTCAGTAAAGCAGAACTTTGCAGAAGTTCTAAAGGACACTGTTTATCGGCCTGTTTGCGAACAGGCTCATCGAATCTACTTTCGCAGTTGAGGAGGAAATATACATAAGTATGCAGCATTTTCTAAGAGAATGTTCAGCTTTTCAAATCATATGACACCGTTTTTTTAGGGAATTGCACTTTTTTTTCAGGGAATGAAGTTTTTTAGGGACGTTTGAATATGAAGGCATGGTGGGCCTTGTGCCACTTCCCCTATCGACAAAATTCATATTGAGTTAACCCACTACAGAACAACAGACTGTAAAAACGGGTTCTATCACACACACACAGTCCCTCTCTCTCTCTCTCCTAACCTTACCTAACCTAATTCACAGACACTGTGACACTATTTGATCAACAAATCTTTTCGAAATCGAAGGGGACCTCAGAACAAGTTTTTTATTTTTTAGTCTGTATGAATTTTAAACTAACAAAGCCTTAAATTAAGGCATTGTTATTGATTCCCAGTATTTTGTAGGAACCAAACTTTTTATTAATTCCCAGTATTTTGTAAGAATAAAATTGAATATAAAAATATGTAAATAATTATAACAAATAAATTACACAAATTTATTTTTATCTTCTTATATTATCTTTTTATTATACACACGGAAGACAAAATCGCCCACAGCACCAACTCTGTAGCCGTAAGGAATAACAGCCAAAGTCAAGTTAGGACAAAATTGAGTTATTACTACCATTGCATTCGTCGTATTCAACTGTACTACTACACAAAATTCTATGGCTTTTGCTCATAAAATGAATGTTTTACGCCCAAAAATTTAAATAGCTAAAGTTAAATCTAAAGCTAAATTCAAAAATTAAAAGTGCTCTCCTGAAAACTTCATAAAATCGACTTTGGCTGTTATTCCTTACGGCCACAGAACTGTTGATCGTCAACTTTCTTAGTTAGAGCCAGTTTGATTAACTTAAATGCAACTGAGAGTCATAGATCGATAAAACAAAACTGCAGCTGTGTGGTTGAATGTAATCAAAAGTCTCAAGAATTTTACAACCCTATGCTTACATACACACATACAAATCTACATATATCACTTCCATTGAAATTAGACATAATAATTATTAATTCGCACTTGATTACATGTTTCTTCGCTCTGACCATTTAACTCGACTCAAACTATTAACTCGTCTGCTATCGCAAGCACAGGGGGTTTCCTGGTATGTCGAGTGTTATCACAAGTCAGCAACTCAGATATAAACATATTTATGAACGTAAAAACGTCGATGGATATATCCACACAGTGTTGTTTACGCCAGCGTTCACATACATACAGTGACGTTGCGACACGAGCGCACGCCGGCCACAGTTAATCTCAGCAGCTGAACGCAGCTCGAAACACACATTCATCGGTACATCAATACAAACGACCAAAGGCTGGAACTTGTTTGCGCAGCAGTGTTGCAAAGCAACTCGAAATATCCCTTTTTCATTGCAGCATCCAAGGGTTAAGCTGCGCACATGCGCACACACTGATTTCACTTTGTGAAATGGGAATTATTAAAAATAGTTATTCTTCTGTTTTCTTTCTCATAAACATTGCGGCTACATTCGGACATAAACATATCAAATATGCTAATTGCGTCGTTTATGCGTCGTACCCGATCTCGAATGCTGCGCCCGCAAGTCGCTGCTGGAAGCCGCTGGCGCAATCTTGCTGGGCTGCCACTAGCAGAGCTCGAAGCATTACTCAGTCCGCGACAGCGTTTACCGTCTCGCGTGCTGCTGTTGCTAGAACGTTGTTAAAACGACTGCGCTGCGACTGTAGAATTTAAATATAAACAACAGTGTGGAACGCTTTGCGAATCAGTTTAGTTACAACGAGATCGACGAGAGCGCTGCACTGGTTGGTTGCAGACGAGCGGAAGAAAGTCGCCACATTGCACATTGCCTTCGCATTGAAAGTGTTTACAAATAACAAATTAGTCAACGTCAGTCGTCGGTTCGCATTGGACAATACTCGCTGCTCGAAACAGTTAAGATGCTAACGTTTGAAGCGATTTGGCTTGTGGCCTTAACGCTGGGCGCGACGGTGACGGCGCGTAAGTGCACAATTTCACTGGGATCTGGTCAAATAATCAATGCTGTCTGTTCTCTTTCCTGCCTATGCCAAGCAGAGCGATCCTGCTTCACGCCGTACAACACGTACGGCCGCTGTGTGCCCTATCAGGAGTGCAACTTCATAAAGAAACTGCTGGCGCAGCACGCGGTTAAATTGTCGACGGACTCGGTCAACGATGTACGCAAATGGGTTTGTCCGGGACGACCCGATGAGGTGAGCATGCGCAAACGCTCCTTGAAACATACATAAATCGCCTGTGCTATCATTAGTAAATCTGGACAATACAATCCGCTCGACTCTAATGTGGGAGTGGTTCGCGTTTTGTGATGTACAATAGGAAGAACAAGAAACTGTGGCGGAGCTGTTTCCGCAATTTTTAGTTGTTGTTGTTGTTGTTGTTGTGACTGTTTGAATGGTGAAATCAGAAGCTCCATGGCGCTAGAAACTATAACAAAATACAGCTAAATCAAAGAAAAAATGGATTTTTAAAACAAGCTATTTGTGGCACAGTGTGAAGAAACTTTATACTTTATATAGAAAATATTATTTTTTATAATTCTTTTAGAACTTAACAAACATGTGCCTTGAAATTTGCTCATTATGATTTCATAAAGTGATAAAATTAAGAATTGAATTTCTGGAGATAAAATTCTCGAAAGACAGAGAATGAATTTTGGTGATAAAATTTATTGGCAACAAAATTAGAAATTATAAAAAAAAAAATTAATCAAAGGGAAGACAAATTTATTTTCAAAACAAGCTTTTTATGGCACAGTGCTAAGAAACTTCATCTAGAAAATTCGATTTTCTGTACAATTCTTGTAGAACTTAACAAACATGTGCCTTGAAATTTGCTCATAATGATTTCATAAAGTGATAAAAATAAGAATTGAATTTTTAAAGATAAACTTCTCGAAAGACGAAGAATTAATTTTGGTTATAAAATTCTTTGGAAACAAAATTGCCATATTTGTTTGAGATATTTCGAGTCTAAAAACCGCAGATAAAGCTCATACGATTTCAATGATTTTGTTGCTGTTGGCCTAGAAAGTGAATAATATGTCTTAATATGTAATTTTTAATGGTTTATACTGAATTTGCATGGAAATAATGCTTCCAATTCCAAATACCAACACTCATACATTCATATGAAATTCCCAGCTAATCTCAGTGTTTAAAAGACATGTGGGCGTTCTTTATTATTGTTATTTCCACATTGCTTCTCTTGTTTGATGGCCATTGGAAACTGCACAAAACATCACAACAAATTAATTCTCGCTTTAACACTTGACTTGTTGATTCAACTGTGAATCATTCAGTGCATCATTCGTAGTTGTGTGGAGTTAGGTTTGCTGCATTGTGAACTCAGTGTGCAAAGAATTTGTGTCTCGATATTACTTTTTGCTATTTAAATCACGAAACATTTGCCTAAGAAGTGTGCACACGACATTTGAAGTTGCCACGCCTCTTTGTTAGAGTTTTAGAGCTAGTTTACTTTTGAACAATTTCAGCTTAAAACGGGTTAAACAAATTTTTTATCAATCTTTTTTTATTACAGAAAAATTATATAATATTTATGGAAAAATACAAAATAATCACTTTTTAATTTTATTTAACCATTTAAAAAAAAATAAGGGTTTTGATTAAATGCGCCCAATTCGTAGACTTCAATTAGAACACAAACTTTCTCTGATATCGCTGATTTTTGTAATTTGCTTTGAATTCACTTCTAAAAATATTAATTTATTGGTGCTGACTTAAATTAAACCCATATATCAGTCGTAGCTTTTGCTATACGATGACAAATAGGTGAAGTTGTTCTTAGGCAACTTTGGGGTCGAAAGGGTTAACACTAGAAAGACGCTAGTTTTCCATATCCACAAAGACTACATATCTTATCCGCTGATATTTCGAATAGTACACATCAGATCTGGCCTGATTTTTAAGAAAAATATTTTTTTTTTAATTTAAAATTTTTTACGATAAAAAAATTAAAGTCACAAAAGCAAAAGTTGATAAAAATACTTACTAGAGAAAATACAGATATTGGAAAATGAAAAACTGTCAAAATCTCCTAACCTTTATATCCTTCTTGAACCAACGCAATGATTCGCATTAATAGCGGTCATCCCCTGCGCGTTTGTTCGTGTTAAAATTACCGCAATGGTCTTTCTAGTGTTAAGAAGGAAACGAGGTAAACAATTTTGCTACCTAAAACAATACGACGCAAGATTTGTATTTACCTGGGTTGGGTGAGATCCATAACCTCGATGTCAAATCGATGCTGAAATTCGGTAAAAACACAGACTTTCCAATATTTATTACACCAGCTCCTAATGCCTAAGGAACCCCGATCTGGTACCGCTAGGCTCGCAACAGGGTCCCAACCAGCTCAACCTAATCTAACCTGTGGTTTGCCTTTAGTGCTTTTAGCGGTTTGAAGCACATTAACAACGACATTAAAAGATTTCATCTGCGGGGAATTTTTTCAACAAGATTTTGTATTTTGTGATTTTATCCAATGTTTTCGAATTGGTGCTAATTGCTGTCACTTGTGCGTATTGTCTGCCAGTTGAAAGTGTGCAACCGCAAAAATCACCAACCACAGAAGTGTGCCATACCACAGGTTAGGCTCACATATTAGTCATTGCGTACTTATGTGTGCAATCCTTGAGTAACGAGCAGTGGCGGATTCAGAAAAATATTTTGGGGGGGGGGTTTCAAAAAGTAATTTTTTAATATTCATAAATTTGTATGTATACTCCTTTTAATTTGTATATAGTTTTAAAGTCGACCCTAATATTTGGGGGGTTTCAACCCCCAAAAGCACCCCCTGAAACCGCCACTGGTAACGAGAATTTCTCTCGGCGTTAGAGTCATCTAATATGGATTTTATTAGTTGTTGACTGGTTATCGTTCGGGGAAATCTTTGTATTTAAAACTTGAGCATAATTGTGGGCATTGGGATAAAAATATTTTGCAACACGCGTAACTCACACAACTTTATCAAAACATTTTTTTGCTTTGCATAACAATAGCAATTTTGTTTTTCTAAATAACTATGAATGTGAGAGCGAATGTTTGGCAAACTCAATGCGCTTAAATCGTTTATTTATTGTTGTTTTTATTAGTGTTAATGTTTACAATTTTTACTTTTCATACCGTTCGCGTGGCTCATAAATAAAAAATAATTTCCCAATTTGTTGTTATTGCACAACGAACCGGTGTTTATTGTAATGTTTTTATTGCCCATCAATCTGACAAGAAAATTTGCATTCCAAGTCGCCCAACACTCCTCTCTCACACTGACTGCTACTAGTTTAAGTCTGGTTTAGTAGTCAAGCATTTAGAAGTATGTGTGTGTTGCTTGATTATTGTTTATCATTTACCTAATAAGATTCAATAGAACAACCAGAAATAGTTTCAACAACTAAAAATGCTTTTGTCGAGCTTAACCGACTCACAGTTTAACTACACCATTTTGTTAGCTTAGTTTTCATTTAGTTCTTCTCAATGTTAAAAAAAATGCTAGTATTGACTGTAGATATTGAATTTACGATATAAAATATCCAAGAATCTTACATCAAATCTCATACTGATAGCCCAACTTGTAATCCTTCGCATTCACCAGCTGATTGTCAGACAGAGAAAGCTATAAAGAGGCTATTCAATTTCTTCTCCGGTTCATAGTCTATGTTCTCCTGTTGATAGTTCAAAGTGAAGCTCTCAAATCCAGGATATGACTCTGATATGTGACTCCAGTGCACATTATCAATGAGTCACAAAAGCGGCAATGTGTACTTTGAAGTCAGTTTAACTTTCTAACAATTCAATTAGGAGATTTCAATGATTCTTTTTACTAAACAGATTATAAGGAACAACAAATAATGTCACATAAATCACAAATGTGTACTGTGCGGCAATGTGTACTTTGAAGTCTGTTTAACTTTCTAACAATTCAATTAGGAGATTTCAATGATTTTTTTTTTACTAAACAGATTATTAGGAACAACAAATAATATTTTGGTCCGAGCAGCCAAACAAAAAACAGAATTTAACACTGAACATCGTACAGATATGTGCAATGTATAAAAATAACGATTTAATGACAAAATAAATCACAAAATATTTGCGCTTCGGAACCAATTCGACTATAGTAAAAAATACAAATTTCTGTTATATAAAAAAATTAAAATTTCTGTTATTTTTTGTTTGTCTCAGCATTTTGAAATTGCTTTGGTAGACAATTAAAAAGTCGCAGCAGATTTTGTCTGCCAACAACAGTGCTGTGACTGTTTATCGCTTCCTTGAAATCTGCGACAAAAAGATGGAACTTACATAAATAATCCCCGCAACCTAACGTTGCTTTTATATCCGAAACAGCTCGTTCCCAAAGCAACTAAGCACTTTCTCTCTTCTCTTCTTCTCTCTTCTCAGCGCAACTTTTGCTGTGATGAAAGCCTCACAATGCCCGAGCTGGAGTCCCCAACAGGGGACCCACCCTACGGCGCCGACTATGTATCGAGCCTGGATGCGCGCGGCCTCAGCATACTGAACGCCCAGAAGTGCGGCAATGCTGACGATGTGCGCGTGGCGAACGGCGAGACCGCCGATTTGTTCGAGTTTCCCTGGACGGCATTGTTGCGCTACAACACGCCAGACCACAAATTCAAATGTGGCGGCACGCTGATCACCAACAATTATGTGCTGACGGCGGCGCACTGCATGGTCGGCATTCGGGACAAGCTGTAAGCGGCTTCTTGATTTGTTTTGCATTATTCCACTCATTAATCGATTTCGATGCAGCATCGGTGTGCGCCTGGGCGAGTACGATCTCAGCAACGACTTGGACTGCGTGCGGCTGGGAACGGCTAAGGTGTGTTCGCCGCCTGCAGAGGACTACGGCATTCAGAAAGCGATTCCCCATCCGCGCTACAGTAAAAGTTACAAAACCAACGACGTGGGCTTGGTGAAGCTGTCCAGGCCGGCAAAGTACAACAGTGAGTGACGCCGTTGCTGCTGCCAATGTGCCGACTTAACTGTTTGCTCTTTCAGGACACATCAAGCCAATATGTTTACCCATAACTGCCGAGTCGGCCAGTCTCGGCCCGGACCAGGATCTGTTCATTGCCGGCTGGGGCTACACGGAGAAGGGTACGTACGCTTGTGCCGCACCGCATTCAAAGCGCGCATTTCCTTACCAAATCGAATCTAATTCTCAGGTTCCACGGCCAACATACTGCAAAAGGCAGTGCTGACCTATACAAGTCGTGCAGCCTGTCGAAACGTTTTCCGCCGCACGCCCATCAACGAGAACCACATCTGCGCGGGCGGCGATACGAACGTCGACGCGTGCAAAGGTGATTCCGGCGGCCCGCTTTTCTCGTTAACCAACTACAACAACATTCAGCGCTACGTGCAGATCGGCATTGTCTCGTTCGGAGCGGTGGAGTGTGGCGGCGATAGGAAGGTTCCGGGCATTTACGCCAATGTGGCACATTTGATGCCGTGGATAACGAGCAATATCGATTGAAATTAATACCTGTGCCATATACATATACATACATACACTCACACATATATATATATATAAATGTTAGATATGTAGGTAATATTTTGTACATTTTATAGCAATAAGCTTAGGCTAGAAAGTGATAATAAATGAATGAAATGAAAGAATGCCTGGAATTGCTGTTTGTAACAGTTTCGTTTTTTTTGTAGGTTCACTTTGACAAGGAGAAAAATGTTGTTTAATCTGTGTAATGTTCCTTCACATAAAATACTACCAGACTAGGCTTCATTTAACAGTTCCCTGACAGTTCTAATCCCGATACACAAGTTCCTCTTCCAATTCTCTCATCCCCTTAAACTATTTCACTTTCTAACCTACTATTGTAACTAAGGTAAATTCGTTAAGTTAAACGTAGAAACATAGGATACCTAACCCATTCGACCCTAAATTTTACCCAGTGTCCCGATATTACTTTTTGGTATTTTAATCATGAAACACTTCTTAACCCTTTCGCTACAGGTTTTCACTGGGGAAAGATAAAATTTTAAATTTTACGTTTTAGGATTCTATGTGGTTATATTAGCAACATTTCATAAGAAAATTTTTAATTTTTATACTCGGACCCCGTATTTTAGAGTGTTTTTCTATGAGAGCGACCACATCGTTGTGGCTGTAATAATTACATAAATATAAAACTGTATACTAGTTTCCGACCGAAACCACCTTTTTGGACCGAAGCCGAGTTTAGGTTTGTTTTAATATTCGGCCGAAACCAAAACTTTCTAGTTGAAATAAAAATCAGCACATCATGCATCAAAATCACCATTTTTCAAAAAACGAAATTTACTTTAAGTAAATAAAGAAGAAACAAACAAACATAACATAAATAAATACTTATTAATAAAAACAATTAATTCATTTTTTAAAAACATAAATATAAAAAAATTAAATCAAAATATTCCAAAAAGTTTAGGTTTCGGTCATTTTTTGGCCGAAACTGAAACCGACACCGAAACCACTTGTTTGGGCCGAAACCGAATATTCGGTCGGACACTACTTTATACGCATAACGAAAATTTGAATATTTCTTCATTTACTTCAGCCAAAATTAAAAAAGTATCTAAGTTAAAAGAAAACATCAAATTACAAAGTTATCTAATTTTTCTGCTTCTTCTTCCTTTGCTATGTCAAGATATACCAATAAAAAAACGTGTATACTTGTCTTC
This sequence comes from Melieria omissa, assembly GCA_963971225.1. Taxonomy (NCBI): domain Eukaryota; kingdom Metazoa; phylum Arthropoda; class Insecta; order Diptera; family Ulidiidae; genus Melieria; species Melieria omissa. Next base: position 34,737,581 of record OZ020267.1, on the reverse strand, counting down.
TTTAAACTTAAATATTCAGTTTATTAATTTCGTATTTTTCCGAAAACTTGAAACTATTCTAAGGATCAATAAAAAAAGTATTCTTGAAACCACAGAGGGTTTAGACGTCCACAAAGTAGCATGTTGTCATATGGCAACAAAATAGCGAAAAGGTTAAGAAGTTTGCACACGACATTTGAAGTCGACACGCCTCTTTGTTAGAGTTCCAGAGCTAGTTTACTTTTGAACAATTTTAGCTTAACCCTTTCAGTCACAATGTCCAATAAATTGGACTACAGCCCACAAAATTCATACAGAACGGGTTTATTTTCATGTTGGAAAGGGTTAAAACGGGTTAAATAAATTGTTCATTTTTTTTTAACTACAGAAAAATTATTTGATATTTCTGGAAAAATACAAAATTATCAATTTTTGATTTTATTTAACCATTATTAAAGAAACAGGGTTTTGATCAAACGCGCCCAGTTTGTAGACTTCAATTAGAACACAAACTTTTCCTGATATTGCTGCTGATTATTAGAAATTATTTTGGGGATAACAGTAAAATTTGTGTAATTTGCTTTGAATTCAATTTTTAAAATATTAATTTGTTGGTGCCTACTTAAATTATACCCATAAATCAATCCTAGCTTTTGCTATAAGATGACAAATAGGTGAAGTTGCTCTCAGGCAACTTTGGGGTCGAAAGGGTTAATCATAAAAAGCTTTTATAAACCAAATGTTGGAACCTGAAATAAGAAGTTTTTGATTGTTTGCTGTCTTCAACCAAACCAAACCCTAGTCGCGCCTAGCGCCCACGCAGGCAGCCATTCTGTCAGCTACTGTGTATGAATAAAGTGCTACGCATAGATACTTATCACGCAATTAAGTCTGTATGCGCACCGCAGGACAATGGCCACAGGCTGATAGGAGAAATAATGAATACAATAAACGCAATAACCCAGGAATTGCCACATTGTTGGGCACAATTGTTTCCTGCGTAATGGCTTTTGGTGAATCAGTCCCACGAGAAGCCCAGGACACGGCAGTACTACGGGTTCTAAAAATTACCGCAAGATGAACTTTGGCCGCAGGCTACGCTTAGCATTGAAATTGTTTGTATCTGAGCGCAATTCTTCCAGTTCAATTCACAGTTATCTATAGCAGCTTTTGTGTCGCAGGATTTTCTATATTGGCTCTTCGTACTTTGCTCTGCCGTTTTTCCTCAAAATCTCCATTGGACTGTACGACAATTTCTTCTCGTCCTCCGTTTCATTCAACTTGGACACACTTTTGTAAGCAAAAAGCTTTTCAATCTCGCATCTTACGTTATGCCAATTGATTCGCTGCAGCCTCAACTGGAACACCACATTTCCGGCCGTCACCGTCTGCGAGATATACAATGGCGAGAAAATCTGGGACATAGGCGAGCAGCACTTTGGCGTCGAACACGATTTGCACATTGATGACTTTGTTGGCGAAATTGTATTCTTTCACGGCACGTGCGCCACCTGCGAGAAGTGCGCCGAGCTGCCATGCCCCGACAACTTCACCGAGCTCCTGACCATTGTACGTGTAGAAGCGTTCCGTCGTTTGTCTCTTTCTGCCGGTTTTCAATTTTCACTTGCAGTTTCGCAGCAAATGCACGCAGCTGCTGCACAACTGCAGCTACACCAACCAACACTTCAACTGCTGCGACGAGTTCCGTCCCATACGCACCGAGTATGGCATTTGCTATGCGTTCAATTCGAATCAGGCGCGGTATGTTCTTGCACCATGCACTACAGCTACGATGCTAATGCCCACTTCTCTTCTGCTCTGCTCACTTCTCTTCTGCAGCAAGATGGCGCAGGTTCAGTACGCCAACAATCGCAACACCGGTCCGGGCGCGCTGCGCTTCGATGCCTCCGCCGACATACAGTTGCACGTGCATCCGCCGATTGACATACCGTTCCCCTTCTCCGAGGGCATCATACGCGAGACAGTGCTGCTGGGCAGCTTCAAGAAGATCGTCATCAACGTGATGGAGGTGCACAATCATGCGAGCGTGTACCAGTTGTCGCTGGAGCAGCGTCGCTGCCGCTTCAGCCACGAGCGCACGCAGTGGGGCCGCCAGTTGGGCATCTACGAGTTCTACAGCTTTCCCACTTGCGTCGTGGAGTGTTCGTTGGCGCTGCAGCTCGAGCTCTGCAATTGCAGTGACCACTTTCTGGCGCCGGCGATCAAGTGTAATGAGCAGCGTCGACGCTTCTTCAGTTCATTTAATGAGTTTGCGTCAATTACAAATTGCAGCCGTCGAACAGCCGGTGTCAATGTGCGACCATCGTGGCCTGTCCTGTCTGTTAGAGCACTACGACGCTATGCAAGTGGCGCGGAAGTCGTGCAATTGTATGAGTTCCTGCGAAGAGCCCGAATACAACATTGTGTTTAGTTCCGCAGATGAGTACTGCCGTCTTGCTTCGAAATGACACCAACCCTTTCGCTTCATTTCAGTGATGCAGATGGCGGCGAGGATCTCACAAGTGTACACGTGGCCCTGGTAGAACTGCCGACGCAGCGTTATGTGCGGCGCGTCACCAAAACACCGCTCGACTTGCTAAGTAACTTGCGCCAATTTTCCTATAGTTGTCCAAAAAACTTTATAAACTTTTGTCTGTCATTAGTATCGGTGGGAGGCATTGTTGGGCTCTTCTTTAACGCCTCGCTTATAAGTTTCGTGGAGCTGATGTTCCTACTCAAAGAGTTCAGCTGGCACAACTTCTTGCAGAGAATTTGAAAATCATGCGCAAAGTAACGCAACCATCCGCAAAACATTTATGAAACAATATTCAACATTATGACGTAGTAGACATAGAACATGTATGTTCACTGTGCGTTTAATTATTTTTTCCTGTGTAACATTTAACAACTTTGTGTCTACCTTTAAAACAACAGAGAACCACATTCACTTATGTATGTAAATATATAACTAATTGTGCTTTTATTACGCTTAGGGACTCGGCTCAGTCACTTAACCATGGAAAGTCATTCAAACTATTGCAGATGAAAACAGCTTAGGTTGGACTTTTCTATTAGTGGGTAAAAATTCGTTATTGCTATGTTAGCAACATGGCATAGCCACGTGTGGTGTCTGATGTCGAGTATTTAGCTGCAAATGCACAAAATATCAACATGGGTATGGGTTGCAAAGTGGCCAAGTTGGCGCCCAAATTGCGTCTACAAATTCGTTAAAGGCATAAACAGTTTAAATTAGCAAATTCATCATTCATCAAGTGCATTGTGCTGCTGGAGGCATGGACCGACCACGGCCCCTTAGCTTATGCTCATCTTTTCAGTGTGCAGCATGGGCGTGTACGAAGCGGCATTTTCATCAATGGGCAGCGGCGAAATGAACTGCAGCAAAGTTTCAATGTACGACGGCAGATAAACGCAGCTGGAGAACACAACTAGGCTGAGTGTAAGCAACACGAAACCATCTGAAAGCAAGTATAATATATATAATTTCATTTTTGTATGAATAAAGCACATAGAAGTCAAAAGAGGGTTGAAAGGAGGGCTGCTGTATGGGCAGCGAGTCGGAGAATTAAGCGGATGCTTCAAGATACGCTTTAGTCTCATTATCGGGCTATAGTGTTTCTAATATCTTTGTTTGGATATAAGGAGTGCGTCGTTAAAAAATGTGACTACGAAAAATTAAAACATCTCAGCAACCACTAGTACAATTTTTGAAAAGTTTTGGGTTTATTTAACATGTCTCTTATGTAGATTTTAGGATTTATTAGAAACAAATTATAATACATTTTAAAGGGTAAAGTTTCAAACTTTTTCTGGAATACCCCTCATGAAGGCTTTCATTGTTCCTTCGTTAACCCTTTCAGTCACCATGTCCAATATATTGGACTACAGCCCATACAATTCATACAGAATGGATTTATTTTCATGTCGGAAAGGGTTAATTTTATAATTTCAATATCATGTCACAATTTTTAACGACGCACTCTTTATACACGACCACACACATACAATTCTGCATTGAAAGGGTATAGACTGACTGTTAACATAATATTTTGCTACAATAGATAGTGATTAATTTTACTTTAAACTAGTTTTACACTGCATGCTAACTTTGCTGTTTATCTGAATGCACTTTCATAAAATTAAAGCCATAATTTTCAAAAAAATTTGCATATTATTTAAACAAGTTAAGCTTTGAGTCGCTTATGACTCAATTCCAAAGAAACATATGGAGATGCAAGGTATATCATAAAGTGATCACTAATTAAAAATATATCTTTAAATTTAGTTTTTCACTGTAATTAAAACAAGTTTAAGTTTAATGCAGGATTCCACGAATAACGAGAACTGGCTTCAATATGAGAATTGGCTTTCAGAGAAATCTGGCTTATTATAATTCAAGCATAATCAAAATTGTATAAATAACAAATCGGTTTCAGGCTCTCACAGTACAATGACCCGCCAACTTGTTTGAATCTGAAGCGCAGAATCAAAAGCAATTATAATATTTCTCCATAGTGAAATTTGATATTTCCCAATAATCATAAAATAGCATTTTATGCTCTCAAGTTCTTGAAAATTAACGAAATAATAACTTGACACAGCAAATACTGGGGCTGAAGTAATTCGTGAGCTGCTCATTTGGGTAAGAAAAGTTTGGTTAAGCAGCCCATAGGTAAGTTGGACCGGAAGCCATTTTTTGGTTGGATTGATTATAATTATTTAAACAATGATTCTTTGCCGTAAAAACTATGGTTTTATGTCGGTCTGTGATACTTTCAAAACCTGCAATAGGTTAGGTTAGGTTGGGTTAGCTGGCTTGCCTGGTTGGCCACGCATAGACCCTATTGGGTCCTTAGCGATACCAGTTAGAGCTCCTTAGTGTAGCCGTAGAAGTGATCGGTGAGAATGCCGGTATTCCTAGCGAAGTTCAGCAGAGATATAATTTCGTGCTTGGGGACCTCTCCCAACTCAGAGTAGGAAGGAGGTAAATCGTAGTCTTGAGATGGCCGGGCAGGAGCAAAGTATGTGCTGTAGGGTTTCCTTGGCACCATTTTCTTTGCATTTCCTGCATTAATCCGACTTCTTAACAATACTTGACGAAGATTTTGAGTTTTCCAGAGTAGCTTTAAAGAATGTAGATTTAGAAGGATTTTCGCTAATAACTCTACAAAAGTATTTAACTGAAATTTCAAGGGGGTATAATGGTTAGAGTTGGTTAATAAGAATGTAATCTTCAAATGAGAAGTGTTCCAATTTAAGTCAAGTCTTCTGATGCACCTTTTTCTTAACAATCTGATTTACTTGTCGACAATTGACTGCAATAGTTCCTGTCAGTCTAGAACAACTTTAGAACAAATGTGCATTTCTTCCTCTCATTTGGTTTTCGATAACAGCAAATTATGTCAAGGTGTCGCCATAACCTAAATTAGTGTAACTTCTGCTCACTGCCGCACAATGAACAAACTTTACACTCCTAGCAAATTATTATTTTACCAAAAAATGTATGGCATATCTCACAAGTGGCACAACAAGTGCAATCGAAACTCACTTATCAGCTTTTTCTCCCACGGCTCAAACATGTAAATGCAGGTAACCAGCTCATACTGCATGTAGAGGTTCAGGAAAGCGTTCTTCACCAGCTTCAACATTTTCGTCACTTCTGCGCTGCGTTCGACTTTGTGTAAACTCCCAATGCCAGGTGATCCTATCGACCTTGGTGCACTTTATCTGCTTTCATTTAGTAATTTTGCCTGCAAGGCAGCTGCGTGAAAATTGTATCTTATCGCTTTTACGTGAAATATTTTTGCTTTTGTTGCTATATTTCTTATTTTTATTTACTTTTTGCTGCTCTGCGTGCACCAATCCAGGTATTTGACGTTTTGCTTTTTTGTGTCTTATCGCTTTTGTTTTTGGTGGCAGAACAGCAGCTGATGTGGTGAAAATTATGTGATGATGGGGAATTTCAAACTTCACCACGCTGAGCATGGACTTGCAACATCTGGCAGCACTGATGAATAAATGAGGTTAACTTTTCAACCATGATTCAATTATTTCTTTATTTAATTAATTTTTAATTGAGTTAAATACAGTAGCGACTCGGTAAAAGCAACCCCCGATTTGCGCAACTTCTCGATTATCGCAACCACCGAATTTTATACATTATAGACTCAGTAAAAGCAACTGCTGCCGAAAAAACCTCAATAATCGCAACTTTTTCTTCGTCTTATTTTCTTTTTGTGGAGGAGAACGTCAGTTGATGTCCCGTTTCTCTCTCTAGTTTCTTTAACCCTTTCGGGACTACTGGGATAATACGTCCCAGCAAGTTTTTAATGACCCTCAAAAAAATTATTAAAATCTTACGACTCACGCAAAATATTTTTTCGATTTCGGTGTTTCCGCATAAAAGGATGATTTCAGAGTTTGTGAGCATCCAATATAATTTTCTAACCCCAAGTTTCATAGCATGGGCATATTTCTATTGAGAGTATTTTGAATTTCAAAATGAAACTCCGTCCCGAAAGGGTTAAATCAGTAAACTCAATTGTTATCAAACTGTTTTGTTAATTAAAGCCTTTTTAACCCTGCTGTTAGGTTAAGCCCATTTGGTCCAATTTTTGGCTTGTTTCCTTTGTAACTTTTGACTAACTATTTAACTATTAACTATTTTTTACATCAGTTATGTTAAGTAAAGAATGAATGAACCAAAATAAATACAAAAAATTTGAATAAATTGTTGTTTTGTACGAAAATTGCAGTGTAGACCAAATGGTCCCTTTTCTAACCTAACAGCAGGGTTAAGAAATGTTTGGAGCTCTTGTTTCTGTTTGATTTTTCTTGAACACAATGAATGTGATTAGTTTAAGTTCTTTTTTTTGTAATACAACAAAATATGAATAAAATAATAATGAATTCTAATGAAACCCTTATAAAACTTTGTGAAATGTGCAAATTTTCATACAAAAACTTAGACTCGATAATTGCAACAAACTCGGTAGTTGCAACTGCCCCTGTCATTAATCGGTTGCTTTTACCGGGTCGCTACTGTATATTTAATTTCTTTAATTTTATTTCAATTATTGAGCCATGTTTTCAACCACTAAAATTCCCATAATTTGAAACAGATGTATACAAATCAAGTCGTTTATTATTGCTTCGGAATTACAACTTTATAAGATATTACAGTAGATACAAAAAATCATCATCGTATTCGTCGTGGTCGTTGTTCAAAGAACTTTACAGCTAATTAGAATAAATAGTACCAATACTAATAAATATAATTCAGATTAAATTGCAGCCTAGATTTTATGTAATACGTACATACGCTAATATTACAATGCAGGATACAAAAATAATAATAATCATAAAAATAATATTACATCGAAAACAATGTACAGGCAATGCAATTTCATATAATGTTCACTACTCCAACCACCGACATTATCAAAAATTGTTTTTTGTTTATGTCTTTTATTGTACAATTTCAATTGTATTCTTGTTCTGTGTTGGTTGATGGTCGTGGCTTAAGTTGTCAGTACTAAAATATAACACTGGCATTTTTAATCAATAATTTAAGGTCGGAATTTGCTATTTTACATTATTTACATGCGTTGCAACTACATTTAAATCTAACGCTTAAAAACTACGTGTTATGCGTATTTACAATCGTATTGTAGAAATCTTACTGTGGGTACATGCTAAACTACCTACAATTACATACAAGCAGTTATTACGATCATGGAAAAAGCAAACAGATTATAAAAAATTATAATAATGTCTTCGTTTTACTTTTTAATATCACACTGTGTAGGATCTTTTTTCAACAAACTCTGCATCCGTCGCGCGTTCCGCGTCTGGCTTCGTCTACCTCTCACTCTCCATTGCTATCCAAGGCAACTAATTCGGCTAAAACGATCGCTTCAATTGCAAAGCACTAACTACAGTTAAGGCCTAACACTACGGTCGCACTTACAGTTAACAATTAATTGTCTTTTCGTCCGATTTAAAATGCACATAAATTATTTAAGTAAATGTGTACGGGTGCAGCGGCGCCTTGCCGCCAATACCGTTCGAGCGGCAGCAGTCCAATCGCACGAGTGCCGCTTATCGCCTCTCATGCTGGCAAGCGGGCGCAATGCTTCTGCCGCGTCACAGCTCAGCCCACTGCCAGCTGCTTCATGCGGCGCTAATGTTATTGGTAAAGTTCCCACTAATTCGGAAAAATCTCTGAGATCATTGCAAATTGTTAAAACTTGTTGTTGTGTTTGTCGCCATTCACTACTACACGACCACAGTCAGCACGTCCGAGTCGTCGGTGGCTGGCGGCGGCATCGACTTGCAATTGAGCGATCTCTTTCCGAAGTCTTTGCGCGGACTGTCCAGCGACCCGACCGTGTTCTTCTTCATGTCCGAGTTCTGCGTCTTGTGCAGCAGAATCTGCGAGCTGCGCTTCTGCACGTGCGCGTGCGCATGATGCAGCTCCGGCTTGCCGCCGCCGCCGCTCCTACTCGCAGCGCCGCCCACTTCCAGTTCGCAGTCGAAATTCGACTCGCCGCACGCCGGATAGAGCGGCTGTGAGCGGTGCAGCGCCGAGCCGGAGGCGGCCACCAGCGACGACACCGTTGCCAGCTCGGGCGCCGGATTCAGGCTCAGCTCCATGCCGTTCGAACGGCCCAGCGAGCTGGTGCTGCCCTTTAGCGGGTTCGTGTAGCGGCGCAGATTTTCCTCGTTTTGCAGATTATTCGATTTCTCCTCTTCATGGCGCAGCTGATCCAGTGACGGTGCCAGATTGATGCCCGACGTTGAGCGCGGTGCGAGCCGCTGCCACCAATTGAAGCCAATGAATGCGGCAAACCCAAGCAGCACAATTGCAATGCCGCACGCTATGCCAACGATGAGACTGTTGTTGTTGCCATCGGCAACTAACGCCGTCTCCACCTTCACCTCCAGTATGGAGATGAGCGGCGCCAGCTTGATGTTGCGCAGCTCGTTGCGGCGTTGCAAACTGTTGAGCTGACGTGACGAAAGCAACTCGCCCAACAAGCCAATCGCAGCGGGCAACTGCGAGTCGTTCGATTTGGTTGAAGACTGCAAGAAAGCATAGAAATTGCATTATGCAAAATGTTAAAAACTGCAGCTATCTCATGACACTTACCACTGTTACCTCGATAGTGTCGTTTGTGCCAGTCTTAAGATCACAAATAATTATCAACATTCCCTCGTCGCTGCCCGGCGGCAGTTTCACAAGGCGCGATGCTAGCAGAAAGCGTATTACGGAGCACAGCCCCTCGACGGACGAGCCTGTGCCCACGCGCTGCAGATCCAGCAGAATAGTCAGCCGCGCACAGTTCTCATTCAGCACGGCCTGGTTGGGCCAGCAATCTGGCTGGGCGGGCAAGCGAGGCGGTGCCACGCGCCGCGAGGGCTCCAAGGCGCGACAATCGCCGCGCACCGCACATGGCGGCGACAAGCAGGCTTCGCTGATGGTCGGTACGCACACCTCGTGCTGCTTGCAGACGCCCGACAAATTCGACGACTTGGACGTCAGATCCACCTTGAAGCAGTTGGCAAGGCCGCACCACAGATTCGTGCAGCGCGAAGTGCCATTCTCGCAGATGCAAGCATTGCAGTACTCGTCGGTGCGACCGGAGAGCGCCAGCTCCAGCCAGTCCGATTGGCTTTGGTTGAGCGCGTGATAGGGCGACAGTGTGTTGCTGGCATTCACGCAGGCCGACTTTGGATCGGAGAGTACTAAAACAATATAAAATAATGATTTGTTGTAAATGGCAGCTTTGTTTAGTATATGTTACAGGGGACTTACGAATTTCGCAACGCTGCCCATGTCGACCCGGCGGGCAGATGCACGTATAGCCGCCAATGCCGTCGATGCAAGTGGCGCCGCCTTGACAGGGCTGTGGCGAGCACTCGTTGACATTGATGCGACAGTCGGGGCCGGAGAAACCCTGCGCGCACAGGCAGCGAAACCAGCCGGTGCCCGACTCGCAGGTGCCGCCATTGTGGCACGGCTGTCCGCGACACTGATCGATGGGCTCGGTGCAGAAGAGCCCATTCCAGCCGGGGGCGCAGCGACAGTGCGGCTGAAGGCTTTTCTCCGCGGAGCCGGGCACGCAGGTGCCGCCATTTTGGCACTGGCCGGCATAGCACTCATTGGCGCGTTCCGAGCAGCGTTTGCCTGCAATAGATAAAGCAAAACATAATGTGAAACAACGTTACTTCTCATCCTCGACCTTTTGCTCTTTTGCAAAGTTTTGATTGATCCTAAAACTTACTTCGAAAGTCGAAAGACTTAAACTTGAGATGAATTATGTATATCTGAAGCAATAAAATGCAAAAGTTACTACCCACCCTCGACTTTTTGCTACTTTACAAAGGTTTGCTTGCTCTATAAATTTACTTCGGAAATCAAAAGACTGAAGACACAAACTTGAGCTCAACTAAGAATATTTCAAGCAATTGAAAGCAAAAGTTACTGCGCACCGTCGACTTTTTGCTGCTTTACAAAGTTGTGACTAATCCTAAAATTTACTTCGGATATCAAAAGACTTAAGGCACAAACTTGATATGAACTACAAATATTTGAAGCAATCGAATGCAAAAGTTACTGCCCACCCTCAACTTTTTGCTGCTTTACAAAGGTTTGCTTGCTCCACAAATTTACTTCGGAAATCAAAAGACTTAAAACACAAACTTCAGTTCAACTAAGAAATATTATAGCAATTGAAAGCAAAAGTTACTACCCACCCTCGACTTTTTGCCGCTTTACAAAGTTGTGATTGATCCTAAAATTTACTTCGGATATCAAAAGACTTAAGGCACAAACTTGAGATAAACTACGAGCATTTGAAGCAATTAAAAGCAAAAGTTACTACCCACCCGCGACTTTTTGCTGCTTTACAAAGGGTTGCTTGTTCTATAAATTTACTTCGGAAATCAAAAGACTGAAGACACAAACTTGAGTTCAACTAAGAATATTTCGAGCATTTGAAAGCAAAAGTTACTACCCACCCTCGACTTTTTGCTACTTTACAAAGTTTGAAAACTTACTTCGGTAATCAAAAGACTTAAGCCACAAACTTGACACCAATAAAGAATATTTGAAGCAATTGAAAGCAAAAGTTACTATCCACCCGCGACTTTTTGCTTGCTCCTAAAATTTACTTCGGAAATCAAAAGACTGAAGCCACAAACTTGACACCAATAAAGAGTATTTGAAACAATTTTCAGAATGAAAGTTCGAGGCAGTATTTTAAGTCAAAAGTTATATTTGATACACATAACTAGTTTATGTTTCTAGCTTTGATTGTATTAATTGAGCTAAAATGTCATTCAACGACGGTCTCACTTATGATGTAACATACTAATCACCCTCACCATTTAGATGTGTCCCTTCACAAATAAAAACGAATAGTTTTCTTTCGAAAAACACCGCCAGTTGTATTTCCATCTCTGGCACATCCCATTTGACTTGTCGACACCTTCAAATTTTCGCATATTGTTGCCAAGCGCACGATATGCTTCTGTTTTCAATGTTTGCAATGCAAGTGCGAGTGTGCATGTATTTGTTTCTGTGACGGCAATCGCTAGCAGCAGCACACGCGTGTTTACACGTATCTGCATCCGTGCCGAAGCACTGCAGTTCGTTCGTACGAATGAATCCAATGCAATTTATAATTTGCTGTCGCATCCTGTCGTTGCTGCCTATTGCCGTTGCCGCTTCAGTGGCCGCCGCCGCTACCACAACCCCCAACACAAAGCAGCAACAAACACACAGCAGCCACGCAACACGAAACACCAAGTGAAACGCAATCCTTTGCTTTCGTATTAATTCGCTTGCGCGTTTTACAAGCCACGCGGCGGATTTGTGGCTGACTAACTGACTAACTGGCTGGCTGTCTGGCTCTGCACTCGGCCACACCATCAGATAAAAAATACTTCACACACGATTAGGAATTTTTAATTAAAATATTTTGTATTTTTGTTTTGTTAATTTTATACATACAAAACATACACACACACACACACACACACATGCGACTGACTGACTAAGAAAGAAATAAATGTTGCAACCTGACACAGCGCTGCCAACAGTTGCCGCACTGGCAGCGACAAGCAGCCAGCATGCCTGCATGCATGTTGTACGCTGCGGTTGTTGTTGTTGTATTTGTTGTTGCTGCGTGTAGAACACAACATTTGAGTGCGCCCGCCGCACTCAATGCCGCGTTGGCTCTTGTCGGTTCATCTTAGCTTTATCCTTTTTGCATTTTTGCGCACAGCCGCACAGTTGCTCAGCTGCTCTGTTGCCGATTATGTGGTGCATGCGCCCTACTGCAGCCGCTCCTGGCCGCCACTTGGGCTGAGCGAAAATTCGCTTTCGTGCCCATAAACTCATACGGCCGTCGCATCGCATTCGACCAGCAACTCGCAACAGCAACCTGCCACTGCACGCGGCAACAGCCACAACTACAACAACCACAATAACATCATTCGACAGCAGCAATGCGGCGCGTCGTTGATAGGCGTGTACATGCGCGATTTTAAATTTCTGGCTGGATATGTTTTTTTATTGCCCATTGCCATTCGCTTTAGCCGAGCAGTGCCGCTTAGCCGCCTTAATACGTTTTAGTTAACTCCACATTACTTGAGGGCCGCATCGCTATGCCTCGGCGCAGGAATTTTGCACCGTTGCGCTAATCAGCCCAGGCAGACGGGCGGCACTGTGAAATGAGCAGCGTGCGTGTGTGTGTGTGTGAGACTGCGTGCTGGACGATGCCTCATCGATGAATGCACGTTGCAGCATTTAGCAATGAGAATGATGGCACACTCGGTGGCAGTGGCATTGCCAGTGGCAGTTGCCACAAAGACAGCAGCCAGGCACATTTGTGCGCGGGTGGCCACCGGCCAGTGTTGCTTTTGCGTTGGACAAATGTTTATGTTTAAATTATTCGCAGCTGCGAGCGTTGCTTGTGTGCAGTGTCTTTAAGAGATCTTAATTTTGTCTTTGTCTATGCAAACCAACGCTGAATCGGACAGATTTTATGAGAGAAACGCATGTAACACTAAATGGTCATAAATATTAGTTCCTGTGGTGGATTCAACTGGCGAACAAGGCGGAAGAGAATGCGGAAAGGAGAATGCGGGGAAATGTTGTATCAATAGTTTGCTAAAGCGACATGAGTAAAAAATGGCTTTTTAATTAAACAATGTGACAATACCAACTCGGTATTACAATGGACCTTTGAGAACTCCGAATGTACTAACTGAGTAACCAGCAAGCTGCCTGTCTTATCTAACCAAACCCCTTAGTTGGTTTATATCATGAGAGCAACTAAATTAAAGTCAAATTTTCAAAAATTAGTTAACCCTTTTGACTCCGTATTGTGTATCGATATCACTTTTTGGTATTTAATTCATGAAACATTTACTTATGAAATGTGTACACGACACACGTTGGGAAAAAACAGGCTTTAGAATCTATAGTTTTTGCACTAGAGAACTGAAATTTCGTTATTATCTTTAGAATTCTTCAGAGAATTGTATGGTATAATTTTTGTTTTATTTCCCCTACCAGCAGCTGGTACCCTACAGTCGGAAGTTAAGAGTTTTAGAAATATGCATAATCAGAAGAAAAAAAAGGCAATATTTTGATAACTGATTCTCGTAGAAGATCAAAAAAAAAGTTACACGTGTTTGAGGGTTTTTTAATTTGAGCACTTTTTCGCAGCACGGTTTATGTTTTTCGAGTGTATAACAAAAGATTTAATAACTTGCATAACGGTTTCACATAAGTAGAAGATTATTTATTCCAAAAATGAAAAAAATTCGCCCACGGCCACGCCTACTCTCCATACAGATTTTATTTTTAACAATATTAAAATAAGCTAAAATTTTGCTGTCATGCATTAAAATGTTCTTTAGAGACACTTAGCCCACTTTTATAAAAGTAGGCAAACTCTTTCTTAAAAAAAAATTTAAACTATTCATTTACTTTTATAAAGCACGGAAAAGGTTAACTGACAAGTATAACTTTCCTCACTAAAAGTTAAACTAATGACTTATTATGTATCTCAAGGGGTTAAAGAGGCTTGTCACACCTATTTCCAGACAAAAATATCCCTAAACGGACGCTAAATATTTAAAAGTTCATATTTTGAAAAATACCTTTATATGGCAACCCTGTTAAGAATGGGCAAACCACGCCCATTTTAGGCAATATGTTGTTTTCACGATTTCCAAAGTGTTTGTATGAAATTTCAGTTTCATGTCTCAACTTTTTCGAAAGCAATTGTGAATACCTTCCATCAGACAGACGAATTGGAAGACATATTAACAGACGGACATAGATAAATCAATGCGATATATATGTACATATCTCAATTCTATACATTTAAATACATATTTATTCCTTTCAACACCATCCTTGCTGTTTTTCAAACGTTATAGTTTTGCTCAGCAATTAAAAATATATCGTTGCCCACCAGAACTGAGTACAAAAAGTGCTTGGGTTGTCATGCGAGAATTGCTCGCATTCATTTTGTTGCAGGACTACGCAGATAAGTTTGGTACCATCATTTAGCTAAATGTCCCACCTAATAAACCTAGTATAGGTATTTCGTGGAATGCTGTGGAATCTCAAAAGTTACAGTCCAGAGAAAATCCCGATTTTTCTCATTTTTATCAAAAAATTAGGAAAAGGTTAGATCTTTTTTTTTTTCAAAATAAACATTTTTTAAATACAATTTTTGGATATATTAACTGCTTAAATATCATAACCCCACATGAGAAAAATTATGGGATTTCATTAAAAAATATAGATTCTACGGGCATCTGAAGACAGTCTTGTTAACGATATTTTGCTAGAAGTGAAAATAATATAATAAAACGTTCAACTTTGAAAAGAAGTCTCGCTAGTCTATCTATATTACGACAAGTAAAAAAAAAATTCAGATTCGCAACTTTTGATTTCCTCCAATGCGAGCGTTTTTGCCTGTTTTTTGCGGCATTTGAAGTCGCCATGCCTTTTTGTTAGAGTTCTGGAGCTAGTTTACTTTTGAACAATTTTAGCTTAAAACGGGTTAAATAAATTTTGTATCAATATTTTTAATTACTAATTAAAAATTATTTAATATTTCTGGAAAAATACAAAATTATCACTTTTTGATTTTATTTAACCATTATTCAAGAAACAGGGTTTTGATCAAACGCGTCCAATTCGTAGACTTCAATTAGAACACAAACTTTCGCTGACATCGCTGCAAATCATTAGAAATTATTTTGGGGATAACAGTAAAGTTTTTGTAATTTGCTTTGAATTCGCTTCTAAAACTATTAATCTGTTGGTGCCTACTTTAATTAAACCCATAAATCAGTCGTAGCTTTTGCCATAAGATGACAAATAGATGAAGTTGCTCTCAGGCAACTTTGGGGTCGAAATGGTTAAATATTTGAGCATAGAAACTGCAAAACAGCTCGGCCAGCTATTAACACTGTGCACATGTTTGTTTGTTGTTGGGTCAGTGCGACGCATATTAGTTGACACATCATTTGCCGAGTATCAATTAACATCTCTCGGTGTTGACAAAGAGTAATGATAAGCGCCTAATTGAATGAAATAGCCACCGCGAAATATGCAAATAAACAAGTAAACATCCACTGACCGACGCAACAACTAAAACCAAACATGCACAATTTGGAGTAAATTTGAAATTTATTGCCAAAATAAATTGAACCTTTCACTTGCGATTAATCAGCACGCAAATTCAAGTTTACCACAGCAGCCGTTTTTTCTTCGTCTACCATTGCTTTGCCTTAGCAAAGCATGGTCAGAGCTTATCCACTGGCAACACACACACACGTACATGCGACTGCGGAAAGGAGTGAGGGAAAAATTAGCGAAACGCCACTGCCACATGGCTGCACTGCTACACACGGGCACAGTGCACAAATTAACACAGGCTGCGGCACAGCAACTGCCACGGCATTCAACAGACAGACGGACAGAGCGGACAGACGTATGTATGGAGCGACGCATACACACACAGACACGGACATGTTAATGCAGCGAATTTGCTTCTTCAAATTGAAGATCGCGTTAAATTGAAGTAATAATGCCAGCCGCAGTTGGCGGTAATGATAACGAATACTGCCGACAGGGGGAAAATGCCAGCAACAACAATAACAACAACTGCTTAGCGAATGAGAAAAACTGATCATTAACATTATGGACAAAAGTTGTATCTGTATCGAGGCATAACAAAGGCATTCGCAATGCATATGCTGCATGTTGCTGGGCGCAGTGCAACAGCCACAGCAACAGCCACAGGAATAGCAACAACAACCACTGGCCAACAGCAGCCACGGCAACAAGTGCAGATGTGCGTTTTTTTCATGTGCAGCGCTTTAATTTCTTTTTTGCAATTTTCTCAAACTTGCATTGTTGTTGTTGCTGTGGCTGTTGTCATGTGCACACAGCATCCGCAACTAACGATTCGGTTTTGTTTGGTTTTATTTTTTTTATATATTTTTTTTTGTTTTTTTGTAGTTGTTGCACTTGTTGCTGCCATTCGCTGTGGTCTTTTGTTGTTGCTGTCGCTTTGCTTCGTTTTTTGCTGTTCTTCTTATGTTTAAATAACATTCGATTGTTGTTGTTGGTGTTGTTTGTGTTGTTCTTACCTGTCCAGCCTGATATGCATTCACATGTAAAATCACCATCGCCGTCAAGGCAAATTCCGCCATTTCGACAGGGATTTGGGGAGCACTCATTTAAATCTGCAAGACACAAAAAGTCGGCGCACAACCGACGACGAAGCGTTAAATATAAAAAGTTCACAGTCAAATATTACGAAAAAGAAACAACAACATTCAAAGATAAAAAAAAAATAAAAAGCGAAGCGAACAACAGTCAGCGGGCAATACAAATGAGTTAAATGAGTTGGGAGTTGGCACTGTGCGGCCGCTGCAGGGTGCAACGTCTCTGGAAATGTCTCTTTATCCGTGCGGCGTCCTGTACCCTTGTCGGTCCGTTCGTTCGTCCGTCTGTCCGTACATACGTAGCCTGTCATGCTGTTTGTCTGCCTGTCGGCTTGCTGGGCTCTGCGGAAGCTCGGCGCAGTCGCTGCTTGAGAAATTCCTGGTTGCTGCTTTTCTTCGGTTGCCGCTCTGCCGCCAGTTGATCCTGCCGCAACACACGCTCGCCCGCGCTCCGGTTCCCTCGGCAGCTGCCGTGTTTAAAGTGACTTTAAAAAATTTTAATTAACATTTTATTTTTTTCCACCCGTTACCCGATTCGTTTCCACGTTTATTTGTACATTTGTTTGCCGATTAGTTAGTTCGCAGAGCTCTTTGTCTCATTTCAGTTCTGTTCAGTTCAGTTCAATTCTTTTCGGCTACTACAGTCGCGTCGACGCCATTGCGGCGATATCTCACACTCATTCCCAGAACTTTATCATTGGATGCCGCTTGCGTTCGTCCGTCCTCTATTCGTCCATTTGTCCGCACTGCTCTTCGCATCGCATCGCATCGCATCACTTCACAACACTTCAATTCACATCAACACTTTGGCCCCGGCCTCGTCCGCTCCACCGCGCTGCGTATTAGCAAACATCGTTCGACGTTGCCCGATTGAACCGCACAGCCTCGAACTGATTCATTAACTCAAAGTCCCAAAGCGAACGTTCAATGTACGGAATTTCACAGAATTAAACATTCAAATATTTTTACGGCGTTCTTTGTTTGATGCCCATTCGCTGTGTCCCGCTCCCTGTGCTGCTGCAACACACTTTGTTACCAATCTGCGGCTCCGCAGCAGCGCCAGTCAAACGCAAAAACAAAACAAAAACACGGTGAGAAAGTATTTTATGTCTTTGTTCGCTCAGCACAGTTTTATGATGGAATGATTAATTTTATTTCATTTCGAGATTAGAAAACGATTAACCGCACTTTTAATTGCCAATCAAACTGCCGACATAAAACAACAATGCGCATACGCAAACCAGTTGCGTTCGCTGCTCAAGTCTTTTGTTTCTTCACAACAAATGTGACAAATGCGGCTCGTTTCGGCGGCGTACTTACTGTGCTCACAAAAGGTGCCCGTGTGCCCGACGTGACACTTGCAAAAGGTGCCCGCATCGCCAATCTCGCAGGTGCCATGCCCACTGCAGGGCAGCGTGTTCATGGTCGAGTTGGCGAAACAGCCCTCTGGAAGTAGAATGCAATTAGTGGATGCGAGCACACAGTCTCCCAGGCGAATGGCACTTACCGTTGCAGGGTGGCTGCGAGCAGAGCGGCCGTATTTGCTCGCAATGTTTGCCGGCGCGATCGGGCGGACAGTGACAGTAGTAGCTGCCGGGCGTGTTGAGGCAGCGACCCTGCAGACAGGGCGAGGGAGTGCAGTGATCCTTTGCTTCCTGCAAAAAGAAAATATTCGTAATATTGAAATATATTTAAATTTAAAGAACATAAATCAATAGTTTCAAGTGGGTTTCTAAATTAATGCAGATTCTGAAATACTTATAATGCTAATAAAACTTAAAGTCACAACTAACTACTTCAACCCAAAAAAAATACATAAACATATCAACAGTTGGAATAGGTCGGCTCGAACTTAAATGCTACTAATGATAATCGATAGATGAAGAAGAAGAAGAAGAAGAAGAAGAAGAATAGATCAGGATGAAGCTGTCCGTAATCATGTTTGTGTGTGCGATAGTGAATTTCTATATTAATGCCAGAATTTATTTATTTAAGCTTTGAGATGGGAAAGCTTCAGATTTCCAAAGCAATTTGACTAAAAAAAACAAATTTTACTGACGAAAAGTCAGTTTTATTAAGAGGCACAATAGATCAACTCTGGTCTCAGTGCACATTTCCCCTTTCAAATCTATCTACATCATCATTTTTAAAAGAAATGATAGAAACATCTCAATGAAATTACAAGTTTGACTTATTGTCAGTAAAATTTTTTGTATTAAATCAAATTGCTTTGGAAATCTAAAGCTTTCAATATTCAATAAAATTTAAAATAATATTTAGAAATTTCTGAAATTTCTGTGCGTTCACAATTTTGAAAGAAGATGATAGAAACATCTCAATGAAATTACAAGTTTGACTTTTAGTTAGTAAAATTTGTTGTATTAAGTCAAATTGCATTGGAAATCTAGAGCTTTCAATATTTAAAAAAAATTAAAGTAATATTTAGAAATTTCAGAAATTTCTGTGCATTCATAATTTTGAAAGAAGATGATAAAAACATCTCAATGAAATCACAAGTTTGACTTATTGCCAGTTAAACTTGTTGCATTAAGTCAAATTGCTTTGCAAATCTAAAGCTTTCAATATTCAATAAAAATTAAAATAATATTTAAAAATTTCTGATAGAAGTTGATAGAAACATCTCAATGAAATTACAAGTTTCATTTATTGTCAGTAAAATTTTTTGCATTATGTCAAATTGCTTTGGAAATCGAAAGCTTTCAATATTCAATAAAAGTTAAAATAATATTTAGAAATTTCAGAAATTTCTGTACATTCATCATTTTGAAAGGAAATGATAGAAACATCTCAATTAAATTTCAAGTTTGACTTTTAGTTAGTAAAATTTGTTGTATTAAGTCAAATTGCTTTGGAAATCTAAAGCTTTGAATATTCAGTAAAAATTTAAGTAATATTTAGAAATTTCTTAAATTCCTGTTCTGTTCTGGAGTCCAAATCTTCAAAAAGACTATTCTCAACACCAACAATTAAAAACAATCACACAGACTTTATTGAATTTCACTACACTGTATTCCTTACAACCATTTCACCACTGCCCACTGACCGCTTTTCTAAAGCCCATCATCCGACTTTAAGCAGCTAAGCCATTGCACTCATTCCACGACTGGCAGTGACTCATTAAAAGATCAACAGTCTCAGTCTCAGCTCTTAATTCCCTCGACGATTTTTAATTTCAATTCTAAACCCACCCTATCTGCATAAATCACATCCTTTTCCTACGTTCGTCCGTCACTTAAACCGTCGGCTGCATCTCTATCTGGTCGCTTCTTCTCATTAACCAAAAAATTTAAACTCATTTCCTGTCCGCTTAACGCATGCTTGAGCCCATTCTCAGTTCATCATACCAACATAAAACGTCAGCGAGCGCGTAAATCTCTGAATTTCTTGTGCTGATGAGCTCCAGTTCCAGTTTCCAATACCCAAAACGCTTCGAACTCCCCAAATAATACAAAAACAAAACCAAATCCACAAAAAAATCAGGTAAAGAACTTCAAATTATGTATAACACAACAATAACAACAACAACAGTAAACACAGCGACAACAGTACAGCTACAACAGCAGCAGCAACAACAACGGGCGCAACATACAACACCAACACGTGAGAAAATCTGAAAAAGTTGCCACAAATATTTTTTTATAGAACTGCTGCTGCGTATTATTGCTGCTGCTGTTGTTGCTGTTGTTGTTATAGTTGTTGTTGTCGTAGTTGTAGTTCTTTTTTATATTCTCATCACAATTGATTGCTCGTAATGCGATTAGTGTTAAAAGGCATTAAAGCATCAAATTCATGTGACAGATACACACAGCCAACCACACGCTCGCGCTTACGCATGCAGATGCGCGCGGGGAGCCGGCGGGGAGCAAAAACAGCGCACAATGCCGGCCTAAGCTCCAACAACGGCAGCAGCACCGCTGTTAACTTACCTGCGGCTACAAAACGTTTCAACGGTTTTGCGCCATTGAACCGAACAAGTCGACAGCGCAGCCAACACGCCGAACTGCGACGCGCCAACATTTTGTTGCCATTCAACGAAATGAGCAACAACAATAACACACAACAACAAATGAAGAAACAAAAATGTTTTCAGTGTCATTCGATACGCGGCAACAACACGTATCGGCAGCAGCAGCAGCAATTGTAGCATTTTCCGCAGCGCTTCGAACACGTTCGACTTTGGTGTGCGGCATTGCTTGGGCCAAGCAAGATTGCTCATCATCCGCATCAGCGTCATCGACACATTTCGATATTTAAATGCCGCATTGCTCTAATCAAGCAACAGACACACTCATTGTTGCTGTTGTTGTTGTTGTTGCCGGCTTAGAGTGTATTAATTTGCTTAAGCTGCGCGCAATACAATGAAAGCATTCAAATAGAAATCATGGTAAATCTCGGCTGCGCGCACCCTTTCTTCGCTCCCAAAAACCCAATGGCCCAATGCTGGAGATTTATGCGGTGCTGCTGCAGTGTTTGTAGTCTCAACGTTGCGGCATGCAATGCCGTCTCAGTCTGTGGCGGTTTTGAGCACTTCATTAATGCTTTGTTTGCCGAAGGTGTCGATAGGTAAATTACGTGCACACAAAAAAGTGTAGAAAGCAAAGCGCAAAAGCAACAAAAACGAACAACAAACTTAGGAGTCGAAGTGCCTTGCTGCGCTCCACTGAACGATTGCCGTGGGTTGGACAAAAGACTTAAGCGACGAACGCGCTCGCGTGAAGCCTGCAAGCCAGACAAAAGACTTGAGCGACGCGTTCCTACACTCGACACGTTCGCTGTTGTTATTGTTCTTGCTGTCCCGGCTGCACGCAATGGACACGACACTTGCTTGCAGCTAATTTTGTGGGCCATTGCATGTGGTAAATTATGTTCTAATAAAATGTTATTTCTGACAAATACGATGGGCGTTAATAGAGTGAAATATGAGGTGCCCCAATGACAATGGAAGTGGAAATATAAGATTGCCGATGAAAAGGTAATTCAGAGCGCTTAGCATTAATGGCTTTCGAATAAATATTTCCATTGCTTTAGAATGCTTCAAATTCCTGCACAGACAATCGAGCATATGGACTCAAAGATTAATGCTTAACAACTGTCAGCGCTCACGCGTGTGAATTTAAATTACTTGAGCTGTTATTGCGCAATGAATCTGCATTAATTGACTTGCTTATGTATGATAAATGTCTATAAACTTACCTCGCATAATGAGCCCGAATAGCCGAGTGGACAAATGCATTTGAATTTGCCAATCAGGTCCACGCATTCGCCACCGTTGCGACATGGCGAATTAGCGCATTCGTCGATATCCGTTTCACAATCGCGACCTGAAAGAGAAACCGACCAGCGTGCAGCATGCAGACGGCGCAAAAATTGAAAGCATTAATAATTGCAATAACAAGCGGCAGACCACAGAAAATTTGATCAAAATTTAAGTTAATTTAAAAAAAAAAATGCGAAATGATTGCCAAATGTGGCCGCCAAATGTGCGTTCACACTATGCGCCAAAAAATGTGCAATTAACTTAAAACAAACATTTATTAGTAGACTTGTTTAAAGGCTGTGTTACCGTAGTAGGTTCAAGGTTTAACACTTGAATGCCCGACAATCTGACCTACCTAAAATGCCCAATGAAGTCATGTTTCGTTGGCAAAAAAAGACCTCAATGTAGTCAAAATGACTACCTTGGGCATTCTAGTGTTAACTATATGGTTTATGAACAGAAAAAATAGGCAAATATGTGTTAACTGATGGACGGAGTTAAATCATTGATTCAATACTAACTCTCACTATTTTTTTTCTAAAGGTTTTGAGTCACATTTCCTGTCAGAAAAGACAAAAATTAGTGAATACAGCAAACCATTGCCTTATAGTTAATATCGCAATTCACATACATTGGTTGGTTGCATAGTGTCCACAGGTGTCAAACATTCTTCTTTTTATACTTTTTGTTTTTACTCTGATTTTCTTACACATATTTGTATTTAGTAATTCTTTTCAAGTGGCCAACTCACCAGTAAATCCAGTTGCGCATGCGCAGTGATAGTCGTTCACCAGATCGATACAAGTGGCCCCGTTCTTGCATTGGCCCACGCAATCGTCGAGATCTTTGGCGCAAGTTGGACCACCCCAGCCTTCGAGGCAGACGCATGAGAACGAGCCGGGCAGGTTGACGCACTGCTGCGCATTGATACAGGGGCCCAAGGCACTGCTGCTGCTCGACGTACGTGTGGTGCTGGTTGTTGTCGCCGCTGATTGCAACACTGCTGCCGTTGATGTTGATGTTGATTTCGATGTTGATGCTGATGCTGATGATGCAGCATTTAAGGCGGCGATCAGCGCTGCCGACGATGAGATGCCATTTACAGTGGCCGCACCGTTGCTGCCGGTGATGCTGCTGGTACTTGTGTAAGTGGCCTCGCATTCATTTACATCAATTTGACACACATCGCCCGTCCATTCGGGAGGACATTCGCAGCGGAAGCCGCCGATTAGATCGATGCAAGTGCCACCGTGCTCGCAAGGACCGCCGGCGCATTCGTCAATGTCTGCGTAGAGGGAAACGAGAGAGAGAAAAACGCACACAAGTGGTTAGGCAAAGTTTTCTTGAACTGTTTCTATGTGTGTGTGTGTGTGTGTGGCGGCTATTGTCTGCACATGGCTTGATTTAAAGTTAAGTTGTGTGATTTTGTGTTTTGTATTTTGCTCTTTTTGTGCTTCTCAAGTGGCGCGCGCAGTTGCATTGTTGGACATGGCGACATTTGTATCTCTTACTCGAAATCTAATGTTTGCATTTGCGCTATTTGTTTGCTTACTTTACATTTCTACGCTGTTGACGAGCCGCTCATGTCCATTCGGCTGTTTGTGCAACTTTCCATACATTTGTTTATCTGTCGAGTGGACCAACGTGGCGTTGCATATGGGAGCAGCGTTTCATTTGATCTCAGTGCGTGATAAGTAAATTTTATAGAATTTCAAATTGTCAGAACTGAACAGAATTTCGATCATAGTGCGGAGACATGAGGCGCTCTGGAAGTACTTTCAAATCGTTCAACTGGGAGCTGCATTCAAAATATGTGCAATTCTATTCATTCGAGTTCTGTTGTGTATCAGGAGGAGTTTTAATGGAGTTTTCTTGTATTAAACGGACCATCAAACCACCAATTGGTTGATTGGTATTGAGTAGTTTTCGAAATGTGAGACACAAATAACGTTTACTATTGTTGGCAAAAAAGCCAATCTGCAATGAAACACTTTTATGTGCTGCACCATGAATGCTCCAGCAAGACTTGATTGCCACAGCAAGAAGAAAGTCAGATAGTAACAAATTCAAACCATATCGTTTACAAATTTGTGTTAATATTTGCCAACGAAACTGAGTAAAGAGCTCAATAGAGCTCACATTGATCTGAATCTGCTCGTTACTTAATTGTTTGATTGTAAAATTTTCAATAAGAGCTGCTCTGTGAAATTATTAGGGAAAGTGAGCATTAGAAAGGAGTTGCTTTCTAGACTGAGGTATTAAATCTTCATCTACACCAACATATCTCTTTTGGTCTCTTAAACCTCACAGATAGTTGAAGAGAAGTTCAGTCAATGACCAACATTTTAAAAGCTCATAGTTATTTATTGAGTACCGAATCCGCACAATTAAGCATAGGATTTATCATCTGAAATCATAACCACTTCGCTGATTAAAATTTGCCTGCTGTATGATCGTTTAATGCTTGTTTGTACATAAAAATTAACATAAAAAACTCATCCTTATTGCGCAGGCGTGTAATTAATTCGTTTACTCATTATTCATAATGCTTGTTTGTATATTAAAACCATTCATCCTTATTGCAGGCGTGTAATTACTTTCTCACACAATACAAAGCCGTAGAAAACTACATAATAACTCGCGTTGGCTGAAAACAAGCAAAGCATTAGTCACAACTTGTTCACTTTCAAGTGCTCTTGCGCACAACTCGTAGCAGAGTTGCCAGATTGATTTTTTTCATTAGGAGATTCAGAGGATGTGAAACTATTCTTTGAGCTCTGAGATTTTTTTGGGGTTTCAAAAGAAAATTTTCGATGATTAGTCAAACGAAATCACTTTCAAGTGGTCTTGCGCACAGTTCGTGGCTGAGTTGCCAGATTGATTTTTCCATTAGGAGATTCAGAGAATGTGAAACTGTTCTTTGAGCTCTGCGATTTTTTTTGGGGGTTTCGAAAGAATATTTTCGATGTGGAGGCTAACGAAATTTACATACTTTAACCCTTTCGCTACAGATTTGTACTGGGAAAAGTTACAATTATAATTTTTACGTTTTCGGTTTCTATTAGCAACATTCCATAAGTAATTTTTTTAATTTTTATACTCAGGCCCTGTATTTTAGAGTGTTTTTCTATGAGAGGAACCACATCGTTGCGGCTGTAATAATTACTTAAACATAAAACTTTTTACGCATAACGAAAATTTGAATATTTTTTCATTTACTTCAGCCAAAATAAAAAAAGTATCTAAGTTGGAAGAAACGTCAAATTAAAAAGTTATCTAATTTTTGTGCTTCTTCTTCCTTTACTATGTCAAGATATACCATTAAAAAACGTGTATACTTCTCTTCTTTAAACTTTAATATTCAGTTTATTAATTTCGTATTTTTCCTAAAACTTCAAACTATTCTAAGGACCAGTAAAACATTTATTATTGAGACCACATAGGGTTCAGACGTCCACAAAATAGCAGGTTGCCATATGGCAACAAAATAGCGAAAGGGTTAACATAGTCTTTTACGAGTTACTTTCTTTTATCCATTTGATTAATTCTTGAAGAGAAAATTTACAAAATTGTATGTTTTATAACATAAATATTTTTGAAAAGTCGCATCTTTGTTTACACATTTCATTAAAAATCAGTACCAATAAAAAATTAACAACTCTTTTTTTTCGCACAGTAAAAATTGTTTTCTTGTTGTTGTGTAATTTTTTTTTTAATTTGGATTTTAAATTTCCTTGTCTGGATATCCGAAAAGATGGAAAATGTCGCACAACCAATCGAAAATTTTCAATTTTACCAATAAAAATTATTCTTTTTGTTTATATACTAAAAATTGTTTTGTTGTTGTTGTGTAAATTGTTTTTTAAATTTGGATTTTCAATTTCTATGTCTGGATACCCGAAAAGATGGCAACCATAACTCGTGCTGATCAAAATGTCACGCAACCAATCGAAAATTTTCAATTTTGCCAATAAAAGTGAATAACTCTTTTTGTTTACAGAGTAAAAATTGTTTTTTTGTTGTTGTGTAAATTTCTTTTTCAAATTTCCTTGTCTGGACATTCGAAAAGATGGCAACCATAATTCGTGCTCATCAAAATGTCGCACAACTAATCGAAGTTTTTCAATTTTACCAATAAAAATTTTTGTTTACATAGTAAAAATTGTTTTGTTGTTGTTTTTTAATGTTGTTTTAAATTTGAATTTTAAATTTCCTTATGTGGATATCCGAAAAGATGGAAAATTTCGCACAATAAAAATGAATAACTCTTTTTTTGCATACTAAAAATTGTTTTGTTGTTGTTTGTTTTTTTTTTTAAATTTGGATTTTCAATTTCCTTGTCTGGACACCCGAAAAGATGGCAACCATAACTCGTGCACAATCTTCGCACAACCAATTGAAGATTTTCAATTTTACCGCAACAACTCATGAAAAATAAAACACTTTGGCCAGGTTGGCAGCTTCCTGCAGCTTCTGCTGCAGCGCAAATTTAATTTGCATTTTTATGATGTACACACTTTCCTCTGCCGTCGCGGCGTCTCCAATAAAAGCGAATAAAAATTGAAGCACTTCACGAATTTTGTCTGTCATACAGGACAGACGGACGGACAGCGATTGGACAAAGTGAAGGCTACATGTGAGCCGTATCAAACATCAATAACAACAACAAAAACAACCACTACACATAACAAGCAGAGACACAAGCACGACGGCGTAAAAACTTACAGCGCCAAAAAATGCAAAACAGCGCCCAAGCAAAGGCCAACAGCAGCAGCGAAAAAAGCTGCACGGCACTGGGGGTTAACAAATCAGCAACAAAACATAAGTGTCTGCAACAAATTGTAGAGCAAAGCGAATCTTTGAATAATTATCTTACAATCAGCAATGCAGACGAAGGCAGGCGGGGCACACGGCGAGCGGCCGAGACGGAGCGGCCAGCGGAAGTAAAATCGCACGAGGGCACGTTCGGCGTTTCGTATGCAACGCGCAGCGAACGCGGCCAGCTGCCAGCCAATTCCGCGCCACGGCCGTAAATATGAAAATATTGGAACGCCACCAAATGGGCAAATGGGCTGCGGCAACTCACTTGCCAGATCGCGCAGTGCAGTTCAAAGTGGAACAGCGCCAAAATGAAAGGCGAAGAGTGAAAGGCGGCTGCGCAAAAATCAGCAGGAGACGCTGCAACTGCACGCCATCTCTTTTCGGGGGGAGGCGGCCGATTCACTCGGCACTTCGCGCACTCACCTCAAGCAATTTTCTAGCTTTCCTCAGTGCATTCTAGTCGGCCCTCGTTTTGTGGCGTTCGTGTAGAATTGTGCGTGGCCAATGCTTTGACCTCGAAACGCTGACAATTAAGCGCACAATCCATAAGTGTTTTATATTTTTGCGCCAGTTAAAAGTCGACTTAACGCTTTTAATTGCAAATGACAGGCCGGCCACAGCAGCTGCAGTAGCCGCAGCGCGCGTGTGAGATACTTTTACCTCGCACAGACGGCATCGCAGGAGAAAAAGCGGCGTTACATGTATTCGCTCAAGCGTGTACATGGAAAAAACAAATTCAATTTAATTAAACTGAACAACACACGCGCAATGCCCAAAAGCACCAAATTCGTATTTGCTACAAGTGTGCACGATGTACCCACAGACAAACGACGCTGACGTTGATGATGATGGCGGCGCCCCACTTTTTCGCTTTCCAAAAGACCCAAAAACAAAAAGGTAACAACCGCAATAACAACAACAACAGCAACAGAATAATAAAAGTACAAAAACACGCACACTGCGGCCCGCGCAAATGTTTGGTATTTGTTTATTAATTAAAGAGATCCGTAAACAGAAAAATGCGCCGCTCAAAGCGTTCGCGTTCGCCTTTGCGCAGCGCATTTACATTTTTCACTTTACGTACGCAGAATTTACATATTTCCCCATTGAGACAATGTGTGCGATGGCCATTCACAAGTATATGCGAGTGTGTGTGTGTGTGCAGTTCTCCAAAGACAAACGCGATGTGTGGATTTATTTAAGTAAAATTTCTTGAATGAAAGTGGGTGTGTGAGGGAGCTGTAGATGACAATGAGACTTGCATCGCTAAAACATTTATTTTGATTGTGGACAATTCAAATTTTACTTCAAATTTGTCATAGTGAAACTAAACAACTAAACCAGCTGGAATCATAGTAAAAAACAAGGCACACCAACTAAAGAAATCTTACTCTTTCTCCTTTGATTACATTTGGAATTGCTGTCAAACAGAATTATAAGCGAAATTAAGCCCATTCCAATAGCACATTACGGCCCCCTTACGTTTTCGTTCATACTAAGTACATTACTAAGTAAAGTACATTTGATTGGGAAGTCGAACAATTCCGAAAAATTTTGCTATGATACCATTTGTACTTTACAAAATCATGCATGATCCGGCGGCCATGCTCGATACAAAAGTAATGTACGTTTGGCGAGGAAGTTGGAATGCTTACCGGGTGAAAAGTAAGTATGCTGTAATGAATTACGAAAGGTGCCACTTTCCTACTGGGGGGTTAATGCAACTCTTCCACAAAATATGTGTCATGTGTTTTTTGTTCTATTTATGAAGAAATTTGAATCTGTGTCAAAATCTGGTCAACTGAATACTGTAATCAAACCTATCTGGCATGCTTTGTTATTGTTAAAGATTTGTCACCATTTTGTTATTTCTATTTATAAAGAAATATGAAACATGCCTTTTCATTGAACCAAGATTTTGTCACCATTTTGTTATTTCTATTTATAAATAAATATGAAGCCGTGTCGAAATCTGATCTACTGAAAACTGTGATCAGACTTAAGTCGTGTAAATGTTTTTCTAGATTTTTGACAGAGTGACTGCTGTTCACAACACATAATTTTTGAGCAATAAAGCTTTTATAAATACACGCAAGTTCAAAGTCAATGAGCCCAATAAATAAAGTTTCTTGATACAACAATTTAATCCATGTTTTGACGAACATTCTGAACGACAAAGATTCAGCTCAATCGGAAACTGCGTCAGCAATTGTGAATGGGGCTTCAATATACTCGTAAGCTGGTAAAATTGTAAAATATACTCCTAGTAATACTGTAAAAAATAATCCTTGAGTTGCTTGAGAATCGTTACCTTCCATTAAGCTGTGGTGTGCTCAGGTTACAGTTACCCTTGAAGCTAATAGAATAGGTGTATTAAGAAGGGGAATTTGGAATGGATTAAAGTACCAATTTTGAATAAGTACGAAATTAACACTTAAACACATTTTCAGTTTTGGCTTAATTCTGGCGTCCAGGTTAATATCTGAGCTTTGATGTATTCAGAGACCTATAGTAGAATTTTATGCCAAATATTTTCGTGGTACATTTTATCCTTGAAAAGTCCTTTTTTACAGGACATTTTTGGCATTTTAGAAAAAAGGGTCAAATTGGCCCATACAAATAGGAGCTACAGGGTTAAAACCCTCCACAAAAATGTTCTTCGTGGTATTTTACATCAAATTGCTGAACACATCATATACCTAAAATGTGAGGTTACATGGTTTTCGTATGCCGAATCACCTTAAGAATGAGCAAAAAGGGGGAAACTTTGACCCCCCTAAAAAAAAAATTCTGACGTAAACTTTCAAAACGCCGATACACGTATATTTTTTTTTGGTCCCCTCTACCAGAATTCGTTGTCAGAACCTTGTTATTTTAAAAAAAGTTTGATTTTGTTGTGCAGTGTAATTTGTATCTTGCATTGTATAAGTGCGATCAAGTTACACTGAAAGGCGTCGATACAATTTCTCACCAAAAAAAAACCTTTTTGGACCGTTTTGTGATTGCTTGACTCAGTTTTTTTTTGTTTGAGCAAACAATTTCAAAAAGACTGAGTACAAAAAAAAGCTCGTTGTATCGGTGCCACAAAAGTTACGCAAAAACCTCATGAACCGATTTTCCATCTGCTAATCGTTGCTGAATTGCAACAGTAGATAGTGACTGGTGACACCGACAAGCGAAGACGGTCGTCAAACGTTGGCCAAGTTAAGATTGATGGTCAGGGAGTACTGTCCGAACTGTCAACATTTGGAGCGTCTGAAGAAAGCAATCATCCAGAAGCGGGCAGCTTTGGTAAAGAAGAAGATTTGTTTATGATTAATCAAAGAGTCAAACAAATGAAAAAAGGACATTTGAAGTTTTGTATTTTGTAAAAATATTTCCTATGCATGAGTTTTCTATATGTCAATATCCACTGAGAATTATTTAATTATGTATTTTATTTATTTTATTTTATTTTATTTTATTTTATTTTATTTTATTTTATTTTATTTTATTTTCTTTTCTTTTCTTTTCTTTTCTTTTCTTTTCTTTTCTTTTCTTTTCTTTTCTTTTATTTTCTTTTATTTTCTTTTATTTTATTTTATTTTATTTTATTTATTTTATTTATTTTATTTATTTTATTTATTTTATTTATTTTATTTATTTTATTTATTTTATTTATTTTATTTATTTTATTTATTTTATTTATTTTATTTATTTTATTTATTTTATTTATTTTATTTATTTTATTTATTTTATTTATTTTATTTATTTTATTTATTTATTTATTTTATTATTTATTTTTTTATTATTTGTTACTTTCTGTTTGTTGCTTATGGAGAATATTCTTAATACTTCTTAAACGTCCCTTGTATGCGCCTATGCTGGTCATTCTTTTACTTATTTAAATTGATTATTAAAAAGGCACAAGCCCTCCTCTCTTCCTGTCACTGCTCCTCACAGCGTAGGTAAGTCCGCTCCACACATTGCTGTCAATATTTGCTCGCCGATTCTCAAACAGCGCATTGTCGCTAAAATCACTCAAAGGCGCAACAGAAAAGTGGTGAAAAATTGTTCATTTTGTAATAACAACAACAATCATAACAAAAGCATACAACATCAACTGTGAGCACACAACTAACTGAACACACACACACACACAGTCGTAAGTGTAGCAGAAGAAGACGACAAAAGCAAATAACTTTTAAAGATGCTACGCACGCGCAGCATCAGTGAAATCACAACACAACACCAACAACAACAAATATCACTACATACAAACAACCACAAAAATGCTCTTAACACCTTCTTGACAAGACCCTCATTTGTCATAACTCGAAAGCGAAGCAAAAACGATACCAACAAAACGCAGAGCACAGCCAAGCGAAATGTACGAAGCGCAGTATTTACATTTTTTGGCCGGTGTCTGCGCGACTGTTTGCTGGTTTGTTGGTTTGTTTGCGAACGCTTGGCTCGTCTGCCAAAAAAAAAGCAGCGACAGACGCTGCGACGTGCCCGCAGCGCGCCACTTGTAACGCTTACAAATCGGTTTACAAGTCAGCAGATGCTTTATGGCAACACTGTTACATTTTCTGCCCGCTTGTCTGTCTGTCTGTCTGTCTGTGCGTCGGTCTCACTGCCTTTGTATCAATTCCTCAGTGCCTGTTGGTGGTTGGTTTGTTTGCTTTGCTTTTGCGTTGTGTTTATTCTTAAACGAACTTACGCGACAAAAATCTTAAATGGCCAAAAAGTGTTTAGATTTATCTTGCACTCAACGTAGTCGCTCCAGTCCAGTCGTAATGGTCGAAGTGGTGTAAACACTGTGCCACCAAATAAGAATATCGTACATTGCACTAAACGGCAAAGCACATGCGACATTCATTTACTGAAGCGGCCGCCAACACGTTTCCGTGTACTTGCTTCAGTTTGGTAATTAGTCATAAACGTTGCTAGTGTCGGCTGTTGCATTATGATTGACCTTACATGTCGTTGTTAATGTGGTCGGTGTTAGAATTTTACTTGTGTACGCGATGGCATACAGGAATGCATGAAAGTGTTTAGTGCGAGGAGGCTAAAGGCTGAAAACGTGTGCGCAATTTTCAATTTCGAGCACAGAGAACACATTTGTTGCACGTCAGATTGTGACATACCAAAGTGTGGCAGTCGATGTTTTTTTAGTTGTGATAGAATTTAATTGTATTAACTTGAGACTTGTTTTAACTATACACAGACACTGAAATATGGTTGCGGTCGGTTACGGTGATTAGAACAAACTTGGTGTAACCTAATAAAGCCCTGAAACAACTTTGGCAACATTTCAAATTGCAACAGAATTCCAGCAGCTAAAACATTGTTTTGAGTCGTTTTGCTCAAAAATCTTTTTTGGTTCCAAAATGTTAGTATTCATGCCAAAGGAGACAAGCTGCAAAATGCATTTGTCTAATTTGAACGAAATTTTAGTTTTACCAAAAATTTCTTCATTTCACATAATCCTTCTGTCTTCTCCTTAACACCTATCAATCAGAATTCGAACAATGCTTTTCTAATTCATTAATTTTTATCGTTTTGTCATGTGGCTATGCCCGTTCCTTGCCAGAAGTGGGCTTAAGTTTCTCGGCTCACTTTACTTCAACAATTTGACTGAGCTATCTTTACTGTGCAGCCAGGTTTATATTGCAATTCTCATAGTTCTCAGAGCAGTAATGCCTTCAATCTGAGCCTCCTATGTATACTTAAGTGTGCATTCATGCCACTTCAACCTAACCCAACCTATGGTTTTGTAATGTTTAAAACAAAAACAACATTCAAAGCTATTATTATCCACCAACATTCACTTCTGGCATGAATTTATTAATTTGCTCTCCATTCACTGCCAGGCAACGCCAACAAGCGACTCTCCGAGCCAAAGACTGAAAACGCACATTAAAGTTTGTCGCTTAAGTCTTTTGTTTGCACTGCAAATTGGATGACATTGCCGCGCAAAGCCATAAAATAGTTGGCTGGCAATAAAAAATGCCAAAAACAATATCAGCATAAACACAAATCGTTACCAATCGGTAACAATGTTAGCAGCATGTTCGCATGTTGCCGCTGTTGCATGCAACATTCGCTTAACCCAAATAATGACCACGAATTCAGAGTGGAGAATACGGTAAAAAGCGAATAAAAAACTAGCATTGCAAAATATTAAAAATTTAAATAAATGCCACAACAGCAACAACAACAACAACGATAACAATAACACCACACATAAGCGAACAAGTGCCGCTGAGGCGGCGAACTGTGGATAATTAAGGCGCGCACACACATGCGGGTATTCAATGTTGTATTTTTATGTTTGTGTGTGTGTGGGAATTAATGAAAATGCCATTAGTAGCCGCAGCAACGGACACATGCCGATTATGCGCTCTACTCGCCGCCAATTGCCAATTTCTTTGCTTTGCACTTTAGTCGATTTCATTCGATGCGATTCGATTTGTTTTGATTTAATTTCATTTAGTTGTGTTTCCATTCGTTTCGTTTCGTTACGTTTCATTTGGCATCGTGCAGTTGCATGCGTGTGTGCGGATTTATTCAGTTTTTGCTTCACCCAAGCTCGCATTCATTATCCGACTCCAGCTCACGCAAAACGCACCACAAATGCAACAACGGCCAACGGTCGACGACGACGGCTGCTGCTGCACGGCAAATGCGCCTAATCGCTGCAATTTGATTGGAAAAATCGCAGCGACGA
Source organism: Melieria omissa (assembly GCA_963971225.1). Classification (NCBI taxonomy): domain Eukaryota; kingdom Metazoa; phylum Arthropoda; class Insecta; order Diptera; family Ulidiidae; genus Melieria; species Melieria omissa. The sequence continues at coordinate 34,704,009 of OZ020267.1, read as the reverse complement.
AAGCAACAGCCCGGCCTGCATTCGTATGCAACAATAGCGCCGGCAAGTGGCGAGTATCACAAATAGCAAAAAATAAATCGTAGCAAATTTTAGTCACACTGGCCAGCTAGGCGGACAGCCAGCCATTCGTTCGTTCGTTTGGTACTTACTGATCTCGCATGACGGACCCGTCCAACCGGGCGCACAGGCGCAAGTGAATTCGGCGAGCGGCGGCATCTGCTGCGGCCGATGACTGTGATGATGATGACTGCCGCCGCCGCTGTGGTGGTACTGCTGCTGCAGCTGCATCAGCAACGATGTGGCTGCCGCATTGCCAGCCGCAGCCGCGTCCGTGCCAGCGCCGCCTGCCAGCTGTGTTGGCATCAATTTCGCCGCGGCAAGTGCACTGACGCCGCTCGTGCTATTGCGCTCCTCGCCCGCGTCGGCCGTCGCCGGTGCGGCACCTAATCCTGCCATCCCGAGCATCGAGTTGCGGCGGCTAACTGGTTTCCCCATGGCGGCGCTCATGCCACGCATCGCACGATATGTCGGCAGCGTGGTAACATTCGGCAGCGTCGATTCCTGCGATTGCGCGCAAAGAGAAAAGCAGAAAAATTGTATTGAGTCAAATATGAAGCATGGCAGCAGTAAATTGTTATAAACAGCGTGCAAGCACACACACACACACACACACACACTGGCGTTCCAACACGCACGCGCACACAACATGAACAACAAATGCGACGTACGGTGCATGAATGATGTATTAAATTAATATTTAAAAATGTATTAAAGATTTGTGTGCACGATGCGTTGAACGAGAGTGGAAGGAGCGGAAAATTGTTGCTATGGCTGTGAATCATTCTCTGAACTAACTGGAACTGGAACTGTGAACTAGCTTAGAGAATGGGCTCACTTTTACCTACTGAACTATGGAAAATACTTTCTACGGTTAAATTTTTTATTAATTGTTAATTCACGTTTCTCTGTTGGCGAATGTTAACCTGGTTTTGGAAGCACTTAAATCGAAGCATGAAAAGCAATACAAGCCATGTTTGCGAACTTGGCCATCACTTATGAATTCCATAAACAGTAAACAAAATTAGTGAAAGACACAAAACGAAAAATTCAGAAAAGAAGTTCTTGGTTATGTTGCGACTGACTTTTAATTCTTTGAGAAGTGATTAGTTGCACTGTGTTTCTAAGTTATTTCGTTGAGGGAGTTGTAACAGCTGAAGAATATATTATAGATTATATCATCTTCTGAGATTCTGAATGTCCAAGGACCGCTTGGCTATCAGAGAGTTATCAAATCGTATTGAAGCGAAGGTTTTCAGAAATGATACAAGACTTCTATAGCACTCAGTCCATTCGGACCATTGTACTGTGCCCAAAGATAAAGGAAGGAGAGAGGAAAGGAAAAGGCAAGAAAAGGAGAACTGTGAAAAGGTTCACTTCCCGAACTTCCTAGTCTTGTTGAGGAACCTCAGGGTTCGAATGCTACAAGATTTCTATGGCACTCAATCCATTCGGACCAGAGTACTGTGCCCAAAGAGAAGGGAAGGAGCGAGAAAAGGAAAGGAGAACCGTAAAAAGGGAAGGAGAGAGGAAAAGGCAAGAAAAGGAGAACTGTGAAGAGGGTTAGGGAACTTCACTCCCCGAACTTCCTAGTCTTGTTGACGAACCTCAGGGATCGAATGCTACAAGATTTCTATAGCACTCAATCCATTCGGACCAGAGTACTGTGCCCAAAGAGAAGGGCAGGAGCGAGGAAAGGAAAGGAGAACCGTAAAAAGGGAAGGAGAGAGGAAAAGGCAAGAAAAGGAGAACTGTGAAAAGGTTCACTTCCCGAACTTCCTAGTCTTATTGAGGAACCTCAGGGATCGAATGCTACAAGATTTCTATAGCATTCAATCAATTCGGACCAGAGTACTGTGCCCAAAGAGAGAGGGAAGAGCGAGGAAAGGAAAGGAGAACCGTGAAAAGGGTTAGGGAACCTCACTCTCCGAGCTTCCTTGTCTTTTTGAGGCACCTCAGGGATCGAGAAGAGGTAAAGTATGAGCTATGCTTCGCTCATCGCAGCTCAATATGCTTCCTGCTTCTACAGACACTGTAACCATGGACAGTGGCAAATTAAACGATCAAATGTTTCGCAAAAAAGATATTCCTTACTTTAGCATAGCATTTATTTTTAGCTGAAACTTCTGCATAAAAAACACTTAAGTGGTCCAACAGTTTAAAGAAGAAATTGAGTTGAAAGAAGTTTAAAAATGTTTCTCCAAACAAATCTTCAACTGACTTCGAACCTCACATCTGCTACTCCAAACATTGGCCACAGCTCTTTAAAAACTTAAATCCCCTACGCTTTAATGGTCAAGTTTTCTGTTCCGCTCTACGCTTCATCTCTCTTGTATTGTGTCGAGCACTTACAAATTGCACAAATCGCCACTTTCTGTACCAATTATGCGCGCATATCCCATTTCCATACTTATTCTTCTTCTTATTGTAATCATTAAATTACTAAATGACAAGATACACGTCTCATTTTTCCTAATCAAATTAATTTTCTACATGTGCTCGATGTGTTCCAACTGCAGCTTAAACCCAACTTCAGCTCAACGGCTGCAATAACAACAACACAACACACTCGATTTGTGAACTGCTACGTAGACTATTTTGTCTTTTGTTCGTCGTTTTACTCTCTTTTGGTAATGTGTATTTTTTTCTTAAGTTGCTTAAACATTCTAAAACGTTCGATTTGTGCCGTGGCAAGATTTTCAACACCGCTGCATCATTATCCACCATCACCACCAACACCGGCAACACACAGTCGCCAGTCGCCACATGCATGCAACACATGCAGCGCATGCAACACACGCGGACACGGCCACGGACACCGAGACGGACACATGGGGATATGGGGAGACGTTCGTACTCACTTTCAGCGTGCAGGTTCCGCCGTTTTTGCACGGCTGCGTCGCACACGGATGCTCCACGATTTCGCAACGTTCGCCGGAGAGACCCTCGGCGCAAGTGCAGCGATATTTATCAGGTGCGGTATTCTCACAGGTACCGCCGTGCATGCAGGGTTCATGAGTGCCACAGTAATTTAAGTCTGCAACAAAAAAGGCCAAAACGACAATACAACAACAATGAATAAGCGAACAAAAAATAAAACGCAAGTACGACGAAAAACAAAATCGAAAAATAAAAACAACAATAAATACAGAAAAACGTTACAACAACAATATTAAACTGTATGGAAAATCGCACCGACCGCACCAGCCAACAACAACAACCACTGCACTGGCAGTGGCAGTGGCAGCAATAACAAGCGCAACACTCATATGCAACGTCATGCGGCACAGCTGGCTCGACTGCTGGCGTGCCAGCGCCGCCGCCGCCAGTCGAGCGCAGAAGCGTCTGCGCGATTGCGGCGGTCGTCGCACCGTTCTTATTGCTGTACTTTTGCGCGATTCTGGATTTGCGATGGTGCGATTTAGATGGATTTTCATGCAATTCAATGCGGCCGCATTGATTGCCGCAGCGCTTAACTGTGGCAATTTGCAGCAGACACATGCAACACACCAACACACTGCAGCACAGCACAGCAACACACATGCGACACGCTGTTGTACACATGTTGCTGGCTGCTTGGCCGTTCGGTTGCTGGGCTGCTGGGCTCTGTTTGACTTACCTTGATCGCAGAGTATGCCTCCCCAATTGGTATCGCACACGCATTTCCAGGCGCTGCCGTTGCACGAACCATGCTTGCAGCCAGGATACACCATGCACTCGTTGCACAGTGGTCCGCGCCAGCCGGGCCGACATCTGCAAGTGAAAAGCGAAAGAACGAAATTATTACATGTGCGAATATGTTTTGAGCGGCAGCCGATGACTTTCCAAAACACCAGCAACAACAACACTACTACAAAAAAAAACTAAAAATGCGAGACACGACCATGCGGCAGGCAGCCGAAACGAAAGACTCTGGCAACGAACTGAGCTGAGAAGGAAGGCCCATAAATAAAACACGCGCGCTGCGCTTAGATGCAAGAAATCGATTAAACGATGTCTTCATGCGTGCCTCGGCCGCCTGTAACTGCCACTTGACTGCCGCCAGCCTGCCTCCGGTACCCCCCGCGTTCATTCAAGTTCCTTCGACTTAAATGAGTCGAAAATTAATTAATCTTTACGTGCAACTAAATTAACGAGCAGCGGCGAGCGCTGAGCGGCGAAACGCACGCACTGCGGTCTACTGTTCGCTCACAAATTTGCACTTCCCGCAATGTTCTACTGCACAATTTTTCGTGTGGCTCATTTTGTGCTTTTTGGCGGCGCGTTTTTTTTTATATTTTCACTTTGCAGCGAAGCGAAGCGAACGGTCAGAAAGCCGCCAGGCAGTTGGGGATGACCTCCGAAATAAGTTATTTATCTGCGGCTTACAATCGGTATGCGACGTGCTGCATGCTGCATGCACCGCTGCGGCCGTCTGCTGTTCGCCTGCCGCTCAAGATTTATTACACGTTCTGCCTAGTCGCCGAGTGCGTTGCTGTGCACGCGGAAGTTGCAAAGCAGGATTATGCGAGCGCGAGCGTTCCACTAGCTTCTGCCTTCGATTTTTTTATGAATTTATTTTTAGATAACTTTTTGTGTGCCTGTTGTCTGTTGTTCGTACTAATTTTGTTTGCGTAACTTAAGTTTTAATTGGTTTTAAATAAGTCACTTTGACATGGCGCAAGAATGCACAGCGATTTAGTATTCATGGATGCTGTGGAATAAGAATTCACTTGCAGTGTGCGTTGCAGAAACTTTGAAATGTTTGTGTGTTACAATGTTGCTTTACAGGGCTAGAATGGGTTCAGGTAGGAAGTTGCAGTAATAAATTATTAGGATCATTCTTTACTGGACCGAGGGAAACTTAATACATCAATAACACTACATAACAAAATCAAACTTTTTTTTAAATAACAAGGTTCTGACAACGGATTCTGGTAGAGGGGCCCCAAAAAAAATATACGTGTATTGGCGTTTTGAAAGTTTACGTCTGAATTTTTTTTTAGGGGGGTTCAAAGTTTTCCCCTTTTTGCTCATTCTTAAGGTGATTCGGCATACGAAAACCATGTAATCTCACATTTTAGGTATGTGATGTGTTCAGCACTTTGATGTAAAATACTACGAAGAACATTTTTGTGGAGGTTTTTAACCCTATAGCTCCTATTTGTATGCGTCAATTTGACCCTTCTTTTCTAAAATGCCAAAAATGTCCTGTAAAACAGGACTTTTCAAGGATAAAATGTAGCACGAAAATATATGCCATAAAATTCTACTATAGGTCTCTGAATACATCAAAGCTCAGAAATTAACTGGAACGCCAGAATTAAGCCAAAACTGAAAATGTGTTTAAGTGTTTATTTCGTACTTATTCAAAAAACTTTGACCCCCCCTAAAAAAAAAATCAGATGTAAACTTTCAAAACACCGATACACGTATATCTTTTTTTGCCCCCTTTACCAGAATCCGTTGTCAGAACCTTGTTATTTTTTTTTTGTGTTGTGTAGTGTAATTGGCACAACATTGCATTAGGAAGAATTGTGTGGTTTTCTATGTGATTGGCTGCTGTTTCAAACAGAGAAAGCTGTACTCTTTTCTGATTAGGATTAAAACAAATTATGTATTACAAACTTTAAGAAAATATATATTTTTTATGATTCTAATATAAGGTTTCTACTACACTTTCAAGTTTACTGAGTTTAAATTCTTAGAAAATTCATTAATCTCAAATGCATGAATTATTTTCGAGTTTGCTTAACAAAAATATGCTTTTCTTTTTAACACCGAAAACCACTGAAAAGTGAATTAAATATTAATAAACTACTAAATATAAGAAAACAGATTTCAAATGTAGTTATCATTTCAAAATATTATATCGGGGTTTAATTTGAAGATATACACAAATGCATATATTAATCTGACTAAAGCCATCAATATGCGTTTTAAGGGTAAACTGTAACATTTTCTATCATTTTATCAGTAATATTTGTATCACAGCAACCTTAAAGCTCAATGAATTTCATTTTCAATGCATTTAATTTAAATTCTTAATGAAATTTAAAATTTTAACTTCCCATTTACATAACCTCAATCTCAATCTCAACCTTAAACCTTAATTGGATGATTTTCAGTGCATGTTTTGGTTGTCAGCTAAGTAGACCAAATGAAAAATTTACGTCGAAATGAGTATAAAAAATATAAAAAAACCTGCACAGAAGTTTTCATTTCTTTTTTTGTTTCTTTGTTTTGGTTAGTTTTCATTGGTGACGTTTGGTGTGACTCGTGTTTGCACTTTGGTGCTGTCACAAGCTGACATTCTTTTATTTTTCTAACTTTTCAGTTCACAGCGCAGCGCTTTGCCGTTTCGGGAGTGTTTGTGACTGCACTCGAAACTCCAAAAAAAATCTGTGATTTTCTTTTATTGTCACTTTGAGAGCAACAAGCCGAAAAAAACTTAAAAACCGTCATGCTGAGGGCTCAATGTGGTAAGTGTAGGTGGACTGCGATTTGAGCTACAATTGAAAGGTAAACTAAAGCTTTAACCCTTTCGGGACTACTGGGATAATACGTCCCAGCAAGTTTTTAAGACCCCTCAAAAGAATCATTCATATCTTATGACCCACTCTAAATAATTATTCGAATTATATGTCCTCGGATAAAAGGATAATTTTAGAATTTGTGAGTATGCAACATAAACTAAGGAATATTTTTCATATACTTATGTTTTATATCTGAGAATTACATTTATTGTTACAATAACCAAGTATAGTTGAGATCAATAAAGAAAGACCAGTACAGTCTTTATTGGTCATTAACCACATTTGTTTACATGGACATGAAATACAAATAACTTGAAGATGTATCAATCAAATAAGTTTTCATATATCACACTAAATCATACAACTACCCAATTTTATTAATTTTTATTTATTTATTTATGTATTAAGACTATGAATTGGTTCACATCCACTGATAGTTTCATTGCACTACCACCCAGCGGTTCGTGGGTTCGAATCGCAACACATGTTTCTGTTAACCGACTCGTTCATCGCACAATTGAGGCCAATGCGCTGTAGTGCAGCATAGCGCAACATTTCAGTTCAGTTGGTCTTCCGTCTTGAAGTTTTGACAACAAGCAGCACAGCAACAACAATAAATAGTCACAATTGAACCGAGTTGCTATTGCTGCAGTGACACATTTTGAGAAACAACGCCAAGCAAAACCCAAATCAACGACTTACAAAAGCGCCTCCCGTGAAAAAGGTTTGCGAGCCGCGCAGCTCATTTGCATAATTTGAAACGAGAACAAGATGCTTGCCGAACGATTTACAATTATTTCTGTTTTTCTGTTTTTTCGAAAAAACTGAATAACAAAAAAGTCACTTAAAGCCGAGCGCAACAAAAACGTGTCGCACTCCCCGCTGTCGCTGCGACAGTAAACTCCCACGCGCGCGCAAATGTTAAGGGCGAAATTTGTCAGTCGGACTGGCTCATTAGTCAGCAAACCGCAAGCTTATTTGTAAGTTCTGCTCGTTTGATTTGTTTGGATTTGTGGCTGCCGTTTTTTCCTTAATTTAATGCCTTTTCGTCGTCTTCGTCGTCACGTGACATTTGCTGCTGCTGCCGTCCGTTCCGCATTGTGGCACTTCAACGGTATATTCAACACTTTTGTGGTGGTGCAGCGTTTAATTACGTGCACCGCCCGTTGTCAAACATGCAACCGCCTTCACAACAACAATAACAACAACAACATTGCCGACAACATGCAGCCCTCCCAGCCGGCAGCGCTGTGTGGAACGTCTCATGTTGTCGGCTGTCGTGCGTCGTGCTCGCCACGTTTTGTTTCTTTCATTGGCCGCTACCTCCGTTCGATTGTCTGTTGTTCTGTTTCTGTTTTTCCTAATCAAAAATTATTGCGCGAGTACACACGGTGGCAAGACAACCGCCAGCCGAACGCATACGCTTCACAATTCCGCTGCACATCTCATTGACTTTTTTGCAGCGAGACTGCGGCGCACCAAAAGTGCCATCGGCCCAGCCAGCCCATTTCAAGTCCATTTGGCGCTGCATTTGCATAACATCCTGTTGCCTGTTTCCATGTGCCATTCGTTGCCGCCCCTTCGCCACCACGAGCTGACCGAACTTTTACACTTTTGCGGCCATGTCTGTGCGCCGCGCCAAGAAGTTTAATTGAAAAAACGCTTGTATCTGATTTGAACTATCGCGCTCTCCGCTTGTTGTTGCCGGCAATGCAACTGTCGCACCGCTGTTGTCACCATCAACGGCTACGCCACGGGCAACGACGGTTGCCAACGTGGCCAACGACAATGGCAGACGGCAGGCGCTATTTGCGTCCTGGTGGCAGCGTTGATGAGGACTGCAGTTGGTGTCGCATCATCGTGATTGCTTACACGTTTCGGGCTGGTCGGACTGCTGGCCAAGCTGCTGCAATGGCGTTGCAGCAACTCGCCACATTGCCAACAATTGAATTTGCTGTCTTTGAAAACAATTGCTTTGGTTTTGGGAAAATGTTGAGACGTTATTAAATCAATTGGTGCTGTGTGATGTGTACAGTGAAGGGACTTGAAGAAAGCTAAGAATGAACAAATCCATTTGATAAAAACCAAACTTAAAGGAACTCAGAACCTCAGTTACAGAAGTTCTCTAAGCTGAGTATTTCATTGAGAGATTTGAAGTTGAAAGATGCAATAATAATATTGCATTTTGTCGTTAGCGACAATGTTCTTAAAAAATATTTGAATGTTGTAAGCAGAATGAGGTTAGTTTCACCACAAACCGGCGCTCAAGACACATCGGTAAATCACTTTGCAGTCAAACTCTCTGTAAAAAGTTGACCAAATTTAAAAACTTCCAACACATTTTTTTGCTTTCTCGTCTCTTTGAAATCTCCATTTATTTCTGTTGTAATTTACAACCATCAAACTAAAAGCAACCGAAAGCAAATTTCATTAGCTTCCATCAATGTGTTCAACCCCCTACGCACGCAAACACTTTACTTGTCCATCGCAATCGTGGCCAATTCTTTTTAGCCTCAAATCAATAGAAATTTGCATAGACAAGCGAAACAATTGACACTTGGACATCACTAATGAAGGCGCATGTTCGACCAATGGAATTCTTTCAGCGCGCTTCTCCATTTTGCTGTTGAATGGTGCTCAATAAAAAAAGGCAAAAGTTGGACAATGACCGAATGAACAGTGTGTGGGCTGCCAACAATGCCAGAAACATGTACAAATTATTGCTAAGAAGTATATTTAAGCATATAAATGGAAGTCTGAACGATTTGACTTAATTTTGCAGCAAATAAATATCAACTTTTTTAACAATAAGACTTGCACTGAATTGAAAAACTATTAAATATTTGTAGGAAGCCTTAAGAGTTAACTCAGCGAAGATTTGTTATTTTTTTTGTTTTTTTGTAAATGATTTTTAATTTTTTATATTACCTAACTTGCGGCTTCGTCCCAGTTGGGCGCTATTCAAATAATGTTTTAACTCTTCTTAAAAGTATTTTTCTTAGAAAACCTTAAGGGTTCTCTTATAAAAAGAATCGAGTGCGCAGTTATATATTTATAAATTTTTTTTTTAATTTTTAATTTTTTTTTTATTGACTAAGTTTTGGCTTCTTAGGAAAAAATTGAATCTGTGCAGCATTTCCTATACGACTGCATTGCACTTCAAACCATTCGTTTGATTTTACTGTGCGACAGTTTTGGGGTCTTGGAATCTAATCTGGAATTGCTCAGGACTAATCGGTACTACTACTACTTGAGATTCATTAATAAGTTCGGGAAATTTGCACAGGAGAACACATAACCCTTACTTCCTTTCCACCCACCTTCACTTTTTCTCAATCCTCCTCTATCAGCCTTTTTCCTGAGCCTTAAGTACAATGGGCCATAAAGCCTGAGAGCTTGAGGTAATGACCTCCTTAAGGTTGTTTCCTTGGCTCCCCCTCACATCTATCCATCCATCCAATCGGTACTACTAGTATAGAGTAACAAAAGTCTTGCGAAGTGTAGATTCCTTTTAAAAGTTTCAGCCGTCTAAAGTTTGTGTGTGTTAGTGTGTTTTCACTATCAGCTTTTCCTTTATAAGTCTTAAGATATTCAATATTTTTTTATTTATTTTATTTTATTAAGATATATTAGTTACTCATGGTCTGCTGAATTTAAATCTTTATTTTGTTTTTCTAAAACTTTTGTAGTTTGGTAATGCTTGAGACTTCAATTTGCAATTTTCGTTATTTTTCAAGTGTGTTGGGTAGTTTTTTTGGTGTGGTCTAACTTTTCAAATTTAACTATTTTCTGAGGTCGAAAGATATAGGAGGATGTGTTTACATTATTCGATAAAAAAAATAAAGCTCTTTAAAATATTAAAAACTCCAGTAACATACTTTCGCATACTTTTTAGATATTTTCCTCTAAGTTTTGTCAATTTTCAGGTTTTAATTTTGAAACACCTCACAATTTGCGCATAGACGCCGTTTTGGTACCACATGCTCACCGAAAACTAAACATGGTTAGTAGTATGACTAAATCCACCTGGTACAGTTTAGGTATCCAAGAAGATTTCCCAGACTTACTGTCGAGCAGTCGGTCGAACAAGTAAGGAAGTGTTTCCCTAGAGACTTAAATCTTGCTCTTGCCAAAGCTGGGCAGTGACAGAGGAAGTGGTTTGGTGTCTCTTTCTGATCTAAATTCCCACAGTTCCTACAGTGGGTATTGAAGGCATGCTTAGCCTCTCCGCATGTGGACCTATGGTCCAGTGGCCTGTGATGACCGCCGTAAGCCTAGCGACGTCCGTGCGAGATTTGTAGATAAGCTTGCGGGATCTCTGCTCATTGTAGGAGGGCCACGTCTTCCGCGAGGTACGACAAGAAGTCAGCGACTTCCACCTCCGATTGGCAAGACTGAGATAGTGCACATAGCAGCCCTTCCTGACAACTTCCAAAGGCGTCGGACCCGAGACACCCAGTGATGCGTTAAGCGAGGCCCCTGAGCGCCGCTCTCTCATTCCCTTCAATGTTCTTATGGCCAGAAACCCAGGTAAGAGTGATATCAGCACAACGAGTCTTACACTCCTCAACCAGCCTTAACTTGACAGTGGTAGGTTGTAGAGCCTTTATTGCTGCCTGACTGGCAATGAATATTGCAACCTTGCACCTATCAGTGATATGTCTCTCTACCAGTCGACAGGCTTCCCTAGCCGCCAGGACTTCTGCCTGAAAAACTATGGCATCATTTGGTAGACGTATGGATTTATTTATCCCCACGCTCTGTGAGTATACCCCCGCACCGACCCCGACGCCATTTTGAATCCATCCGTAAAGATGTGTATATCGTATTCATTGAAAAGACTAGTTCTTTCCCATTCGGCCCTCGTAGGGAATTTCGCCCCGAAATCCTTATCCAGTAGATCCTAATCCAGTAGATGCCTTAGCTTTGCAAATTTTTAAAACATATAAAGTAACTTCTTGCTAACAATGAATTTTTACGATTTTTTTTAATCAATAAATTAAGAAACAGAAAACATGTGTTTAAATTTTTTAATGAAAAAAGTTCCAACTGTGAGCAGCTCTTTCACACAGATTCGAACACATTTTTGGGGATTTCTTAGTGGAGTTTTTCCTTTCAAATGACATTAAAATAGTTAAATTCTGAAACAACAAATGTGCTTAGTTTTGTCTATGAATCGAATCACAGTGCACTGAAGGACATCGCAAGATCTTCCGAAGCTCAGGTTGCTTTTAGCCACAACCGAGGACTAAATGTTATTTTGCCAAACTCTCTTCGAACAACACAATAAAACTCAGAGACCTCCTCGAGCAATCGACAAACCGCCTGTGTAACCTAACCTAAGTTTTGGCTTAAGTCCTGATCAGTGCTTATATCACAGCTTGAAGTATGCTTTAACACTAGAAAGACCATTGCGGTAATTTTGTCGGTTCTTCATTTTTAAATATCTGTATTTTCTTTAGTATTTCTATCAACTTTTGCTTAGATGACTTTTATTTTTTTTATTGGGTTCCACAATTAGTTCCACAATAAGGGTTCTACAACTACAATAAATCAAATCTGAAGTGGACTTTTCGAGATATCAGCGGATATGATATGTCGTCTCTTGCGGTCTTTCTTCCTCTATCAAAATTTAACTTTTGACTCACCAAACTCGCAATTTATTACAACAAAACTTCAAGTAATACAAATTTCTTTGAAGTAACGAAAAATTTCAAAAATCTAAATATTTACACCGCACACCCCACAAATTCAATATTTACACAACTAATCAATAAATTTGCTTTGTGTCTTTTTCATAAAATCTCAGCAGCGAACAGTCGAGTAGTGGGATTTCTGCGTTCATTGGCTATTTTGAGAAGCAGCATCTCATCCCACAAATTTTTCACAACTATTCACTGCGTCCGGCGGCCGGAGCTTTCTCATTAAGCGCTAAACAAAGCGCAACTCGAAAACGTTTTCACGCTTTGAGAAATTTCTAAAGCAAACACATTTTTAACGCACAACCGCTAACTGGTTGATTGGTGCGGCCACATTTGGCTGCGATGCCAAGAACCCTTTCAGCGCTGGCAGTTGGTGCTGTGTCGCACGCGTACAAAACCTACGCAGAAGGCACTTTGAGCATTCGCTGCTGCAGCGCTGGTCCGCTGCTAATTGGACGTTGGACGCATGCGCGCTAACGCACAAACACAAACACAACGAAAGCGCAATATTTGCACTTTTATTTAGCGGCTCGCAGCGTAGAACAAATACTCGATGGCCAGATCTGCTGCACCACAGCTACGACAAGAACAATAATAATGAAACTAACAGCGCCGGCCACAATGCCACCATCATCTTTTACCACTGCAGCAACAGCAGCAACAACAACAACAACAACAACAACGGTAAATACTATAATGGCATAGCAAATAGCCGAGGCTCATTACACGCGCGCACAAAGACGAAGGCGCGCAGGCGGACACAGGACGTGCAGCAAAAGTCGCGTGTATGTATGAAAATGCACGACAAACACCAACACAGCGACAACAGTCAACACATACTGTCGCGACGACTTGGCCGCACACAAGCGAACGTCCGCAGACCGGGCAGCGTTGCAGTTGCGATCCTCGAGCGCTGATACTGCGCGCGTATCGCCGCGTTGCGCTACAACTCAATTAATAACAATTTCTCAGAACAATAAAGATTTCGTACTCAATATACCGAAATACGAAAAATATGCGCCGCCGTTGCTGCATCCGGCCCCCACCGACTAGGAGAATCGAACTGGGTCTGCTGCGGCGGCTGCTGCTGTGCGCTGTTGGCTCCTCCGGTGTGAATGCAGCCAAAGGCCGCACAACAACAGCACCTACAACAACAACAATGAGTGAAACAAAAACCAAAAAATAATTTGCTAAAATGAGATTAGCTGCTAAGGTTGGTGTGCTGCTAATGCCATTATCGTTGTTGTTGTTGGTGGCGTTGCTGTTGTTCGCCACTAACAGCATTCGAACCAAAACGTATGTTTGAATGTTCGCTTAGCTGTTTGGTTGGTGTTTTGGCTATTCGGTCGCTGGTGGCTGGTGGCTTGATGGGTTGTTGCTGATTTCGACTGGTTAATAGCTCGGCCCATAAAGCGACATATTCTTATCGGCGTTTGCCGTCGCCGCGGAATTAGCTGAACTTTGTGATGAACTCAATTTTCCGTTTCGATTTTCATGTCGTCTGCAGCTGGCTGCTGATTGCTGACTGCTGGAAATTGAGCTAACGGTTTGCGCCATGTAGCCGAAGGATGTTGGTTGTATGGTGTGGAAAAGGTCAAAGGTTGCGGCGATAATGCCCAATCACTTAGACTCGCCGAGCGGCAGTGGAAGTGGTAAAATCGATTGAATACTCATTTAAGGCAAATCGAAATGTTGTGATGTGAATAAAATAGAAAAAAAATTCTTAACCTATAAAATGCATTTTTTCAGTCGAGTGATTGCTTAGAGTTGAATAAGAAATAAATTGCAAGTTTGAAGAAATCACCTTTAAAAGAGGTGGGAAAATTCAAAGCTAACCTAACAGTTTTTTAACGAGCTGCAAAGCGTCGAAAGCCCACAACAAATGTGAACATAACTAAATCTCACCTAACCCAGTGTTGCCCGATCAGTAGATTTCCTCATAGATTTAGGAAATTCTTGGCCTTTTTGGAGAATTTTTAGGAGGAAGAAGTGTCAAGGAGAAAGTTTAGGAGATTTATATTTTATGTTAGGGGATTTTTCGTATCCTTAGGGCCAATTTTTCGGTGCGAGTTTAAACGCAGTTCAAACGTAGATTGCTTGAACTTGGTTTAAATATAAACTCAGTTTAAACGAGAAAGCAGTTTTTCAGTGCTGGTTTAACTGGAGCAAATATTTGTCATTTGAGTGTGGCAATGCTGGGAATATTTTTATCTAGATACACATTTTTCTTTGTTTTCATTGTCATTCGTAAATAAGTTTGCGCTCATATAATTTATTTCATCAAAAACTCAAAATAAGCTAACGGAGCGCAAATTTGTTGTCTCTTGAAATCGAATGTCTTCTTGCACTTGTGAGAAAAAAAAACCAAGTGCTCGAGTGCAAGAAAACAAACCGCGTTTAAACTGAGTTTTAACTAGAAACTGAGTTAAACTCGCACTGAAAAATTGGCCCTTAGTGGATTATTGCGAGATTGTTTTAACCCTTCTGCTTGTGAGAAAGTCCCTGGGGACCTTTACGATTTTCAAACTCTCACAACTTTTTATTGTTGTAGGGTCGAATATTCGAACCGGACATGTATTCCAAGAGAAAAGCTATTGAAATTGTTTTCAAAGTGATTCCAGGAATAATTTACATTTTATTGAGGCTTAACAACGTTTAGTACGTGGATTAGTGAAAAGGTCCCTAGGGACCTTGTACTATTATTTACACCGTAATCGACCACCACTGTTTACACTTAACGTTATTGTAATTGATCCAATTTCCATCACCAGTTGCCATCCGCTTCAGAAATGTTGCGAGTCAGAAGATTGTAGGACATTTTTCGTATCCTTAGTGTATTTTTGGGAGATTTTTGAATAACGAAGTATAATGTGTTGGTAACACTGGCAACAAAACATATTTTGGGAACTATTTTAACAGTCAAAGCATCCTATTTTGTTAATAATTTGTAAGCTTAAAAAAAGTAAGCTCGTTCTATCTCGTTCGCACTTATTGCTGTCACAATGAAATCCCGCCAACAATGTAACTTTTTATTTATATCATTTGTTATATGTTTGGTTTTTGTAAAGTTTTTGTTGTTAAGCTAAAGATGAATATAAAAGGCTGCATTTAAAAAAAGTTGAAGTTCAGTTAGAAGTTGAATTCTATTAAAATGACTTAAATTATTTAAAAATTTTAGGAGATTTTTTTTCATTTAAGGAGGAAATTTCAGTATTTTTTAAAGATTTAGGAGAAAGTCATTTCAGTTATCTGGCAACACTGACCTAACCTCACTTTTCTAGTCACAACCCGTAACTAATGATCAATTGGCCACTTCGAACGGGTCAGAGACAAAGTTTTGCAAATTTCAATAAATGCAATCACGAAGCGACATTTTTGACTTTCATTAATAAACAAAACGATTTATGACATCACTCGGCCGCCCCGCTGGTGCGTCCGCTCTGCGTGCAATTCACACACTGCTGCAGCGTGCATGCAACAACAATTGCAAATCTCACTAGTTGTCAACTTCACGCGGCAATTATTCAATTGCAGCCAACTGCCACCATCGCAGTCGTTGCCGCTGTTTGCATTTTCCCAGTTGTGGCAGCAACGTGCACGCTGGTCGTGGCCGCACAATGAACGCTGACCGTCAGCGCGGCCACCAAAAATGGCAACCAAATTTGTAGATGTTGAAACTGAAGCTGGCGGCTGTTGCTACCAGCCAGTGCGGCCATCATCAGCAGTCGTCGCAACGCTGCCACAACCTTAAATGAGCCAACAGCAGCCGCCATTGCGGAGTGTAGCCTCAACTGCAGCGACGACAGCGGCAACGAGAGCAGCAGCAGCTGTAACAGCCGCCGCACAGACTCATTTAAAAATCATTTGTGAAATTCGAACTCCACATCATCTATCGCCGTCCGAGCCATCATCCATCTATCCAGCCAGCCGCCGCAGCCATCAAGCAAGCCAGCCGCATGGTCCGGACCAGGACCGAGCCGACCAGCCAGCCAGCAATCAAAAAGGGAACACCACGCTCACGATTGTGCTATTTAAGCGGCGGCGCGTCGCACTGCAGCTGGCGGTTGGCAAACGTGCAGCGACGTGGCAGCGCGCTGCCGCCACCACACGTTGCGCCAATCACTTATTTGCCGTGTTGAAGCGTTGCGGCCGCCGCATGCGCCGTCGTCTGCCGTGGGGAAAGGTGCGCGCAGCTGTTATCGGCTTTTGCGGAAAAAATTACTTAGCTTTTTGCACGTCGCTGGCTGGTCGCATCATTTTCCCCGCTGGCGCAATTGAATCCGCCGAGCGAGTATCGCGCAGTTTGGCAGCGGCGGTGCGCGAACATGACATGCCACAGATTCGTTCGCAGATAAAATTTGCTGTTTTAATGAAATCATAAATTATGCTCCATCTCTACCTGGCTTTCCTTACAGCCAGTGCTGCCAATCGCGCAAATATCACATTGCATGGCAGCCACCAGACGGACGACCGGGCGGCGGCAGCATTATCGCGGTGGCTGTTGCATTTGATGTGTTGTTGCATGTTGTTCTATCGCCGCAACGTCAATCGGGCGTTTCAATAATGTGCAACGTTAAATACACATTGCAACAAAAACAACAGCAACTGCAATTGCCACCACAACAACACTAACAACATCATCAACAGAAAGCGTCGTTGGTCGCTGGTGGACGGAATAAATATTTGATTCCCTCGGTGGTGGCTCGGCTGCTGTGCCAATTGTTGTGCGCTCTTTGTGGTTGTTATTGCTGTTGCGGTGTTGATTGTGGTAGTTGTTGTTGTTGCTGTAGACAGCAGTTAAAAAGCTATTTGTGGATTAATAAAGTTTCGGTGCGTGTTGGCAGCTTGCGGCTTGTAACTTCACTTGTCTGAGGATATCAACTCGTTCTTGTTGTTGTTGTTGTTAAAATTCGTTACTAGCTGAAGGAAAAAATGTGGCCAACGGTGAAAGAGTGAAAGAGATTTGCAGCGAAGCCGTTTACTTTTTATGGAATCACCATTTAAAGCGTTGTTGGGCGCGGCTGTTGCAATTGGTTGGTCGATTTTTAGTTGTGGCGATTTGCAATTTTATCTGCAGCCGCTGCGTTTATGCGCTTTATAGCAATTAAATAGCACTTTTTGGAAATATGGTGCGACAGTGTTGCATTGGATCGGCGTGAAGGTGCAGTGCAGTGCGATGTAGTTACGCTTTAATTGATCGCTTGTTATGGCAGGGCGCGCTGGTTAAAAGGTACGTAAACATGAAACGAGGGGAGTGAAATTCAAAGAGTTCCGTGTCGAGTAAGTGTTGTGATTTTGGGCATAGTGCGGTTAAGTTAGTTGAGTGCGGCTAACTTCAGCCGGATCAGACGTGAGGGCACACGTAGGCCAATTTCATCCAATATATCAGGACTAAGCCCTACTAGAGATTCAACCAAATATAACCTATAAAGGGGCGTACTAAGCCATTTATGAAAAGAGAGGTTTGGTTAAGACAGCAGCAGCTTGTAGCTTGCAGAAACGGTGGGTAACAAAAAGGTTAGGTTAAGTTATGGTGGCTGCCTCCATAAGAGACACACTCGAAAGTCTAAAAGGCCCATTATACGATACCACATTTTTCACCCATTTTTTTGAAAATTGGTTGCAATACTGTTTTTCTCAACAATTAAATTTTTTTTTTATTTAAAAGTTTAAACCTTCGCTGCATGATTTAATTTCAGTGAACAAAACATATTTTTGTCATATAATTCTTGTTGTTTGTTAAGTTCTGATGGTAAAAATTAAATTTTTTGGAATTCCTGTATCTATGAAAGAAGTTTTGCGGACATTTTCCGTATCCTGGTGAGAACGCTACCGTCGAAATGATAGTCGGTTTTATCTATGTTTAGTGGCTACTAGGAGGAGTCGAAAAGAGGTCAGACGTCACTATATACAGTGCACTCGCAAAAACGTGAACACTCGATTACGTGAACACTTTTCTTTTCCCTATTGAATACTCTAAAACGTGAACACCCTGTTGCGTCCCTTTTTAACATTTTGTTACAAAACTTAGTTCAATTATTTTTTTTTAAGTAGTTTCACATAAAGAAAACGTATTTTTCAACAATCGTAAGCTTGAACAATCTCGTAAACGTGAACAGCCTTGGTTTTTATTAGTTCACGTTGTCGCGAGTGCACTGTACTCGTAATTCAATGCACTAAACAGCTGAGCGACGACGACCGCCATATTACCATCGCCATCACGATATCGATAACCAAAATTATTTCAACAAATCGAAACGCTTATTGTTTTTTCGATTCTTTTGAACATACTTTCAATGTTATATGCAAAATTCCGTTAGTAATCAAATGTTTCAACATAAATGGAATATAATAGTGAATAGAATAGGTGAATAGAATAATTTCCAAATGCAGCGAAGGGTTAACGCTGAATCCGAATGGCGGTTGGCAGTTTTTCTTTCAGACTTGGCAGTTTTTCTTTCTCATCTGCTTCATGAGAAGCGTTTTACCAGCTAAGACTCGAATCTAGAGTTTCAGGTGTGAGAAGCCAATGCCCCACCCACTGGACCATCGAGGTCAGAAACCTAGCAAGCTTTCAAATAAATCTGGCCAGTTTAAGGAGGTAGTCAGGTAGAATCGACCATGTTTTTAAGTAATTTTTTTTTCATACAAATTTGTATTCCACATTAAAAATTTTTTTATATGTTATTATTACGGCCGATCTACTGCACCGATTTGCTTAAACTTTTTTTTATATTTTCAGAAAAGGTTTGGCTATCGCGTGAACTACGATCATTATTGTCCATTTCTATGTAACAAAGTTATGACACAATTATTAACAAAAAACAAGCAAACAAAAAGGAAAAAACTTCACAATTGCACTAAATGTTTATTTATTAAAATTTTTTTTACAGTTCTAGTTCAAACGAGAGCCATTCATTTGTACTTCAAAATGAAATTTGTTTGGTATGTTTCAGATCATCCAAAATGAAGAAATCGTGTCAGCCAGCGTTTCAAAATGGCGTCTTCCGGTCGCCCATATCTCCCCCGGATATAAACGAAAATTTATTAAAAAATTTCAGTACTCAAAACTATGTACAAGAACATACAAAAAAATGTTTAATGTTGAATAAAAATTTGTATGAAAAAAAAATCCCTTTAAAACATGGTCGATTCTACCTGACTACCCCCTTAAATTTCATGTTTTTTGGGCGAATTCGTTAACAATTATGATAACTATAGCCAAGAATCACTTGAACGACTCTCACAACTCTTGGTGATTCTTCCTTATGACACCACAACCAACTTTAGAACTAGAAAATCTAACGCGAATCACTCAAACCAAACTATGAACCACTGAGCTACCGCCACTTTCACATACACTGGCGGATTCAGAGTGGGGGAGGGTGTTGGGGGGTTGAAACCCCCCGAAATAAAACTACATACAAATTAAACGAAATTGTTGGCATTTTATGAATTATGAAACATATTTTATTTCAGTCGGACACTAATTAATATTAATGAATTACTTCTTGGGCCGCCCACCCCAAATATTTTTCTGAATCCGCCCCTGTTCACATACATCCAATATGACTCTTGATATAAGTACTCAATATGGATTCTAATAGCCAAATATGAAGAGAATATTGATCACATAAACATTGAGCATGTAAACCACTATTGCAACGTTCTTTCTTTGAGGAATTCCAAGAATAATCCCAATAATTTCCAATATATATCCTATTGAATAAAAGCTAGTACTATGTTGATTTAGTTGGCTATCGGGTCAGTGATGCTATTTCACTATTTCCTGAAGTTTTCGTCAGTAGTTAGCTGACCTTGTCAGGGAGTGGCAAAATTTTTAATAATGTTCTTTAAACCGAAAACACTTGTTTAACATTCAACAGCTCGCTGCACCACTAACCTTACAGCCCATTAAACCATTAACTTAAAGACAGGAAACAAGTCATAACTCGCAAGTGCCAAATTCTCAAAGGAAATTGAGCCCAAACTATACACAAACCTCCATGAACGAAGAGGCCTACAGATTTTCTATCGAGTCTTCTTTTCTATGGAAACTTCAGATTGGTAGCTTTTTAGCAAAAATATCTCTTCTTTCGGAGAAGAAGAGAGAAAACAGCCATTAAATAAAATCTTCTTCTTCTTCTACTGTATTGTTCGAGTTTACAACTCTCTGACTTGTGTCTCAACGCAGTGGTCAATGATCAACGCAGACACAGCTTATTATTTTCTTACAAAATTTCTTAGTTTACTAAAATTTCTCAATTTCGACACTTTCTTCTACTTTATTTACTTCCGTCGAAAGACGAAAAACCAATGTTAGTTTATTTCCACTGTGCAGTGTGCAATTTCACCTGTTGCCGATTTCTTTCCACTTTTGTTTTGTTGTTTTTGTTTGCCAAAACACACAAGCAACATGGCGCACGTTGGCGAAAAATAATCATTATAAACAAGTTGAACGAAACCGCTTTTTGCGCGCCGCAGCCACAACAATTAAATGTATTTGCGGACGGAGCACCCAGCGCACTCAAATGCAGAATAATGCGAGTCGACCGAGCCACTTTTACCTCTTACCGCCGCCAAACACACGAATTACTCTCGTACAATTGCAAACGCGGGACCAAACGCCCCGGATTCGTCCACGGCAAAGGAGCGGCCAGCCGATTTTCTGGGCCACAACTAATTATACGTGGTGGATCTTAAGCAATCATAATTTTAGCCAAAATATGACCGACCATAATTTAGATCGGACCTCGTTGCAATTGACCGGGCAGTGGCTGTGGCTGTGGCTGTGGCTGTGGGATTCGCTCCATGGCCGACTTGGCTAGCTGGCCGGGCGCACGCTCGAAGATGCTCGGACATTTGAATGAACGCCCCAGCTCACGTTCCCAGCACGGCGGAGCATTTGGCTGTGCGACTGCTTCGTGTTGTTTGCAGTCGAATTGTTGAGTTGTTGGCGCTGTTGGTGCAGCGTTTTGAGTTGTTGCACTGGTTGACTGGCTGGCTGCGCTGTTTGAGTGGTGCACCACCAAAGCTGCATCACGTATTCTGTGTTACACTATTTTCAAGTTAAACCACAAACGTTTGTTCGTGCATGCAGCAAAACACAAACGCCACAACTACGACAACGACAACAGCAACACAAATACGAATAGCAGCAACAACGGCTGACGACGACGTCGGTGATGCTGCTGCTGCTGCTGACGACGATGATGACGATGACGATGATGCTGGCTGCAAACAAAATGTTCATCATGCTGTAGCAAACTTGTTGTTGTTGTTGTTTGTAGACTATTTTTAGTATTGTTGTTATTGTTGTTGGTGATGGGCAAAGGCAACTGCCAAACTTGCAGCCTCAAATAGTGCAACTCAAAAAAGCAAATCAAATTTTCTATTTCTCGCTGCTGTTGTCATTATTGTTGTTGTTTTGGTTGCTGCTGCTGTTGTTGTACAATATTAAAAGCAGACAAGCTCCACCTACTCGAACACGAAACCAATTGCTGCTGCCACAGCCACGCTGCCGCGCACACAAAATCAAATCGAAAATACCAACTAATACAGCAACAAAAACAACAACAATGTTGCACCGTTGGAAAATTGTTAATCGAAGCAAATGAAATGAAACGAACCAACGGTCGATCGAACAAACGAACGAACAATCGAATCGGTATTGTTCAATTTGCGAATTCAACAACAGCAGCAGCAACAACAACAACAACCAAGCAACCAGCCGTTGACGTGCCACTGTAGCGTCTGGGCGGGAGCCATCGCCAGCAGCAACCGCCGACAATGGATGGAAATTCGCGCGCTGCTGCTGCTGCTGCTGTGGGCCAGCAGTCCTGGGCGCGCTTTGATGGCTCCGGGAGATGGCCCCGAGCCGCATTTGCCACCGCTGGCAAAACACAGCAACAGCAACAACAACATTAATACACAACAGCTACATTCATTTGTACAGACAACATGCAACAATGGCAGCAACAATGTCGATTTCAACTGTGCAATTGCTGCTGCTCTTGTAGTTGTTATTGTTATTGTTGTTGTTGTCGTTGTCGCTGCTGTTGCAAATAGAACGAACAGCCCGCGTACAGTTGGCAATATTGCAACGGCAAACACATTGCTGAGGGCTCAGCTTCTAACAATCGTCGAAAAAAAGTTTGCCTGCAACTTGATGGAAATGTTGTTGCCACTGTTGTTCTTGTTGTTGTCGTTCTTGTTGTTGTTGCTTATACATAGCATTTCTGTTTTGCACTTTTTACACTTTTTTCTTCATTTTTCCTGCAAAGTTGTTGTTAGTTCTTTGGGCCGTTCAGTGGTGCCGCTGTTGTTTGTTGTTGTTATTATTGCAACTCGATTTCGTACTTTTTTCCAGTTCTTCGTTCAGCCACCGCAGTTTGATTTGCGGTGGTTTTTATTTGTATTTTGCCTTCGTCCACTCTTCACATTTTATGTTTTTGCGCCAATAACAACGAGTGCGCCCATCGATTGTTTTGCTGCCAACTTGATGGCAGTTAATTACTTGTAGTTGTTGGCAACATTGCTTTTTCACGTTGAGCTGTGCCTGTTGGTGTTGTTCTGCTAGCCGGACGTGCAACTTGCAACTGGCAACTGTTGCAATGCGCGTTCCCAGCTGTTAATAATAGGGCCAGTAAAACGCGCTCGTATCGGCAGATTAAAACCGATCGCCAGCATCGCCGATTGCCGGTCAGTCAACCGTTGGCTGGTTGGTTGGTGGCGCAAAGCAGCCCAACGCGCAGCAAAATTTCGCAAGTCACAATTGCAACTCGAATCTGGTTGATCTGTTTGAGATCTGCGCGTTTTGTGCTCGTAATTGCCGGGCTTGAAGACGCCATGAATTGGCCAAATGATTTGTGCTGACTTTAGTTTTACTAAAATGTCATAATTATTGTCATAAATTAAATGTTGCACAAGTCAGCAATGCGACGGTAACTGGTAGTTCTCAGATTGCGACACGCTTCCCACTGAAATCGTCTACATATGCAGAAAATGTCTTAAAATATTTATTGCGGACAATATAAATTTGTATGCAAACATTCATTGAGTTGCATCAATCAATTAGTCAATCAATCAATCAATCAATCAATAAATCAATCAATCAATCAATACATCAATCAATCAATCAATCAATCAGCCAATCAATCAATCAATCAAATAATCAATCAATCAATCAAATCAAATCAAATCAAATCAAATCAAATCAAATCAAATCAAATCAAATCAAATCAAATCAAATCAATTCAAATCAAATCAAATCAAATCAAATCAAATCAAATCAAATCAAATCAAATCAAATCAAATACAATCAGATCAAATCAATCAATGCAATCCACAGCCCAACACAACTCTGATAGGTGAAAGTGTAAACTTAAATTCGATAAACTCCAAAAAAAAACTATCTGTAGCTCTGTAACATGAGATAGTTAACCCTGGCTATCTTTTCAAGGGGTATTGGTTACCACTGAGAATAAAAAATATATGTAAAGTTCCCAAACTATGAACATCTTCCCATTCGTTGACAAAGTTCAACGCAAAAAAGGAGTACAAGTTTTTAGTTGGTTGGTAACTCTACTAAAAGGAATGAAAGAACTTAAAACTGACCGCAGACAATGCAATTTGTAATACAACCTGACTGAATCATTCAAAAAGTTGGCTATTGTGTGATATGAAAATCCAACTATTTAGACTTTTTAACCAACTTGTCGAAAGATCAGTCAAATGACTATAATCTTATTGTTAACCCTGAATATCCTCTCAAGGGGTATTGGTAAGCCACTGAGAATAGAAAATATTTGAAAAGCTACAGAACTATGCATATTCTTTCTATTCGTTGGCAAATTCACACGCAAAACATGGGTAAATATTGTGGTTGGTTGGTAACTCTACTAGAAGGAATAAAAAACTGAAAACTGGTAGTAATACTTGAATGGACTATTCAAAAAATTTGCTGCTCTTTGATATAAAAATCCAAATATTCCGATTTTAGGCCAACTTGTCGCAGGACAAGTCAAGTGACTGTAATCTGGTCGTCTAGTGGTCTTATAGGAACTTATTCAATCTTTTCGGGATGGAGTTTAATTTTTAAATCCAAAATACTCTCAGTAGAAATGAAATGAAAGAACTTAACACTGGCCTCAAACGATGTAATTTTTAGTACAACTTGACTGGATTATTCAAAAAGTTAGCTCAATCAAAATATTTTGATTATAAGGCCAACTTGTCGCAGGACCAGTCAAGTGACTGTAATCTGGTCGTCTAGTGGTCGTATATGAACTTATTTAGCCTTTTCGGAACGGAGTTTAGTTTTTGAATCTAAAATACACTCAGTAGAAATATTCACATACTATGAAAATTGGGATCAGAAAATTATTTTGGATGCTCACAAACTCTGAAATCATCCTTTTATGCGGGAACAACAAAATCGAAAAAATATTTTGTGTGGGTCGTAAGATTCGAATAATTGTTTTGAGAGGCATTAAAAACTTGCTGGGACCTATTATTCCAGTAGTCCCGAAAGGGTTAAATTGAAGAAGATGAAGATAGATTTCAAGCAGATAAAGTTCTGTTATGTCCCTTCGTGTTCTAGACTGCACAGACTGTCTGGCTGTGAAAATTCCAAACCATCTCAAAGAAAACATCTCAAACCATCTCAAGAAAACTGCATGTGTCCCATCAGTAGCGCACACAAAGAGGTTTTGGATGGTTCAATCTTCCCGAAATCACAAAAATTGATGGTACAAAATATGGTTTCGAATAGTATTCGGTTTTCCCCTCAAAATGAAATTCTGTGTGCACCACTGTGGCCCATATTAAGACACATTCTCTTCATTTTAACTGAAATGCACCAAAGTAGTGGCATCCAAATAGCATAAAAGCTCTCACAACAAATACTCAACTATGACTGACACAATCTAACAAACTTCCGAAAACAAACCACAACTGAACCGTTAGCCCTCGGATCGACTGCGCATGACATCTTTATGGAAACTTTAGCCAACTTAGTGAAACATGAACTTCGTTGATCTGTCAGCCACTTAAACCTCAACGAGCCACTAAATTACTTATGGCCCACTCAGCTCAGCTCAGCGCAATGCAGGTGAAATGCTATGCGCTCATAAAGTATACTTCAATATAAAATAGCGGTATTATTTTGTTGGTACTCACTCGCATTCGCCGGGCTGATCGCATTTGCCGTGTGTGGGGTCGCAGCCCGGCTTGCAGATGGCCTCCTCGCAGTTGACGCCCTGCCAGCCGTTCAGGCAGAGCTTCTGACCCTCGGCGCCGCATGTGTAGTGGCCGAAGTGATCGTTGCGCGGCCGACAGAACGTCGTACACGTCGTATTGTAGTAGGTAGCTGCGCACTGAACTCTGACCCGGTACGTAATGCGAGCATTTTTGCCGATG
This sequence comes from Melieria omissa, assembly GCA_963971225.1. NCBI lineage: Eukaryota > Metazoa > Arthropoda > Insecta > Diptera > Ulidiidae > Melieria > Melieria omissa. The sequence goes on along the minus strand of OZ020267.1, from coordinate 34,678,316 downwards.
TGATCCAGTGTCTTCCACTCGGGCGATGGCAGAATCACGCCCGAAAATGATGTTTCTTCAATTAACCTCTCGGTGTCTATTGTTGTTGTATTTTGGTTACGTTGTTTGGTTTGTTGTTGTTTTGTTTTGTTGTTACAGTCGCAGCAAGCACGGTGGCAATTTTCGTTGTCGTTGTTGTTGTTTTGAATGTTTGTATTGTGTTTTGTAGTAGTTCCCGTAGTTGCGGAATTGTTTAGCAATTCAACGTTGGCGTCCGGGCCGTCGACACACACACACACAAGTTCAAGCCGAGTGCCAGGCGCAGTCAGCGCGACAGCGATGTAACCGAAAATTGGCAGTTAACGTTGCCGACCGCCGCATGCGCAACCAGCCGCATTTCAATGGGACACGCAGCAAGAAAAAAGAGAGAGGCAAAAAAGCAAATGAAATGTAATGGATTAGAGAAAATGTGGTTTTTTCAAAGTTAAGTTAGCAACCGCAGCCGCAGCTGCTGATGTTTTAGTTTGTGTTGTTTTTTTAATTTCGTTTCAAAGGCACACAACTCGAACTCTTTTGTAGGCATTTAGTAAAGTTTTATTGTTATTGTTTTGGCGAAAAATTGTCACCAGCACTTGGCGAAGCGGGCTAATTAAAAGTCCCAAACGACGAACAACGCCGCTTGCCGCTTTTTATTGGGCACCGCGTTTGCCGCCGGTGGTGCGGTTTTTGCCGCTTGCGGTTGTGTGCCGCACGGCGCATTTAATTTGCACATAATTACCTGGATACGATGTGTTGTACATATCCAACGCCTGCAGTATCAGCGTAAACGACTTCTGCAATTGAAACAAAACACACCACGAAGAGTTGGCGGGTTAAATGAGGTTAAATTATTTTGTCAATCTGCTGTGTTGTTCTTTGCTTGTTTGGTGGCTTGCTGTCGGTGGTCTATGTACGTGAGTGTGTCTCTGTGTGTGTGTATGTTTGTTGCTTACAGCGAAAAACAGTAGTTGGTTGTACGAGTTGTTAATGGGCGTTCAGTTTGTTTGTTTGTTTGTTTCGTGTGGCAAAAATGCTCTGCTTGTTAGCTGTGAAATTGTTGTCAGATGTTGTTGGTGTAGTGCAGATATAAGAGAGCACTTTCAGTCGGCCGATGAGTTCGAATTAGAAAGGTTAGTGCCAATAGAAATGCAAACAGAAGCAAATTAGTGTTTATAATAAAAATATCATGGAAAAAGAATTTTGTATGAAGAAGAATTAATTAATAAAATTTAAAACAAATTCATTTATTGTTCTCATTTTAGTTTAATCACTTTCAAAAAGATGGTACAGTAAAGTGGAGGTGACGGCCTTCTCCTGAAAAGGCGCATCCAAGCACAAAAAGAAAGCCCGAGCAATGTGATGGATGGTGAGATGCGCCCTTTACGGCGCTGGGGATTGCAATATGAACCTCGTTACATCCAAGAAAACTAACCCAAGAGTTGAAAGCTCGATTGAGCCGCTACGAAACGAAGAATCTAAGAATTTTAGTCTTCTCGTGGCCAGAGATATACAATAGCACCTAAGGTGGAAGATGATCGTTTCTTCTACTCTTCGGAACAATAATCCCACACTTTCAGCGTGGTTCCCCATTTGGTACTTAGTTTGAGCACAGCAACCAATGATATGATAAAGTTTCAGGTTAGGTTGAGTAGGTTATAGATATTCTAATGACATAGATATCATTTAGTTGTAAATTCAAAGATGTATATCTTTAGTTGTAAATTTAAAGATAAACAATTTTATAATTTTCATAGATATTCTTTAGTTGTAGTTGTTTTTATTTAGGCTTCTTCTTCCATGCAATTCTTGAAAAAAATTGTTTTAGATGTCCTTCCTTTCTTATCCTTTTGACAAACTCAGGCTTTCTCCGCGCATCTTAACGCAACCGTTTGCCGAAAAAATAATGCCAGCTCAACATGAAACTGATGAAATACAACGAGTGCTTAACCCTATCGAACCCAAAGTTGCCTGAGAGCAACTTCACCTATTTGTCATCTTATAGCAAAAGCTACCATTGATTTATGGGTTTAATTTAAGTAGGCACCAACAAATTAATATTTTTAGAAGTGAATTCAAAGTAAATTACAAAAATGTTACTGTTATCCCCAAAATAATTTCCAATAATTTGCAGCGATATCAGCGAAAGTTTGTGTTCTAATTGAAGTCTACGAATTGGGCGCGTTTGATTAAAACTCTGTTTCTTTAATAATGGTTAAATAAAATCAAAAAGTGATAATTTTGTATTTTTCCATAAATATTAAATAATTTTTTTGTAATTCAAAAATATTGATAGAACATTTTTTACTCGTT